>JAWLRI010001111.1:140058-251164 GCA_034781795.1 Crypturellus tataupa
ATACACAAGTAAAGCGAATTGAATCTGCTTCACATTGAAGTGTCGTTCATTCCGTCTCGCGGTAGTGGTCCTTGGCAGAGGAGTATAAAACTTGCTTTAAAACAGTGGAGAAGCATTACCCATCCGGTGGTGAGATGGGTAATGCTTTTGGAGATGTCCATCTGTCAAGTCTGACCCATGAAAGCATGGAGGGGCAGCAGCTGTGAGAGGAATCTGGAAGAGGGCAGAGGGATCTAGAGGCCAGTGTAAATAGAAGGATTATTGGCTCAAGGAAGAGATCTGGTGTCATGTCTGCATGTGTGTGTAATAGATCCTTCTGTAAGTGCGGTCTGCATGTGGTGTGAATCTCCTAATGCCTCGGTCAGAGGTGTGTTTCCGCAGTCCAGACTCAGGCTTTCAAAGTCTCTGGCACAGTCTCTGTGATTGATCAAAACAAAATGATGGGTGTCACCTGCAAGTGAAGGCTTTTGGGTTTTGTTTTTCTCGGAAAACTTTCCCTGCGTCAGCAGAGACTAACTTAGGAGAGTGTGTTGTTAAATAAAAGCAAAAGTAAATCGCTCTGCTCTTCCCCCTTGCCTCTGTCTCTAGGATCCCGCCTTCGCCAGGAGGACTTTTCGCCGCGAATCGTCGAGCACCCCTCGGACGTGATAGTGTCCAAAGGAGAGCCCACGACGCTGAACTGCAAGGCGGAGGGGCGCCCCACGCCCACCATCGAGTGGTACAAGGACGGCGAGCGCGTGGAGACGGACAAGGACGACCCGCGCTCGCACCGCATGCTGCTGCCCAGCGGGTCGCTGTTCTTCCTGCGCATCGTGCATGGACGCAGGAGCAAACCCGACGAGGGGAGCTACGTCTGCGTCGCGAGGAACTACCTGGGCGAAGCTGTGAGTCGCAACGCGTCTCTGGAGGTGGCATGTGAGTAAACACTCGTATGGCTGCCGCCGAGTAAAGCTTGATAGTCAGCGTGGTGCTCGCACCCAGCGCTCACATGTGGTCAGCGGGCTAGGGGACAATAAATGTAGATCAGTGCAGTGTTTTCTCGTTAGCTATCACTCTTAGTCAAGTAATTTCTACGTGAGTTTATTCAGTGGCAGTGACCGTGCAGAGTATGTGATTTATACGTGAGGCAGGATTCTAGCCGCTGTCTAATGATGATTGACACAAGCATGGACAAAGGCTAATCTTTAAAGAGTAATCTAATTTTTAAATTATGACTAAAGTTGGTTATACTGAAGCTAATGTGGAAAAATATCATTTAATATAAGGTGCACTGTCTGTTTCTCTTTATCAAGTCATCTGTTACTTGAGCAGAAACAGGCAGCTTCTTGGTGACTCACGTTCTTTTCTGCTGGAAACCTCAATACCTTCAGTACGCTCCTCTATCAGCAACTCGATCCCAGCTTCATTTATTACATGAATGGCATGTGAAATTGTGGGCCATTTCTCATGTCATCCAGAGCAGTCTTACTCTTTATCAATTCCCTTGGTCTTAGGAGAAAAGTTGTCATGGTTCTTGCAGAGGCCACCCAGGGAGTACACTCCACTTGTAATAGTGTTAGCAGAGACATTCATTTTATTTACATTTGAAATGGGCACATCATCCATGAGGCAGCAGTGATGTACCTGATGCCTACTTAGTTTTATAGGTTAAAGAAAAATGCTAAATTTGATCAATTTCAGCTGCAGATAGTTGCGTATCCTCAGGCAAATGTGTGTTGATAGTTTTATAAATGCTGTTCTCTTTTTGGGACTTCAGTTTTCCTCATAGAGTTTTTTGTTTTAGTGAAGCTATTGCCAAACATACGTTTGAATTGCACAGGGCTTCAACACAAAACATCGTTTAGTTTACACATTAGGAGAAATATTCATTCAGTTTCTTTAGGAAAGAAACAAAATGAGCAAACAAAAAAAACTTACCCCACAACTTTCTTGGGGACTGCAACTCTGCATAGATAATATTATGTAATATAGAGACTTCAGTCTTTCCTTAGATTGCAGAAAATGCCCTTCTTGAAGGGCACCATTTAAGTGGTGACAGAAATGAAGTAGAAAAGTCTTGGTCACTGCCTCTTGCTTCTCATAACCTAGATTCAGAACTGTCTCAAAAAATAAAATGAAAACAGGTTTCTTTTGGCACTCAAAGAAGCCACCAATATGCATTTATCCAATCCACAAAGTCATCAAAAAATGTTAATTAGATTGGGCAAACATTTGGAAAGAAAAGGAAGGCAAATTTAAGAAGGGTAAACATGTCTCTAGATACATTTGTTGGAGTGTTTCTGGATTTGCACATGTGAGTTTTCAACTGTTGAGAAAATCTGAGAGGCATAAAAGTTTTGAATTCTCTGTTTTCTTGCAGTCCTGTTGAAATTAAGACATCTCCTGTCTGTGTTTAGAGGCCAGTGCAAGATATGCCTTGAGTAATCAAATTAAACTGGTTATTTGGAAATACAAAGGTGCTCTGTATTTCATCAGTTTTCACTGATCCCTACTTCAATGTCCGATATGAGGCTCTTGTTACAGCATTCCCAGTTTCTGGAGTTGGGTTTAACCTCTGCAGCTGGTGCGAGGTCATGCCTGAACTGTGTGTGAGATAACAGAACACTATAAAAACAATAAAACCAGGTTTCATTGTCAGAAGTATTTTTAAGGCAGGATCGTAGAACATGAAACTTGAGATCTGAAATGATAACCAAAGTTTTTGCAGCATGCACCTGACACCAGATTATTTTGCTGTTTTCATAACTTTGAAGTTTAAATGACAGAATTCCCAGTTAAACGGCAGTTCTACAACAGACATTCCTGCGCCACTCTAAATCAAATACTGCTTTGTCTTTCCTTGAACTGTACCATGGCTGTGATTGCAGGAAGGTCATCACCAAAGAAAAGCGGTCAATAAATAAACAGTGTAAATATTTACTTTCTTTTAGATGTTCTGCTAGTTTTACACTTGTTGGTCTTAAAGGCTGGTAGTCTAGGATGACATATAGTGCTGGATGTGTATAAAAGGAATCACTTGGAGCATCTCACTGACAGCTTTGTGTGGAGGATGAAGGCAAAACTGATCAGCTCTCCTTGGTTTTGAGACTTTCCTCTTTCTCCCTCTTATTTGATGACTTCTGTATCTAAAACTGAGTTTCTGAGTGGCTTTTAGAGAAGGTCTATTTTATGTCTTTCAACTGTTCATTTCAATGCCAGCCTTTCTGGCCTGGAGCGGGCGGGAAGGGCAGTACGAGCCCCTTTGCACACGAGGGAAATGGTTAATCTCGGAGAGCCCGTTGTCCACCCGGGTGCTCCTTCACCTCCCTCGGCTCCCGCTGGAGCGGCCGAGCACCTGGAGCAGCCCGGGCGCCATGGCCCTGCGAGGGGGAGCCGGGACGGTCACTATCAGGTCTGCCTCCAGCTCTCTGCTGTGGTGTTGAAAACTGCTCTCCCCGCACCAAACTGTGCTGTTTTCATCACCTGAAAAAAAGGGTGCTTGCGCTTTGCTGACAACAAGCTTTTGGATTATTGTCTGGCTGTAGGTGGCCTCAAATTGTGCCGTTAGAGAGAAACTGCTGCTTTTTCCAGGCTTAAATTGCTCGAGTCTGCTGTTTCAATGCAAAAACCAGTAATGGTTTTACTTTGCTTATTAAATTATCTGTCCCTAGTAATGTGCATTTGCAAGTTTTGAATGATTTATGGACAAAAATGTATTGGTTCTGTGTATCTGCTGTTAAGAATGGTCATGCTTATACATTTGTGTGATGGTCGTTGCCTGCTAATTGTGGTTCGTTCTCCTTTTGGTTTTGATTTAATTTTTTTTTCACCTGCCGCAGAAGCACTGTCATTGAAAATCTTTTAATGTGTTCAGATTTATGTGTAAACATAGATGAGAGAAGGGAAATCAGCGGGGGCGTGCAGTGAGTCAGAGCATAAAGAGGAGCCCATTTTGAAGGCAATCGTTTTGCCCTTTGGTTGATGAGCGATTTTTTGCAAGTTGCTGAACTCCCTAAACACTTATTGATCTAATAGCAGTTAACACCTTGCCCGAGCATGATGAATTTAGGTGTCAGTTCACCTGAGGTATTTAAGTATATTTTTAAATCCGTGTCTTTTCAGAGCACAGTCACATGAGTACAGTCAAAGGGAAGTTTGATAAAAGCAGATGTTTGTCTGTGCTGAATTATAGAACATAAATTGCCCAAAGTCACCGACACTGAGGGAATGTGATTTGGGAAATTACTTAAAAACATCCTTCCTTAAGCAATATCTTTTTTTTTATTATTATTATTATTAATAAAGTTTCCACAAAAGGGGAGAAATAATTCTGATATTGACAATGAGTCACCTCTTCCACTGTGTGTGTTTGTGACAAACCTTGTTCGGGTTTTTTTGTTTGTTTTGTTTTACGGTGAAGTTGCTGGAATTAAACATTGAATTTCTAAAACAGCTAAAATATTTAAACTTCTTACAGATTTTTATTAAAGCTTCTTTTTCATTCAATGAAGGCAAACAAGGGTTGGAATTATTACAAATGTCATCGTACGCAGGTTTTCTTGGGAGGATTTTATGAGAGGGACAAGGTTTGAAGTAGCTTGTTCTTTTACGAACCTGCTTTTCTGCTTAGGAGTTGAAATAGAAGCACATTTTTTCCCAGCCTATGAGCTGATGCGAGTGAAGCTCTGTGTTGGAGCCCTGCCGTGGGGCTGGGGGCACCCTTGCTGCCGTGTGGGGCACGGGATGCAACATGTGGGGAGCCAGGGCTCCCCGATCCAACCCCAGGAGCGGCCGCCGCGGGAAAGGCAGCGGTAGCCCCAGGTGTTAAATACGTGACGGCAGCTTGATCTATCGACCGCTGTAAGAGGGGGCTTCGGCCTAAATGAAAATTCATGAAAAATTGATGGAGTCCCTGGATTATTATTTTTTTCCCCTTTTCCAGCGCGGCGCCAGTGCAGCGAGGAGAGATGAAATGAGGTCTCAAGCGCTTTAGTGGCGAGGAGGTTGGGGTTCAGAGGTCAGGGGACCGAGTGGGGGGAAAAGATCCATTTTCTACTTTGCTTTCCTAAAAGAAAACAGAAGCTTTTCAGATTAGCTGCGATTCCCTTCCCTTTTAGTATCAGGATAAAGAGCTGGCGTATTCCCAAGTAGGACTTTCCCCTGCCTCCCCAGGCAAAGGGTGCAGGCGCGTGGGTTGGTGCTAATAGGAAACGATGGAGGGCCGACCCATAATTCAGTCGGAGAACCAGAAATAGATTGAATTTTGTGACGGCCATATAAATTTGGGCCTCCATCTTCCTGAGTCCGTGCTGGACTGAAGTCATTTGGCGAGAGAAAAGGTCTTGCATTATTTGTGTCACAGCTTGCCCAAATAGCAGGCTTTGGAACACTCTCCAAACATAATGATGATGCTGTTTACGTTACATCTGAAACTAAATTATGTTTTATCTCTAACAAGAGAGGTTAGGGCCGTACACTGAGCTTAGTGCAAAGGATCATATATGTCTCACAAAGCAAGTGTATCCCAGATCTGAAACAAGCCAGGGGAAGTGGTTTTACAACACACCTAGTTTATTTGCAAAATCAAGTGAATAAAGGCTAAGAGATATAAAATAGATACCATCCGAGTCCTGTCCAGTAATACTAAGGACCGTGTGCTGAAGCAACTGCAAAAGGCTACAGTGCATTTATAATTAATGGAGTAAATCCATTCCCTTTGCATTTAGTTCTTTAGGATGAAGGCCACCTGCAAAATATATATGGTTCCCAGTTTTTCATACTAAGATGGCTGGAAGATTTTAATCTGGCTTCTATTAACATATAATTAAAAGTATAAAAAATATAATGGATTTTGTAATTGCAGTTTCAGATTCTCATTTGCGTGATGTGATTTACCTTTATGTGCATCCTATTCATTTTCTGCCCCGCTTTGGTACTCGCCCTTCTCAGTGGAGTGTCTAAAGCTTCCTATCTGATCTGGCAATCTCTGCTCTCACTCAACAGATGTCATTGATCGTAGAAATTGAAGTGCTGAAGACTACGGTCCTTACAGAATGCTGGGGATGATCTGTGTCAGGAAAGAGAAAAACAAAGTTTTATCAGATAATCGGGGAAAGGCAGATTTAATACGATAGGGAGAATAGTTCAAATCTCCACTCCACATACTCCGGAGCTTGCAATAACAAATTTCTGTTGATTAGTGTGCAGCCCTCAGGAATGCCACTGTAAGAAATCATTAAATAATATAGGATTCCTGTATAGGATATATTTAACTTTATTCTTGCAGTCGTTATTTAAAATTGGAAGATTGATAAATAGCAATGAGAGAAGCCATCAGATAAGACAGTAGCCAGGTCCTACCTTATCCCAAAGTCTCCTTTGGGGAATAGAAAAGTAGTTCTCCACTTACTTATTAGCTTAGTTTATTAGTTAATTGTGTATTTCTTGTGCATCAGATTCCATTTATTCCAGATTCTGGAATAAAAAGCAGAAATATTTGAGAAGGTCAGATGTTGTACCACTAGGCAGGATGAGTTTGTCTTCTGTTGTTAACCTGGTTCTCACACTGCTCCAGGTTGTGCTTCAGTCTTACCTGTAAAGTGAACAGAGCCAGTGTTCCTCCTATCAGGCAATGGGATCTAGTCACGTGGTGGCATCATTATATCCTTGTTTCTTGTCATTAGAGCTCCACTTGGTCATTCAGATCTGAATGACCAAAGTTCAAGGCCTAATGTGTTAATGTGCCCTCACATTGAAGAGCTGTCACACGGATAGTACATTCAGTAACGCTCAGTGGGCCAGACACCAAGCTGTGCAACGCCTCTGGTTTCTTCAGACCTTGCTCTTGTTCTCCATTTATTTTTGTTGCTTTTTGCATGCCCTGATGTTACAACAGATTTTTCTGGTTGGCCTGCACAACATCAGGAGCTTTACGGGAGTGATGCTCAAATTGGCCCCAAGGCAGCAGGTACCGCCAGTGCCTTCCCCTGAACTCTGCTGCCGACGGTGCCAGCGTGCGTACGCCGGCCTGGGCAGGTTTCCATCTCTACTTCAGCCAACTCCTTTGGAACTGGCTGTAAAGCCTTTGCAATGCACTTTGCTGTACTTGGTAGACACACGCTCTTGTGTCATCCCCAGCTTTCTGTTTCTGGAGTGTTCAGGGCTTCCCACATCCAGAAAAGTTTAAGGAAGCTCTCTGTCGGATCTAAATAATTCCTTGAATTCTTTGCCCCAAACTTACTCTTTTTCCACTGACAAGAAAGGCTTTTGATATTACATTTTTAGAACCTATTTGCTATGCTTTTGACCGCGTTCATTTTCTAATAATCTCTTGCAGGTTTTTTTGATTTCTCAGAGGCTTCCTTCATCTCTTGTCTTTGATTTTTATCAAGACCTGCTGTTTACATATTTTTAAATGCTCTACATGATAAAAGGTTGAAAGCTAACGGAACTGTTGACAAGTTTACAGAAACCTTGAAGATCAGCTGTCAACTCATGTTCTCTTGGTCTGTGTGTCTCATGCAGTCATTTTTTGCTTGACCTTTTTCTAACTCTAGATATTCTGGGGAAAAAACAGGAGTGCAAGATAATGTTGACATTCAAAAAAAAAAAAAAAAAGAAAAAAAACCCACACTGCTGTTCTTTACTAAGAAACCTGTATGCACTATTTGAATATTAATTGAAATATTGGCTATTGTTGGAATTTGCCTCAAACAAGTGATGATTTGAGATGTCAAATTGAATTAAGAAAAAAATCATTTGAAGCAATGCTCTTGACCATTCATTTGCAAACAGTGCCAGGTATAAATGCTGACAGAGTTCATTGCTGCTAGTTAACAAAAATCATTATGCTGAGGTTGGTGGATTGGTGGTGTTTGGTGCCTTCTTCCTCCCTTTCCTGTCTTGGAGGAGTAAGTCATGGCTTTTGGTGATACTTGAGTTGTTCACATATAAGTTTACACAGAAGGTTTCAAACATTGTCCCACTCAGGTGGGAGGGTAAGCGGTGCTTTTGGTACGTGTTTTTTTTCAAATGCCAGTGGAGTGGAGGCAGGAGCCCTCGCTTTAGAGGAGGAAGGTGCCCCTGGTCACTGCTGTCATAAAATCCTGGCCCTGTTGGACAAAGGGGTGCAGAGAAGCAAAGACCCTGGAGTTGTGGGACTCACCTTCATTCTCTGCAATCATAGTATATCTTAGCTTTCCTTTCAGAAATGCTGCAATACTCATTTTGAAAACCAATTTGAGTACTGTTTTGAAACAGTTTGATTACCCAGAGTAAACTCCAGTCCCAGTTTCTGATGGAAGCTGTCTTAGAGCTTAGGTCTTCTGATGGAGAGCAAAATAGATTTAAAATTTCCAATGTAAACATATGTACAATTGGATAATGCTTGTTCTTTTGTTAATATTTTCCTTTCTTTTAGTTCTTATTTAATTTAGAAACCTGTAGTCATTTTGTAGCATTCTAATGCAACAGGGTATTTCTTGTCCTCTATAATTTTGCAGCAGATGAGCTTCCACTTTCCACCGGATTTCCCTGTGAGAGTGTATGATCTTGTGCCTTTTTCAATTCATCTAGTGTCTTCTACTCTAATCTTCAGTGTTAACTCTTGTATAATGTGGGTCTCCTGTTGGGTACTTCAGAATTGTTCTCTAATCTTATAAACCAAAGAGAAGAAGGAAGCTTCAGCATCCGGAATTGGCAATTTTAGGGCATATGTGTCTTGCTAGAAGACTTCACTTCTCTCTGAACTTGAATTTGCCCCTTGCCCACCCTTGTTATGAAATGGATTAAAATAAAGTGAAAGAAGGAAGTTTGTGTCAGCCTGTGAACAGAATATAAACTTGACCCACTCAAGTGCTGCTCAAGGGGGTAAATCTTTTCCCTGACTCTTTACTTTGCTTCTATTGTTGCCTCAAAACACTAGTTCACACAGGAGAAGCTTGGAGGAAAAAAAATCCCGGCTGAAGTGGTTTAGGTGGGAAGTAACCTTGCAGAACAACTCTGGTGGGCTGACCTTTCGAGTGACCCCAGTTGCGTTGCGTATGCAGGAAGCTCTCTGTCTGCTGCACACATGTGCAGGCACACACGAGTTGGGGAGGAAGAAAAAAACAGAATTCATTGCAACCCAAACTTGAACTTTTGGAACGGACTGACGTTATACACTGCTAAAGCTGGCTTGTTTGTTTCAGTTGGAGAAGAGAGCATTTAGAAAGCTTTTTAGTTACGCAGGTAATAGAAACCTGTATAAGAGCAATTTCAGAGTACAGTGGACACTGCTGAGGCAAGAACTTAGAGGCTCTGTTAGGATGGATTTCTTTTCTAGCCAAGCATCTTGACTGCTAAAGAGTAAATGACAAATAATCTTTGGAATTATTTTTAGAGTATTTACTTTTTTGTTTCCTCCATGTCGTTTCTAATTCTGCCTCCTCATTTATATTGATTTCCTTTATATTTCAGGCATTACTGTCAGCAACCAGAGATCATGTCTCTCTTCTGGGTTTATCAAGCTGTGCTCCCTCTTTTTTTCTACAAACCTAGCATTTATTATGCTGTATATTAGCTTTGGTCATATCAATCTTATTGGATGATATGGAAATATTAGGTTTTTTTCTGTTTTTCACAGAGTGCTTACTATAAAAAGACTTCTTAGGAAGGGAGTCATGAGGAAAAGTAATGGTGGAAATCCAATCAAAAAAAGAACGCCTTCATCGCTGAAAAACTGGCACCTCCAAAAAGAAAAGAAGAGGGAGAGAAGGAAGGGGAAGGCATTGGTGTCAGTTTGATTTACACACTGTAGGGTAGGACTGCATCTCTTTCCCCACTAGTGGTATCACCCTGAATGAAATTCCCACTGAAGGGGTATTTTGTTGCCAAATTGGAAGTGGGGAGTTTGGAACAGAGTCTGAGAGCTGTTTTTTTTTTTTCTTTTTAAGCTGTGTTTTCTTAGTAGATAACCTGCTTGAATTGTAAAGACTTTCTTTTTCACTTGCTAGAATAAAATCTTGTCTTTTGTGCATAACCCACTTCCTAATTTTGCCATTCATCAAAATATTTTGACTGTTCATCATAAATACACTGTGCACACATGCAGATCTAGGTTTATGTGTCACTTTTCTCATTTTACACCTGCATACTGAACAAAGGAAAAGTTCATTTGTGACTTATCAAACATATTCACAGTTGTTTTTTTTCCCAGTGCTGCAGGTGTGCTTAAAAATAGTTTAATAATATCAATTTTCACCTCTTTTGCAAATGATTTAGCCTTTGCAGAATGATTCATTAGCGGGAATAGATAGGGAGCTGAAGTTAAACAGCTATATGAAAGGAACAGTTTTGTATCTGTATGTCATAAAGTTCCTGACAGTGATGCACAGAACTGGTGCACAAACAGGGTATAGTCTGGAGTATATTTATGAATAATACATTTATTTGCTAATGTTATGGGAGTATGTATCCTCCAATTGTCATGAAATATTGACAATATTGTTTGGAGCCTATACAGTATACAATTATTTTTTAAATTGCTAATTATCATTGAAATCAATTCAGTTCTGAAGTAATGGACAGTGCAGGGTTTCCTGTGTCATCTATCATTGCCTGTGCTTCCAAGAAGCTTCTCTGGAACACAGTGTTTGCGGTGTAACAGCAGTACAAAACGTGCATACTTCTGTCCTCTCTCGCTGTGCTCGAGCCAGTCTGTGACATTACATACTCTTTCGATTTCTGTTCCATTGCCTTAGTATATATGCAGATTGTGATGGAAGTAATAAGGATTTTTTTTGCTCAAAAATGTTGACTTGCAAAACTAATTGAACTTCCTGACACCATTTTTCTTATTTCAATGGTCTTCCCTTCAACCTCCGTGCTTCAGCTGTGAGATGCCAGATATGTATAAAACATTTTTCCAAGCATACTAAAAGCATCTCTAGGAACTTAAGGGGCAATCTCTCCTTTCTATACGTAGTCTCAACTGCAGGGACCATCCGTACCCTTCTGCCAGCCTTTCTTCTGTTGCCTGCCCCAAAGTCCTCGGCTGAGGTGACCTCTGAAGTGACTGTGCAGTGAGTGATGCAGTTAATGAGATCCAGCGACACCGTGACCCTGACCCCCCTGTGGCCCTGGTTTTCCTCATCCATCTTGGTAGCCCTGCAGCCTGTGATGTGCTATATGGAAACAGGATTAAACAAGTGTGAATAGACAAGTTCAAAGCTTTCTGTCGTGGCTGCCAGCGCAGAAGAGCAGCAAAGTGAGACGTCACTGCTCCCCCGCGCTGGGGAGACGTGTTTTGTTTTTTTTCACCCTCAGAGCACCCGGGGAAAGTTTTTTCCACGCTAGGAAAAGTTTTTTTGACTTCCGGGAAGATGTAAGATTTGGTCTCCCTTCTTCCTAGTCATGAAGTTGGTGGTGCAGTCGGGCCAAAGGGAGTAATACGTCTTTTAAGCCCTCACCCAGCAAGATGTTTAAAAGGCAATTATGAAAGCAGCACCTGCTGTTTGTATCACGTGTTGTTTGGGCTTTGATCCTTCAGAATTAATTGGAGTTTACAGTTTGAGATGTAAGATAACCCCTAAGAGAAGAGTCTTGGCAACTCAAGAGTAGCTTGATACTTCTCCATATCACAGAACAAGACTTGATTCTCTTAATATGATTTCAGCTCTCAAATCTGTTTATGTAGGTCAGACACTGAGATAAGGTACACTTTTCTTCGTCTGACAGTGGTTAAGTAGTGCCTGTCTTCTCTCTGTCAAGATACTTTCTCTTTACCCTCTGGCATTTTCTGATCAGTTGACTAGTTGGTGATTAAATACATTCATTTAGTTCAACGGGTCAGAGCTGTTGTGGTGGTTAGAAAATTACTGATGGATTATCAGTTTCATCACCTCTGACATCTGGCCTTAGCATAGTTCATCATCTAAGAATTCATAACGCATTTGCCTGAGCAATAACATGCTCAGCTACCTGTGTGATCAGGGATCTGGGTCCTGGGAACGATGTGTTCAGGACTGATAGGACAGATGTCGCAGAAATTAGAAGGGCATCATCTTTTGTGGTGATAAAAACACCCATTAGCACTGACTACTAAAGAGAGCACTAGGGTCAGGATCAACCCTAGGTGAATCAGAGCTTTGTGACTTTGTATTTGTCTTTTCCCTAGTGTTTCTAGAAACAGAAATCCCCACATTTTTTTCACCATCTTTTTGCAAATCCTTTTGAAGTGGTGGCACAAGCTGTTAAACTAAAAGCTGGTTTGAACTTGTACATGTTAAGTAACCAAATATACAAGTGCTTTTATCACTTGATAAATATTACTCATTATGTCTAAAACTCATCCATTTCTTTCAGAGAGAGATAAAGTTAGCTACAATGTGAGAGAATCACTGGACATATAAATCCTCAGCTGTGATTTTACTCCCCTTTTCTTTCATATTGATGGGCTTTTAACTGCAGTATAGGAAGCAATAAGGAGGAAGGTGAGGAGAGAAAGAATGGGAAGTATCTGGGTGAAAAAGAACGGACAAAGACTTACTTAGAAGAAGTATCTGTTTGATTTAGAAGAAGTATCTATGTGTTCTTTTGAAGTTAAGACCGCTTAAGATTTTTTTTTTCCTGGTTTTATTCAAGTGCATTGTTGTTTACGTAGCATTTCAGAGAGAACATAACTTAGGACTGAAGTTTACTCCTGATGCCATGTTCTTTTTTTTCAGTATGCAAGGTACAAGAAAATATTAGAAAATGTGAATAAGGTCTTTAACGGCTACAAGGGAGATGTCCTCTCCTGCTGTTGGGATAACGTAGCGTAGCTGTGTTGGGCCTTACTGCAGGAGAACTGTCCTAGGGAGCCCCCAAAGCCCCTGTTGGTTCCATGTCACATTTGGCTGGGAGACACTCACTGGCTCTGCGGTCTCACTTGAGCCTGAGGAAGTTGCTGTCATCCAACTCTTGACTTCCCTGTCTTTCACTGGTAATGTGCACATCTCAACCATTAAGTGATGCCTTAATACTATTAAGTGATACTTAATACTGTTTTGTAGGCTCTGAATTGTTATCTTTTGGTTAAGGAGTGTTTTGTAGTGCAAGGATGTTCTGTTGAGGAGTTAAGGCATCAACTTTGGCTAAAGTTTCTGCTACTGAAAGGGAGCCTAACAGCAGAACAGCTCTTTGGCAGCCACACGAAGGGCTGTGGTAGGAGCCTGCTCTCCTGCCGCTGCTGTCTCCTGCCATAAAAGATGTATGGACCTATAGAGCCCCAAAAAGTGACATACATATAACTTCCAAAAATCTATTTTTGTTCTGGTAGCATTTCTATATTGTGAGTTGTGAAGTAAATTTACCTAACGCTTCCCTGGGGTGTTGGCCTCAAACATGCAACTATTATGCTGTATGAACTGAAATAAAATCTAATGATCAAGAAACCTCAGGTCAAGAAAGTGTAGATACTGTCAGTGTTCTTTGTCTTGCAGAGTGATCCAGATATCTCAACAGAATGGGGCCTCATTGTGGAGGCTTTGAGCAAATAAAAGTTAATCCATGATGTATTCAACTTCATAAATTAAAATGATGAGAGTGGATTTTAGAGAGGTATTACTTTCATTATCTAAAGAATAATAAAGCTTCTACATGTTGACATCATACCATCTTTTAAGAAATGTCTTTATAGAAGAAAAATTATTTGGTTGGATTCTGCACAGTCATTTTTAGGGTGACAGAAGATACAGCCCTTTAACAACTTTCTCTTTTTCCTGAGAGATCGGCAGTTTAATTTTTTGCCTTTCTGCTATTTTAAAGTCTTTCAAATACCTAATCCATCCTCCTTCTCCTCCTTCTCCTCTTCTTTTAAATCATCATCAACCTTAGGAGCCATTTAATATAGCAGTTCCATAGAGACATCTTTTAATTCTGAATAGTTTACAAGTATGACATTTGAAACCTTTAATGTCATGTGCAGCCAAAGGGGAAAGATGCTTCAGGAAGATGTAAAATGATTGATTTTTCCAGAGGATTAAACTGTGTTTTACTGCTAGGACTAAAATAAAAGTCACACCCAAACCTTATAGCCAGTATTTGTATCAGTTTACAAATGAATACTGTTCACACTTCTAAGGATTCTGGTGGGCTCAAAACAGTGTTACTGTTAAAAAAAACAACATTGAGTTAAAGCTCTCTTGAGACAGGATACAGAAATGAAATTTCTTGTTTTGTTCAGTTTGTAATGTCCACTGGATAATGCATTTGCTCGTTTATACTCTGATGTGTATATATATATATATATATTTTCCTTTTCACTAATGATCCATCTAGGTTTTCACTTAGAGTGGACAAGGTATTTCTGTGGCATCAGTTCCTTCATCCACTGCACAATTCCTGTGGGTTGTTATCCCTGTCCCACAGTTTTTAACTAATACTTGCTTATCTCAGAAGAGTTCGGGAGGCTAAGTACATTGGCAGTGTGAAGTGTTCAGATAATGCAAGTGCTGGGGTAGTTAAGATGATAGGCTCTGCTTCATTTGATATGATCAGTGTTTAGCTACACGTGTAACTTGGTGCGTAGGCTGCTCTGAGCTTGGAGAGGCTTCTCACGTGCCTATGGCTGCTTATTTCCTGCTCTATCTGCTAATGTACAGAGTTTCAGCTGCTGCTTGGTAAGCACCTTGAATTTATTCAGAAGAGAAAAATAATAAGAAGGTATTAACATAGAGGAGGATTATCCACAGGTGAAGAACATATGAAGTAACTTGAAATGACTTTTAACCCAAGTTTGACATTTGACTTACTTTGGAGTTGATATATCTTTTGAGACCTCTGACTTATAATCAGCTTGATTAATTCTTATGACTTTTTTGTCGTCTTTTTATTGACACATAAGCTGCATTATTTTAGAAAATGAATTCCAGTTCTTTGTCACAATTCCCTCTTACAAAAATGAAGTAAGGTTAAACTACACATACACTTAGACTATGACAATAGTTCTGCTCTTTCACTGGAGGAAGCATGCAGGAATTATCAAGTTAGACCCTAGAATTTGCATCAATTGTGGTGATGTCAAAGCTGCCATATTAATATTCTCAGTTTTCCATTTCAGTGGCTAAGTATAATGCAGATCAATCTAATGAGGTTTAGGCACATGAGGTACTTCTTGCCTTTACAGCTGCACAGTTTTAAGTTATAACTGTAAGCTTTTAAAAATATATATAGTCATAACTGATTAAAACCCTATTTTTTTAGATAAAAGATGATGAATGTAAGAAGCAAGAAATTTAGTAAGTTTTGTCTGATTTTCTGATTTTTTATTTGAAACAGTACAACTTGTCTTGGATTGAGAAACAATAGAATTTGTAGATTTTGTTTTGACAGAGGTATTTTTTGGCTTTAGATGGGCCTCAGGATGAAAACTGTTGTTACAAAAGAGAAGAACTATCTTTAACATTTATTGGGGAAGGTGAGACTTGCTGCTCACCATGGGAAAGCTAGCAATCTCAATTGCTAGGTTCAGAATTGCAAGAGCAATTTCAGATTTATGCCAGGAATCTGAAAAATATGTTGAATCCTAGCCCAGCCCTAAGCTTTGTTCTGCTATATGCAGTCTCACCAAAATGCTATCTTGTAAACATTTAAGTATTAAAACAATTTTGTCTTGTGTTTTGTCATCCTGACGGGGCACAAGTCTGGTGATATAATGTCACGAACTACAACTGAGGGAGTAAAAATTGAATGTGGATCAGGATTAAAAATTGAATGT
This sequence comes from Crypturellus tataupa, assembly GCA_034781795.1. NCBI lineage: Eukaryota > Metazoa > Chordata > Aves > Tinamiformes > Tinamidae > Crypturellus > Crypturellus tataupa. The sequence goes on from JAWLRI010001111.1 coordinate 155,774, forward strand.
AGATCACCTATGTTTCCTTTTTCCTAGCTCTTCTCCCACCTTACAGGCCCTATGGCTAATAAATATAAGCCTCTATTTGTGCAGCATAGCTAAATATGGACACTATTGTGGTGGTCACCAGCTGGGAGCCAGAGAAAATTGTGTATTCAGGAATGGTGGCATTTTATTATTAAATCTGAAGAGAAATAAGCAGCAGAAAGTCAAGTGTGTCTCTTAAATGTAAACCCTGAGCAGGCTGATGATGAATAAGCTGGCCTATCTTTATAATTGGCTAGTTTTGAGGAAATTTAACCACTCTGTTTCCTTATGAGTCCCTGTGGAGATGCTTTTAAAAGGAAGAAATTGTAGATTTAAGGCACTACATGAGTATTGATTTTAGGTCTATTAAGGGGCTCTATTGTAAAGATGTACACCCTTCATGACTTTTCTCGGTGCTGCATAGGTTTTTATGGAATCGGATAAGGTTGGTTTATTTTAATCCATTTATTATTTTTTTAGGACTCTTTCCTAAACTTATTTCAGTAGAGGAGCCAGGTATGTAAAGACAGATGTTATTTTAGCTTCTTGTGGCATAACCTGCTTCAAGTGGGGTGGTTTGTAACAAGTGCCACCTCTTTCTGTAGCATCTCTAAAATGGGTTGGCCTAAGCATTAGTTTTTGGGCTGGAGGTTCAGTTAAAGAGATGCTGAAGTGCGTGGAGCTGGGAGGAAGGTGTTTTAAGCCTTTGACTTTATTCTTCTGGCTCTTCCTGGCTTTGGGTTATCATGTGTGCTGGAGAGATGCTCCTGCCTCTGCTCATGCCAGACAGTAAGTTGGTCATAAAAATACCAAGTCCCAACTTGTTTTTGGGGTGCTTGAATATACATGGGGGAGTGACTGTGTGTCACATTTTAACTTGGGTTAACAGAAGCTGAAGTAGGGCGGATTCGTTCATTGTGTAGCAGTGTGACTTATTTCAGTTACAGCAGCAGTGCATTAGCCTGTGTGATGTGCTTGTTTCCGAGGATAAAATGAAGTATTCAGTCCATGTCTGCAGGGGATGTGTGTATGTAGGTATACATTTAAATGTATGTGTGTGTATGTATATGGGTGTGTATGTATTTAAATATATGTGTACACACTATATATAGTGTGTGTATATTTGTAAGGTAAGTGGGGTTTTCTTTTTTCCTGTTTATAGATTTTCATGTTGTTCTTATCCTAGAATATGATGCCTTGAGTACAAGAAGTAGCATTATAGAATCATAGAATCGTTACAGTTGGAAAAGACCTTCAAGATCATCAAGTCCAACCCCAAGCCCTTCAATACCCTACCTGTTACATCATTCCCTGAGTGCCTTATCTACATGTTTCTTGAACTCTGCCAGGGATGGAGATTCCACCACCTCCCTGGGCAGCCTGTTCCAATGCTTGACTACTCTTTCCGTGTAGAAGTTCTTCCTAACATCTAAACCGTACCTCCCCTGTGTCAACTTGAGACCATTTACTCTTGTCCTATCCATAGTTATTCTGGAGAAGAGACCGACCCCTGCCTCATTAAAACCTCCTTTCAGGCAGTTGTACAGGGCAACAAGGTCTCCCCTGAGGCTCCTCTTCTCCAGATTAAATAACCCCAGCTCCCTCAGCCACTCCTCATAAGGTCTGTACTCCAGCCCCTTCACTTGCTTCGTTGCCCTCCTTCGGACACACTCCAGCACCTCCATGTCCTGCTTCTAGCGAGGGGCCCAGCGGTGTTCTGCATGTGCAGCGGGAAGACATGGTGAGCTGGTGAAGGGACCGTGCTGGGAGAAGGGTCTGTGTCAGATGTTGGGCTTGGGGCTGCTGTAAGGACACCTCTTACAGAGCAGCAGCAGTGTTAGTCTCCTTCCCTGACTCTCTTGGGACTTCTTGGCATGTCTGGAGAAGGGAGAAAGGTGTCTTGATGCTGTGATCATTTCATGTGCCAGGGAGCTGGGGAGCGCAGTGGAGTTTGAAGAGTACTTGTATTAGGTGTCTCACAGCTCTCACTCATTCCCTCAAGTCATCACCCCGGTGGTTCGGACCAGCAGGCAGCTCAGGTAATTTTCATTCATAAGAAAGGGATCTGGGAAGTGGTTCTGGAAGGCCAGAGGTCTCATAGGCAATCAGTTCGTTGCTGCGTAGTGATGCCATAACATATTACACGAAGAGCTAATACAAGCAATAGAAATCTGTTAATTTCTACAGGATTTCATTTAGCGTAGATTTCTCTCTCCTTCTGAGCAAAAATTTCTGTATTTGTAACTTGAAGAAGAAAAATCATGTTGCTAATTGCAAGGAAACTATAGTTTTTTCCTCTATTTAGATTTTTTTTTTTTTTATCTTGTGTGTATGAGCTGAAGAAGGAGTACAGGCTCTTGTAATTCTAACGGTAGTATGGTATATGTTGTTTACATATATATTTTTACATACACAAAAACAGTGAATGCTGTAAGTTATGCATAGATCACATCAGAGAATCTAGTACATGCTAACAGCCTTTGTGAGCAAACAGCCTTTGGGAAACCTCACTTAATGGTAAGCAGGTCACTAAAGGGCATGCAGGCCCTTTTGAGTGCTTATCTCAAGAGGGTCTTAATTTTCTTTTCAATTCCTGGTCTTTTTCATTCTCTGAGTAGGACAGTGGCTTTAGCTTACACTTGCCTAAAATAGTTACTACTGAGAATGGTAGTAAACACTGAATATTAGTTGATGTCTGTCCCCTGTGCAAATATCTGATCCTTGTCATAGATTGCAACAGCTTTGAACCAAAAGTAAAAGGATGAAACCCTTTGAAAAATTGCCCATTGGCAACTTGGTCTTTTATGAAGCCTTTATCAGGGCGCTCCTGGCATAACTCTCCACCGTGAAAGTGGCAGTCTGACCTTTACGTGTTGCGATGAAGCTTGGTGGAATTTTTGAGTGCTGTAGCATCACTCAGCTTCATCACAGCAAGCAAAGCCCTGTTTGAAAATCTGCCTGAAATCTGTTCAGGAAGGGAATTCTGGAGACCAATGCTCAGCTCAGCGAGGCTTCCTATTGTGCATGCAGCTTCCACCCATTGTACACATTTGACCCCCAAATGACAAAATAAATGAAAGCTCTTCTTCAAAGTAATGCAATCAGTTCAAAAATATTGTGCTAATAAAGTTACAGATCCTAATTGAAAGATTTATGGCGATCCATTTAGTTGTTACGAGGTTATTTGTGACAGACAGATGCAGAGTAACCTGATTAGAGTCAGCACTGTGATGACTTGTAGCTGCGGAGGGGAATAAAGCTTCAAACCGTTGTCATAGCCCAGCCGCTGAGATGCATTGGGGAGCTGATTCAAAAGAAAATATATGACCATTAAATGGGAGCTTGCAGCTGCCTCATATAGGTTGCCTTAAAGTGCTAGAGTGACTGGCAGGCCTTTTTCTACCCAACTTTTTAATTCATAATTCAATTTTGTGGATATATTTAGAAGACACTCTGTTACAAATACCCTCTTTGGCTCTTGTATAATGAATTGTTCCAATCACGTTTTATTTAATTCCTGATGTTTGGAAAAATATATTCAGCCAATAAGAGAATAATGCCCTGTGATAAGGCTTCTGTTGGGTTTGATGAACAAAACTTCTTGAGAAGAAACCTATATGAATGAATGTACCCTTGAAAAAATAAAGTATTGCTTTTATTAACGTCTATCCGTGTGACTTTTAATTGGAGAGCTCAACTTTAATGGAACTACAGGGTAGTTTGATGGATGCTAGAAATGAGGAAGCTTGTAGTTGCATGCTCACTAGAACTTTGTATTTTGTATTTGAGGTATCAAATACTGTCTTGATTCCTTTCAAATCATTCTGCAAGTGAGAATTCAGTTATGTTTTTGATTTATTTATTGATCTATTTATAATAAGATTAATGTGGTACAATGATACAATTTTGTACCACCAACAAGGCAATGTATCAAGATTTTTAGTTACATTTTAATAATGTATCTTTTAAAGCACTTCCTAGTCCTGGTACCAAGACACCCGAATGTTATGGCACAGTAAAGCATTAAAAAGATCCAAGTTCAGTGTTAGTGGCAAGTGCTGGTCTTATCTCTTCTGATTAATACAGGCCTTTTGCTGTAATGTGTCAATTTATATTAAATCCAAATTTATCAAATAGATGCCATAGTTAGAGCTGTCAAAAGGGACTGTTTTGATAGAGCTACTCTTATACTGAGAATTAAATGATTCTTTCAGCTATAACCTTTAAAATGATATCCTTTACTTACTGGTGGAAAAAAAAAAAAAAAAAAAAAACCTACGCTGAAGGAAGAAAGCAATACTAATTCACCTGAGCATCTGAGAACACCGGGGGAACTGTAAAGCTGATCAATGAGTGGATTATTAAATTCTGTGTCAATGTAGAGTTGGAAGATTTCTCCGTCAATTTGCAATACTGACTAATTTCATGTTAGCACTGACTAGTAAGTGAATTCAAGTAGTGGGCAATGCTAAACAGGAAATGTAATACACCATGAAGTGTATGAAAGTTAAAAAAGTGCTGCAAAAAGATAAATACACTTGTGTGTACATAAATACTTATTAGATTTTGAGTAATTCTTGTTGTTTTAAGATTATCTTTTTTTTTTTTTTTTAATCATAGGTTTGAACTGTCCATGTTTTATCACCTTACCAAATTTTACTTCAATGTGTGGGATCTGTGTTTTACTCTAGCTTCAGCTTCTTTTCATGTGAGAACAGGGAATGTAAAGGGAGGAAGCAGGGCAGAAACTTCACCCCCCTTTTAAAATTGGCTTATTTTTTTTCCAAAAACGCTGTGCCTGTGTTCTGCTAATACCCTTCCCAAGCTCTATTAGACTCATGCTTTGGAAGAGTATTAAATCTAGATGTTTAGCACAGAGAAACCCGTATGTCAAACTTGTATTTCTCCTTGCCACCAAAATACACTCAAGAAATTATTTATTTTTGATAGGTATGGATTAGCAGTTCGGGTTTTAAGCTGCAAGATAGCCTGAAGGTTTCATCAATCAGTATTCCAGCCCTGGGTGAACAGGATATTTTTTGCAATTGTAACTTCTGTAACTATTTTTTTTAAATGCAGTTCATTTGAAGCTGCTCAGGGGGTCTGGACTGTTGGAATAGTTTCCAAAGAGATAGATTAGTGTGCGATAAACAATCAAGGTGGTCAAAGGTGTATGATAAATTCATTGTAATGATATTACTGCTGCTGTTTCTCTCTCTCATGTCTATGGGAGTAGCATAAGGACACTTTGGCAACTGGTAGAACTTCTATTTTTAATCTGAGAAGACATCCTTTTTTAAAATATGCTTTTAATCGTACGTAGCTTTCTATCAGCTTTCTGTTTTCCATTGGTGAAGATATTCGAATTAAGTTTTACTATTTAGGAATACTAATGGTTGCTATAAAAACAGAAAAGAAAGGACACAGAACTAGTCATCTCTTTGCTGTTCATTCTTACCCAACTTGAATATGACCCTGGCACAAAATAGAGATAACCTGGTCTAGTTTTGCTAACACAAGATGTGGCGCAACTTCATCCACCTCTAGCAGTCAGGATGTATCTGAAAGGTGCTACACAAAACTGCCATTTTTTCCAATGATAATCACTTCACGAGATCAAAACAAGCATCTTTTCTAGGTATATCGTCTTGTCTAAAGCAAACAAGCAAACAATCCCAGCTTCCCTATTAGGACTGCTTAAACCAATTCCTAATCTGCTCTTCAGAAGCCAGCGGCCCCTTCAAAGTGCAGGGCAGCCATGTGCTGTTTTAATTGGAAAGAGAGCCCTTGTTTTGCCAGCGCTCATCGTCTGTCCTGCTTCCATCTTCCATCTCTGCTCCTAAAAATGAAAACTTCGGTGACTTCTTCCTTTTCCTTGCTTGTTTGCTGCAACATTAAGTTTAAGCATTAAGTCTCATGTTTGACTTGGAGACGTTGACTACTCTATGGAAACTTCTCTTAAAGGAGGAGGCGTTTGCTGCGACCCGGGTTTGGGTGTGTTTGAACGACCCTCGCAGTAGGTCACAGCCTGCGGGGTTCCTCGTCACCCCTGGACTTGTACCTGGAGGTACCTGCTGGCCTGGAGGCAGCTTCCCGGTGGGGCGGCAGCGCCCTCGCAGGAGCTCGTCGCGGCCGTGCTGCTTCACCCCCGACTCAAAAAGGCTGCGACGGGCCTTTGCGCGTGTCCTCAGCACTTCTGCCACCCCTTCTAGAGCCTCCTTTCCATGCTGGAAGCAGGACTGTTGTGCGGGGCGCTCTCGAGGCGGCCGCGTCGCCGCAGCTCCGAGCCGCGAGGCCGCGGGAGGCATCGCCCCGGAGCTCCTCGCTGACTCCTCTCCCCGCGTAATCACATCAGTAGGGCTCTCCAGCCAGGACTTACAACCCTTAATAAGTCACTCCATTCGATTAAGAGGAATTGATTTTCTTCTACTGCGGATCACGGTGATGATGACGAATGCGGTATCTGCCGCTCGCCGCCCTCCCTCCCTCGCGCCCGTTCGTTGGCGGGCCTGGCGGGTGAAGGAAGGAGCCGGCGCCATGACGCCGTGTCGTTACCCGCGGCCGTGTCAGGGCCCTGCGGCGCTTCCTTGGATGGGGCAGCAGCCAGTTAGGCCCCTCCGACGGCTCTCCTGACAGCCCGGCGCGCGGAGGCGAGCGGCGGCAGCCTGGTGGGGCGGCCAGGGAGCACCCTGGGACCCGTGCGAGCGGCGGGAGGGAGCTGCCGGGCGGCCGTGTCCGCGGGGCAAGGCGGCGCCAGCCCCGTCGGCCGCCCGAGGTCACCAGTGGAGGCATTTCTTGACAAGGCCGCCCGTTCGCTTGCTTCTTCTAAGCTTGTTGGCAACGGAAAGTGCAATCGAGAGGATTGGCGGGGTGGTAGGGTAAGTATCGTGCAATTTCAGGTAATTTTAGGTCTGTTTTAAAAGATTCATACAGTTGTTCACATCTGTAGAGTTATATATTTGTGACTCTCTGAGCTATCGTTAGGGTAGTCAAAGAACAAAGCAAAACATATGTGGGAACTTTCCCTGTCATCGTCGTAGTTGCCTCTATCTGGGCCTCTTGTAGAGGCCCTCAAGCCATGAAGGAGCTGCAGGTCCACCCTGGGAAGAAGTCAGCCAGTCGCGTGGCTCAACTCTTTCCTATTCATTTTTACTGCAGTTTTAACAGATGGAAGTAAACCCTTTATCAGAAGCATTGCCTAGCCCGTTCCTAGGCATCTGCGCCAGAAGAATTACTTCCAAAAATATTTAATTATGGTCTTGCTGAGCAAGGGAAACTTTTAAGTGACCATTACAGGGTTGAATTATGTAATCTTTGCAAATGGAGGCAAAATTATCAAAATCAAAATGGTCAATAGCTTGACATCCTGCATAACCCAGGTCACAATTTCTCCAGTGAGATCAATAATTTGTGGGTGGAAAAAAAATAGTCTCCTGTTTTAGGGTCTGATTATGTTGCTTGTTACCATGAATAGCTACTGAATCCCCAAATAGAGTTTAAAAGACTTCAAGAAAGGGAAATTATCACTTTTCCTTGAACTTTTTTTTCAGTATTGAGATGACTCAATAGTAAAAATACTTCCTGACTTTTAGTTTTATCCTATTGTAATCTGATCTCAGTTCGCATTTATTTTTGAAGTTATGCAAACTGAATGGTCTGCAGAGGGAAAAAAAGTTTTGTAGCCCACACTATGTGGTATTTCTGAAATGTAACATGTCACTTGGAGGCTGCTTCGTGCAGTTGATATTTGCTTTCACTGAAGAGGAATGTGGAATAATGGTTAAAATAGGAAGCAAAGCTCCAGATGTTGTCTTATAATGTGTGAATGCTGTTTTTAAACAGTGATTCATGCTGATGGCTTTGGATTGCCTGATACCTAGAACCTGCAGAGGTTAAAATCTTTCAAGATTTAGAAAATTTTGAAAAAAATAGTTCACAGAAGATAAATAAAATCCAGTTGCCTCCATTCCAGTGAATATTATCCATTTCATTAGCCTTATTTAAAATTTGAACTTTCCTAGACTAGTCTTCAAGTCACAAAATACTGGCATCCTGTAGGGGAATTTAAAGCATTTGACTTTCATAAATGCTTTATATGGAGACCTTGTCTTTGATAGGCCCAGCACCTTGAACTTTTTAAGTGTCTAAATTGTGATTTCTAAGCTTCAAATTATTACGTCCCTTTTCAGAACATTGTCACTTTTAAGTACACTTTAAAAAGTGTGGACACTAATACCGGGCAAAATATTGCCTGAATACTCTAATTGTTGTCAGATGTGTACTGAATAAACAGGGCCATTTTCTTGCAACCAGAGATCATGCTAGCCATTTTTAGCTGCAGTGTTAAATCAGGAACTTATGTCTTCACTTGGTTATTTCATGTGGCTTCTTATTTCTGAGTCACCACTTTTCTCTAGGATATAATCTCCTGCACTGTAATTTTTTCTTTTTTTTAAAGAAACATGATATTACCATAGATGCTGGATTGTGCCCAGTTTACCAAGCAATGCTTATTTGTATAGATTGCTTACCACTTCATTATCCAGTAACATGTAATGTCTGAAAATTGGATTTGCAGCAACCTTGTATTTTCTTCTCAATCACTGACACAGATATTGAGTTGTTTGGGGGGTGTGAACCAATGCCAGCGTGACTCCACTAGGAACTCGCGTTTCTATCGGTGATTCCCCAGTGATGGCTTCTTTTTCTGGATTTATCAATTACCAGTTTCAAATCCACTTAGGATGTGCCACAGTTAATTTGTATGGTGCTAATTTTCTAATGCAAATGTCATGTGGTCAAATGCTTAGCAGACTGTGTAACACTATCTCTGTTAGAAAAGCTTGTAATAAAGCCAGAGAACCTGTTTTCTCTGGAAAAAGTATCGCTCATAACTAGTGAAATGTTGTTGGAGTAGTCATTGACTTCCTTCTGAGCAACAGACTCAAAACTTTTATTTTGAATTATTGGAACTTAAGGTTTTACTTTTTTAAAAGTACAGCTTTGCTTTGGAGGGTGCTGCCTGTTGGTGTTGCTTTTGAGCATGCTGAGATTCCTTGTAGTGAGGAAAGCTTGTTTTGACAAATTTAATTTAAAGATTTGGGAATGTTGTTAGGCCCCCAAGTATCACCAAGGTTAGGGCAGTGCTCTTGTTCTGAGCTGTGCTGCTTCGAGCTCCCTGTCTGAAGAACCCTTAGGGATACAGAACTTCCCTGGGTGAAACTGTTAGTCCTTTTAGGAAACCTGCCTGTGGTAATGTGTGACCCCAATTCTCACCTGTTTTTTGCTCATTACAGTCTTTTCTTAGTGCTCGTTATGGTGTATTTCTTTTCTTCATGGCATGAAATGATCTTGAATTTTGTGATGTAAGGAGAATAAGCATATGGTTTCCGTACTAAAAATTCTGTAACTACAAGTAGTTAACAGCACGTGGTATTATAGAGATGATTACATTCTAGCTACTTCTTTTGAATAAACTTTTTTATTTTCTCTGAAAATATTAGCTAAAAGGTAAGCCGCATGCCAAAGGGAAAATTCCAGAGAGTCCTGTGAGAACTGATATTAAGTTGCTCTGTTAATACCTATTGGTATGCTTCATATTGGAGGTCTTGTAGAGTCTAGCAGTTCCCTGATCTTCCCCTTCCCAAGGATGCGACTGGAATGAGCATTAACCCGCTAACCCTCCTCCACTCCTTGCCTTTCCCCTGCCCCAAATTTCCACAGCAGTGTCCTATAATTGTCAAAGCAGAGACATAGCTAGGAGGCATTGGGTTTCACTTCGAGAGAGAGAATGCCCTAGAGGCCTGAGGCATATTAAAGCAATAGTGGATGCCTTCATTTTTTGTTTGTCTGAAAAAATTATTTTTCAGAAAATTGTCTTTATGTCATAAGGCCATTTTGCACATATAAATGGTAAAAATGTTAATTGGTATAAATTGAAAAAAAAAAAAAAAAAAGCAGTAGCTCTAACATGTCCTTGGGTTTTAGTATTTTTTTCTCAAGTCTAATTTGAATTGAAGTTGGGAATTTGTGTGCTACATTTTGGCCCTAAGCAAAATATAATGGTTGAGTTGCAAGCCCTTGAACAAAGAGTTCAGAGGAGTAATGCAGTCTTCAGCCTAGTGTAAAAAATGCTATTATTTCAATAAGTCACATACTTAACAGAGAGAACCACAAGGGAGTTGAAGGAAGGGTTGAAGAACATAAATTGGTGGAAATCAACCCAGATCCTTTCTGACTTTGCTTCATTTGCTGGCAACTTTCCGTGGGCTCATCTGATACTCTAAGTCCAGCACAGACATCTCCGTGGACATGTGGTGGTTCATGATACTTAGTACCTCAGGAGAATTTTGAATAAAAGCAGTTGAGGATATAATTAATCAGTTTATGTTAGTAAAGTGCTCTGTAAATACTAGCTATTATAAAATAAACTGTCAGTATATTCTGGAAAAATGATACAAGCATCCTCATTAGTGTAAATCATTTTGTTTGCTGACGGAGTTCTGCTTATTATTAAGGAGAATTTATTACTGATGAAGGGTTCAAAAGTGACCTGGAGCCTTGAGTCTTTAATTTATCACTGGAGCAGGACACTGATGACAGGAAAAAAATAAATGTTGTGGTGCTTATAGAACACTCTAACCTTGACCCAGAGGGGACATCCTTGGGTACGACCGGGTAATTCTTGCTCCGTGCCCTGTAATTCGTGACCTTTCTGTTACGATTAGCAGTAGGGGTATCCATTACTCTCTGCTGAAAAGTTGGATTTTATTAGCGTTAATGATGATTTATATTATGCTACAGCCCAGAGGAGTGGCTCCCTGGTGTTACAAAAGCACAACAAAAAGGCCCTCTCTGCCCCAGGGAACACGCATTTGAACTCCTGATGTCCTCTCCGAGATGACTGCTGGGCTCACCAGGGAGGTTTGCTGAAGCTGGCGGGGCTTGTTGCTTGCGTTATTTGTTCATGACATTTGGATACTTTTTAAATAAAATTTCCTCCTCCCCTCTTTATTTTATGACAGATCTCACTCATATGGTACTTTAAGTTACTATTGCACAAGCCAATAAATATTTTAACTAAAAGAATCTAGTTGTTCTCCAAGTACAACCACAAAACACAGCTTTCTGGGGTGTCTGTTACTCTGAAGGGTTTGAAAATCTTTGCGGTTTGCTCTCTTCGTCATCAAGTTCACCAGCTGCCGCAGCAGCCGCCTTCCTCAGGTGCCTTTTCTTTGCTTTGCTAAGTATGAACGAAGGTCAATCAGCACCGATGAAGGCCCCTTCTGACAGCGTCCCAAGGCAGGAGTAAAGCTACGGGTGACTTGTTTGTGAGCATTCAAAAAAGAAGCAAACCCACATGTACATGAAGATCCGGAGCATATCCTCCTTCCTCTGGACTAGAGGAAGGTCAAAACCAAGCTGGAAACAAGTGGGAAGGAAGGAGGGGCTCAAGTATGTTCACTTTGTCAGCAACAGTTAAGTCTACGTCCAAGGAAGGGGTGATTTCCTTCTGGCTGTTAAACATGTTCTTTGCTCCGTTGCATGCTAGGAGAGCACCCTGGCTAAAACAGGTAGAGCTCTTGGCTTGAATGCCGATTTATCCAAGCACCTTCCTTACACAGAAGCTAGTTCTGCTGAAATATGGAGGAAGAAAAGCTCACAGTTATACGGAAAGCTTGAAAGGAAAAATTACTGAAGAAAAATAACTGTCTTCTGCTTCTAAGTTTTGTTTGTAAAGTGAAAAGTAAGTACCAATGTGTTCTTGCTGTATAAATATAATTATACCAGTCCTCAGAAAACCTACAGTATTTATGATCAGAAACGGCAGCAGGTTAGGGTTTCGGGTGAAAGTGTCCTGTTTGCCATTATGTACTATGTATACTTTTTAGTACAAAACACTAAGATCTGGCCTGACTCAGCAGTAAGTCCACATGCAAAAAATCAAGTCTTAATTATATGATACATCATTGTGCAAAATTATCCCTCTTGTCTCTGAATGGGCTTGCTCAGTAAGTGTGGGCAATACCAGCTCCTTCATGAAGAAACTCGATTAATTGGAACACATGTGGGAAGTCAATTACAGTTATTACTGCTTTCGGGATATAAGCTGTGTTCCCCCCATTTGAAAACCTGCTTATTTTGGGCTACGTTTCTCCACGCAATTCTTAAGGGATCTTAAGCAATTCTTAAACGTAGTGAGTTATTGAAGTTATGGGCGTTGCAGTGTGATCTTCCTGTGCTGAAGTCAGTGTAGTTCCTATACACCATTACTGAGGGACTTTAAAATACTCTGTGTTTCCAGATACTATTTAATAAGCAGAGGCCCCAGTAACAAAAATGTGATGCTTTCTGACTCTGGAATGGATGGCATTAAAAATAGAGAGTTAGAATAAGGAACCATACAGAGTCAGGATAAGATTCTGGAAGCACAAATGATATAAAATGGTGCTTTTGTGTAGTGCTTTACAATCTTAGTGTTTCTAGGCCGTGTTTACCAAACCATTGTCCTATCTGTCAGGTCATACACTAAAATATTCCACAAATTATCAAAGTAACATATGAAAAAGGTTCTTTTATGAGGATCAGCGCCAGAAATATCTGAATATGTGTATGTGTTTGTGATATATGGGCTATGTGTGGATATATATGGATCTATGTGCTTGAACTAGTATGTTGAGAGCAGGTTTCATTTTTTTAAGTTATAAGCTTGGTGAAGTTAATTGATAAAAGACTGCAGATATGATTCGTACAAGGCTTCAAAGGAATTGAAATAAGAAGAAAATCTTGCTGTAGATGTTGGTAGGTTAATGATAGCAGTCCTCACAAGTCGTCTTAGAAGTACACATTTGGAATTTAAGGAAAGTGAGCAGGTAAGGCTTTATTTATAGAAATGTATTTAGCCTTACATTTTATCTAAAAGTATAAAGTGTTACTGAATTTGATGGTCATCGATTTGTATTGATCCCTGTATTTCTGAAGAGTCCTCTTAGTCATTCACCTACTGTAGTGTACTGAGAAGCATAGTCAAACACTTGCCTGATAATACACAGGTATTTTTTGTCACTTTTTTTTTTCCATGTCAGTTATTCATTATGGTAATGGTACTCTGTGATGTGTAGTTTCTGGATTTATGACCCATTCTCGATAAGCATGAATCCAGCCTGCATGTGCATCTTTGATAAGGTTCTAATTGGATAGCAGTGACCTTTCTGAATGTAATTCTACGAGGAAGATTAAAAAGCAGACCAGAAAGTGACAGGTTTGGGACAATAACATATGAATTCGGCTGTGCTGGCAGGCATGAGATGTAAGCCATGATAAATTAGAGGCAGGCCAAGCAGGCTTGCTGGATGATTGTTCATTTCTGCTTCATCCTTGGGTAAAACCCCATGAGTAGTGCCAGTGGTACCATATTTTCTCTCTACAAATTCTATGTTTGCCAATTATGTGTGCTGGAAAATCAGGTGTCTAGGAAAGTTTCAGAAGGTACTAAGGAGAGCTAATTGAGCAGTGCGCAAGTCTGAATGGTACTGGACAAATACAAGTCCTGTATTTGTTTTCCTTGTTGAACTGTTTGGTAATAGCCTGAAAGATCTTTCAGCTGTCATTTAAGCCATTTTTAAAACATAGTCAGCTTTATCTAGTGTCAGATTAACCAGCTGAGATGAAACTAAAATCAGGTAGCTGGACTGTCTATGTATTCTGGTTTGTGTTTTCCCCTTTGAAAATGAGAAAACCATGAAGCTTTACTGTGGAAGTTATTCTGTATTATTCTGTAATTATTATTATGGTATTATGGTATTATTATGGTATTATGGTATGGTAATTATAATTATGGTATTATTATGGTATTATTCTGTATTATTATTATGGTTAGGAACAAATGGAGAACCGAGACAGTGCAAGTAGACACTAGAGAAGAGAGGAAACCTTGAAAAGCAGATGCAAAGTTTTACCAAAGTTCAGTTCAATAGAAATGTAGTAGTTTGACAACTTGGCAGTTTCCCAGAAGAGGCACTAAATGCATATTATATTTCTGAGTGAAATTTGGGGCTTATTTTAAATGTCCTTATATTTTTGGATTATTATTCCCACTTTTTTTTTTTTTTTTTTTTTTTGTGGAGAACACTGTATGATACAAACCAGTGAAAGAAAGCCACAGAAATCTGTAAATCAAGTCTTACGATGATTTCTCAGTTTTGAAAAGTTCAAAGCCTATTTTTACTATTGTTATTTCCCCCAGTTTTTGCATGGTGATAAAAAAAATTAAGAGTTTGGATTGGCTCTCTACCATGTGAGAAGTTGTAGCTACGCTCTAAATTTTGAGATGATGAAACTGAAGGGGAAGATCTTTCTCACTGCAGTGAATTTAACTAGGAATAACCTGTATTGAAGCCTTGTAGCCATCCTATTCAGCTGCCATAGAGGGCAATTCAAAGGAACATTTGCTTCAGCTTTTGAAGTAAAATGTATGTGAAGGGAGAAAGAAGTTATGAATGTAAATAGGGTTCAGAGTAACTGTGTGAGTAGGAGAGAGGTTAAAATTGTAAACAGAGATTTGTAGCTTTATTTGAATATAGAAATTTAATAGTACAGGAGGTGGAAGCTGATTTTGTAGTTCGCGTAATCTTTTGACAAACATTCTGTATTTAAATCAGATCCCCTGGCACTGGTGGTATTTGTGCGAAGGGGATGTAATTATTTATTAATGCCTTAGCTTACTGGGGCATGATGATAAAAATGAGCATGAGATAAAAATGATACTTTTCTGATAGTTTGTTTTGTCTTAGTGTGTTTTGAAACATTCAGAAAACGGGTCATGATAAGGAACTGTCAGAGATTATGGGGAATAGAATGCCATTTAAATATTAATAGTCCGCCTAAAGAAGGTGCTTAAAGACAAATAGAAAATGAATTGTTCTCGCTACAAATTAGAAAGCTTGAATTTGGCAGAAAAAAATTTGGAATGAAAGGAGAGTTTATGGCTAATCCTAGTAGGGATGTTTAGCGGAGGAGTTAACAGGGGAGTCAGAGGTGCCGGCTTGCAGGCAGGAGCGCCCTCCAGGCAGGCGCAGGCTGCACGCGGGGCACCTGGGCTCCAAGTGCCACCTGAAGCAGCAGCAAACCCGATGGCCTTGATTCAGGGCCTTGTTGCAGGTAAATGAGAGCTGCTGAACACGTGAAGAAGTCCTGTGCCTTCCGATCAATTGTGGTTGCATGAAGTTAAATACAGATGCTTAGGTTGGAACATAGCAATTTCATTTTCAGAAATTATTTTCTGAAATAATCAGGCAATTCTGCACAGCTGATAATCCAGTTGCTTTTGCTCTGTGGTGTGTACCAAAAATTCATTTTTAGTTTGCATCATGTTATGTACACTTGTGTCTAATTAAGTGACCCAGCCTGTCACCGTTTTTTGAGAAGCCACAGGTCGAACTGACTGGGTGCAATGCTCAACGCAGGTCTTTCTGCGTTTGCCTATGAATTGCCACCAGCTCTGCTGAGTATCTGCTGCCTGTGTAATTTCCACCCCGTGAGGGCAGGCACCTGATCCTGCCGCTTGAATCCTCGTTTTTGGTCTGTGGTGGGGAGGACTGCGCAGTCTGTGCATGGCTCTGGGATCCACAGTTCCTACAGCAGTGCCTTACTCATGGTGTAAATGAGAGCTGATGAAAGCACCATTAGGCACAAGTAAGGATGGCAGAACCTACGCTGTCCTCTGTGACAAACCCGATGGATCTGAGTCTTATCTGAGTCTGCTTCGTCTCACTGGCATGTGTTTTACAATCATTGTCGATGGAGCTCGTCTTGATATTTCTTTTCTTTCTCTTCCCACTGCTGCAAGCAGGAGTTGCATTTAACCATGACCATTGAGTTGATTTCTTCTCATTTTTGCTAGAGAGATTCCTTGTACAGTGTCTTCTGCGTGGGAGCAGCAGCAGGGAGAAGGGCTTCCCTGCATGCAGCCCACGGTGCATCTCTCAGCACTCAGTGCAGGAAGAACTCCTTGCAGCTGAGCCCCTGCACAGTGGCCGCAGTCTTGTCCTTCTGCCCTCCATCACACCTGCCCGGGGAAGTGGTTGCGCTCCCCTAAGCGTGGAGACCTTCCTTCAGGCCCAACCTTCTTCCACATGGGCTTCTGCCTAGGGCTGTGCTCGAAAAATCGGCTTTGCTTAAAAGCTTGGATATACCTACGGCCTAATATGGCTACTTGCTGCAGCTTTAGTGAGCTTGGGGATGATGCTTTCTGCAAGTAGTCAGGGCATAATATTGATACTATAGTCAAAAAACTAAATGCTGTTGAATCAGGCTCCCTAATATTGAGGTATTTTCTAATACAGCTAGCATATAGTGTTGTACAGTGGATATGTCGAAAGATCTTGGACACTCCCCAAGTAATTTCAATTCCTAAACTATGCTGTTCCGATGCAATTTAGGCATTCCTAATACCAATTAAACTTAAATTCTTAAAGCTTAGATCCTCGATGTTCAGTTCAATGGATGGAGATAAGCATCTATATAGCTTTGAAAATATAGCCCTCGTGTGGTTAAGTCACCTTTCGAAGTGGAATTTTAGATCCAAGGGCATTTTTGTGATGTTGCCAAGGCTCAACAGGTCAATGGTTATGTAGAACTGTAGAAGAGTAAACAGGATTTTACGTTACCCATTTCCTTGAACTTGATGCTAATATAAATTTTACTTGTGTCGTCAGTGGAGTTTCTCCCTGCTTTGTATTTAATTGCAACCATAATACTGTTTGCTTCTCTTCCTCCCACTCCTCCTTTTAGAGCCATATTCCTATCTTACTGAGAGCCAAGCCTAATTTAGGATGATAAAATGTTTTTAAAAGTATAAAACAGGAATGCTTTCTTTCATGTAGGGAAGACTTTTAAATGTGATTTCTGTTAATAATAAAACATTCATGTTGGTGCTTTAAGTATTTCTATAAAACCTTTCATAAAGTAAAATTTCCACACTACAATAAGTAATTTCAGAAAGTATTTTAGCATAGTAAATTGGATTTATTTTGTAGAATTCATTATTCCTTCAGCGCAGTTCCTGTGCTTTTCTCCAGTGTGGCTGAACAGGCGCTTCTAGTAGGCTTATTGCAGCGCCTTTCCGTTCTAGTCCTTTGTCTCCTACAGCTGTTATGTGACAAAAGGGGAAATAGAAAGACAGGACAGGATACATTCCTGTGGTCTGTCTCACACATTCAACCCTGTTAGAAAAATATGTGGTCAGTCCTGTAGCAAGGGCAGTAGCATTTGCAACTGAATATGTCTAATGAATTCAGGAGGGTTCCTCCTCTCCCTCCTGTTGTCCAACCGAGTAGGAGAGCTGCCGTCCCCCCCACGCAAAGGAACAGTTTTAACTCTGCGGACAGAGGCCCAGGCAGGAGGTAGTGCAAGCTGCAGGTCCTTGCATGACTAATTTCCTGTCAGCAGCTGATTTTATTGCCTTTTAAATAAGAATTTATAATAATAGCAGTAAAGTTGCCAGACGGTTGGATTGCTAATTTTAACACCTCTAGGTTAAAAATATTTAAATTTTTATTCTCCTGTCTTCCCAAAGCACAAACTTTTTCAGCCATTCCTCATCAATTTTTTTTAAGGCTTGCTCATGCCAACTCAATAGCTCTCATACAGTCAGTCATCTTTTGGGAGATTTCCTTCTTTGACAGATAAATTGATCAGGCAGGCTGTTTGTATATGTGAGGAGCAGCACCATGATAACTCAAGAGCACAAGCATATTATTCTCTTTGAATTCAGTAGCAATAATGGGAATTTTCGGTACTATGACCCCCTTCCCAGTGGAACTACCATACACAAATCTACTGCCTTCCCCCAGGGAAGTTTTACAACATTTAACTAACAGGAGCCTGCAGTTTCTGAGTCCAAGGCAAAAGCATCCTTCAGTTTAGGAAGATACAGGGGGTTATTTTATGGCTTGCTTTCAAACCAACGTTATTCCCTCTCTTCTTTCTTTTTTTTCTGTTTTACAACCAAATTCTAATTTATCTAAAGATTTATTTTTATACAGGATTATACTTTGAGCATGTTTTAGCAGTTTATTTAATCTTCAATCTTTTTGTTGTCTTCACTTATAATAAAATGTGTATAGCCTTATTTTCTAGAGTTCCACTGATAGTTACGATACAGGCAGCTCCATGCGTAGCCGTCAGGAAGCATCACTGAAATGCAGCAGCAGCAAAGGCTGGTGTGTCCAGGTACTCTTGCTGGAGAGCAAAGGTGACACCTCTGTGATGCACACAGTTTGTTAGTACTTAGCTTCCACAGTCTTTTGTTTACTTGCATTTTTTTAAGTTACTTTTACAATAAAAAGATTGAATTTAATCAGAATGAAATATTGTAAGAATGGCCCAATCTATTTCTGTGTTATTATTGATAGCAATTATTATCTATTAGTATTGTTAATAATGATAGGTGTAGTATCTGAATGGAGTGTTTCTGTAAGTCGAGATATAGAGGATTCTCTTAACGTATCTGATTTACTTTTTTCTTTATTATAGGCTTTTGAGTTTTTCCTTCCGTTTTTTTGTAAATGTTATTAAATTCATCTCTTCCATCTGTTTTGGTACTGAAATTCTGTATATTAATATCCTTTAATTTCTTCTCTGAAAGTTTTTTTTTTTTAAACATCAACTTTATTTTTCTGATGGAATTTGCTCTTGAAACCAACCTATATCTGTGGGCTGTTATGTCAAGAATATAAGATTGTCACAGATCGTGCAAATGAAGTGCTCGTGCTTGCTGAGCTTCTCTGAAGTCTATCTACACGCTCAGAATATACTGAGATGCTTTGGCAACCTGCACCGTATTGGACAATAAATTTATGAGGAGTCCAATAGCGGGTATATATTCCCCCAGGTCCCTCTTGTTTTTATTCATCTTTTCAGTAGATAAAGATCCTTTGCCACCATTACTCAACTTCTAGTATTCCTCCCATCCAATTCACAGCTTGCGCTTCCTCACCTACCAATATATGTTTGCTGCCTAAGAAGCAAACTGTTGAAGGATTGCTTTAAGAAGGATAGATTGTTGGCTTGGTTACATTCAGACTTGTCACAGACGTGAGCTGTAGAAAATATTTTGGTGACAGAATCTTTCATTTCTAGTTTACCTCTTCCCTCTTGTGTTTCGACTGTCAATTAGTGTTCTCCTTTCTTGTTTTTACTTTACATGCTGCATATATTCTTTTTAGGTTAATCACATTCAACTGTGGTTATAGATAATTTGGGAAATAACAGGGAACCATATTAAAAGCAGGAATGCAAGAGAAAATGCTTTCTCAGGAAAATGTCAAAATTGGATAATTTATTTTCTCCCTCTCAACTGTCCTTTTTTCCCCTCTCTCTTCACTGGATGTATAATTACATCATTGTTTCAGTAATGTGAAACAAAAAAATTAGATGCAAGGGAAAAATCTAAATAGAGGGACTATAAATGCTTTTTCAAAATGAAGAATTTAACTAAACCACTCTAAAGTCCCCTGCTGGGCTCAGGCAAGCTGTAATTAATTCAAGAAGGCAGATAAAAATTTTAACCAGCCCGAGTGGAGATGACGGATGTGACAGCTCTCAGTTAAAATGTCTCTTAGTGGCAAATGCATGCGTATTAGTCAAGTGATGTGACATAACTGTCCTGGGTGAGAGAAGATGAACCAGTGACCATTTGCATTGAGAACAAAAGAAAATTTTAAAGGCTAAAATATGGAAAACGAAGCAAAAAATAAGTAAATGCTCATTTATTTTATATTCATGCATATATATAAATATATAATATGTATGTATACATAATGTATAGATAGATGTATACGTGAGTGTGTGTGAGAGACACCATAATGGATCTTGTGAATGATGGGAAGTCTTTATTATTAAGAACTTAATTTTCTTTTTCCACATGTAAGAAATCAAAAACATTTACAGGCTTCTTTGGATAGGATCCAGGAAAGCTACCTTGTCTTTTTTCTCTGTGCATAATTTACAAAAAGCTTAAATGCTGTGTGTGTAACTTACAAGTGTTTTTCTTTGTAGTGATGGGTTTGGCTTCTTTTAGTGATTTTTTGGAACAAATACACAAATCTAATGCAATAGAGCTTATTCCAAGGTCAGTCAAGGTTGTAGTCCATCAGGAGACACTGAATCGGAGATAAATAATAACAAAAACAGGGACGAGCTTTTAAGAAAATGAATCATCTTTAAAGAAAATATTTTAAAAAATCTTGGTCAGTTTTCCTCATGTAATTTTATATATATGTATGTGTGTGTACACTGATATATATGTGTGTGCATACTCTGTGTATATATACATCTATATATACACGCACATAAATATATAAGTTTATATATTTTTATGTGTGTTTTGTATATATATCCTTTAGGAGCATATGCTACCAAGTCACAGTAGCTCCCAGTTAGAGATGCTCAGGTAATTGAGTTTTCAGTAGTAGTATTCTTATTTCTTTTCACTATAATCAAATTGTATTATCATAATTTTGTTATTAGGATGCACCTCGTACTGTGTACTCAATAACATTCAAGGCCACATCTGGAACTTACTATTCTTAAATGCTGTGGCAGAGTGGGGGTAGGGGCACTGGGATGTCTTTCTCATATTGCTTGGTTGCAAAATAAGACTTTCTTCCAACCACTGTTATAGGAGAAATTCTACTGAAAGATTAATGACTTGATTCTGAAATGAATTAGGCGTTTGGGGTAGCTATTTCTGGTATCTTTGTACATAAGAATGTGCATAAATTAATTCTTAATGCCACAGTTTTACTACCAAGTGTAAAAATATGTGTTTTGTTCCATTTATTTGATATTTCTAACCATATTCTTGTGCAGCGTGCTACATTATTGCTTCTTTTAAGTGAAATACAATATTCATTAAAAGAGTTTCAAGTATTGAACAAAGTACTCTAGGAGAGGGTCACCGGAGTAGGGAGTGGGAAACGCTGACCTCTTCACAAATACCCCGCGAGTCAGCAGGCCCGTGGAAGCTACTCATTAACACTGCAACAGGGCTATCTAGTAGTGCAACAGCCTCATCACCAGCACTGTGCCTGTACACGTTTGCTCTGCAGGATTCTTTTTTAAATATATTTCCTCTTTAGGGGTTCTTTGAAAATAACATTTAGAAGCTTGAGCTGTTAGGAACGGTTTTCTACAAAGATTCAGCCGAAAGAGGAACGTTTGCTTAGTTTGTGTTAATTTAGAACAACCAAACTTGCATGATATAGATTGCTGTTTCTTCTTTATTCTGATATTCCTTGCAGGCTTGCACTTTGGAAAGATCAAAACATAAATCAGCTCCCTTTCTAAAGCCCCAAATTGTTGGGTTTTTGTCAGTCTCCACAAAGATCTGCCTTGTCTCAGTTTGGATGGATAGTAGTTTGCAGCTGGATACGATTTCATTTTCCTGCTCTGCCAGCTCTCCCTCTGACCTTGAACAACGTGTGCAGCCTTTTTCTGCTTCGATACCTCATCTCTAGGGTGAAGACATTAACCGTGTCCAGCATCACTCGGACACTAAATATTAACTGCTTTTTTTGAGCCACAACCTGCAAGCAGTTAATGTACACCTTAATGGTGTTAAACCTGTTTGGAGAAAGACACCGCGATCAAAGGATGCACGGACTGAATCACACCAGAACAAATGCTCTGTGTGTAAAATTTCTCTGCTTAAGAGTTTGATTGCTCTGTTAAGTAAAGTAACAGCTCAGCTTCTACCCTCCCTGTGATACAGAGGCCCTCTTACTTGTGGGGCTTATCGGGTCACCTGTCAGGGCACTGTCTGTCTCCTTGCAAAGGAGACCAAGTTATGACCAGTTAAGGAGTATTCTCTGTACAAGGCTATTTCAGGCAATGAATGCTGTATGTGTACTGCATATATATAAGATCCATATGTCAGTTAGGTGATTTTATCATGATTAAAAATGTGATTTTAATACCCCTAAGGCATATATATGCCTGCTGTCCTTTGGAGGAGAAGACAAGGCTGCTTTATCTG
This sequence comes from Crypturellus tataupa, assembly GCA_034781795.1. Classification (NCBI taxonomy): domain Eukaryota; kingdom Metazoa; phylum Chordata; class Aves; order Tinamiformes; family Tinamidae; genus Crypturellus; species Crypturellus tataupa. The sequence goes on from JAWLRI010001111.1 coordinate 177,828, forward strand.
TCACATTTATCACTCGTACTTGCTTTTGGTGCATTTCACCTTCACAAAAGTGCAGTGGATCCTGCCAGGCATCTTCCATAGTCAAAAACAACCAAGAAAACCCTGAAGTGTGAGACAGTACAAATACTTTAAAAAAGAATAGAGTGCTAGTCATGATTCTTCTGGTTTCAGAAAGACTATAGAGTTTATGGGATTATAGCTTCAGTGAACTTGCTGTGGAATGCAAGTGATGTCTAGATGTTGAATCTTTTATACTTGGTATTATGGGATACTGTGACCAGTCCTGCCATGTTCTTGTAGGGCATGATGGACTTGCATGTCCAGACACAGTGGTGGTCTGTAGCATTGAAGGTCTGATCGAGGGCTGTTGGCAAGCAGTGGTTTAACCATATGTGTAACAGTCTTTCATTTCTTTCATGTTTTTGACAGTGTTTTCTCTCTGTAGGATGAGGTGCTGCTTCTTGGTTGCCCTATCAGTATCATTCATTTGGTCTTGAACACAGCATATTTATAAATCAAATACTCTGGACTCCTAGTAGTTTGAAGCTTGGAGCAAACACTAGTTAAAATGTACAGAGTTAAGCAATTTAACATTCAGTATCTTACTGAAGTCCTAATAAAATGATAATTGGAGAACTGCTAGGCTAAGATGACCTATTTTTATTTAAAAAAAAAAAGTACTTATGATATCAACTGCTTATATAGAAGAGATCCCCACAGACAGATTTCCCTTTGATATGTTAGCACTCAATCACAAAGAATGTGTCTTTGAAATACAAATCCATAAAAATGACTGTAACTTTTCATTTGGTCTAAGTGAATCTTTAGGTCTCAGTTTAGAATTTTATAGTAAAGGTCTCCTTTATACTTTTTGTTGGTCAAACAGCTATTTTAAAAAGGCATTTAAAATAAAACTATTGCTTTTAAGAGTTCTTTAGCACATTAGAATAAACAGGTGAAACACAAATGACCAAAGGTTCTGCTCTCAGCTTGCCTTCTGAAGGAGTTTATTTTCAAAGTTAACTAAATGTAGAGGAGGAGGACTTATGGCAGAGAGCAGAAAAGTTAAAAAATAGATGAGCCAGCTTCTCAATAAATGGGTTTGCCAACAGTATTAGTGTGTATTGGGACCAAGTGATCATTGTTTGGAGTCAAAATCAGATAAAATCATACAAACGTTTAGTCTATTTTTTAGACACTCTTCTCTAAATTTCCAAAGAAACTTACTATTAGAGTGGAATTCGCTGCATAGCAAATATCTGTCTACTTTTCAGACATAGCTTATGCTTGTAAGATGTGTATTAAGATCCTGTAAGAAAATCAGCGTAAATAGCATGGAGTGGAAGATCTTATGTAAGGAGAAAGTGATATATGGTTACGAAATGTTGCAATGAGTTGATTTTATGCACTCACACATCACCACTGCATACAAGTGCCAAGACTTTTGTGTCCAAGTGATCTGTCCGTGGTGACTTACGTGTGACACACAGGACAAGGGATGCCAGTTGCTCTTGCCTGACAACAGCAAATGGTCTTTGGACAGATTTTTGGTCTTGACATAAGCATCACATTCGTTAATTCTGTGACTGGGAGCAAGGTATTGGGAATAATGCCCTTCAGTATCGACTATTCTTTTAAACCTTTTAAACTTTCATTTAGTGCTTAAACACATGCATTTCCATTTTATTTCTACAACTTTTTTTTTCTAGTACAAATTTGTATAATAACCTACTAAGACAGGTATATACTATTATCTCTGTTTTAATTCTGATTGTAAATTTTTGGAGACAACTGTAATCTGGCTAGAATGTTTGGCTACCTGCACAGCTCAGGCAGAAACTGTGTTGAGGTTATGGTGATAAATAGTAAAGTGATGTGGTGATTGTTATTCGGTGGTTTTCTGTCAAAAGGTGTCATTTCAGGCAGGAAGCATTTCCTAGAGGGATCAACAGTTAACTTGAGGTTGGAATGGATTTGTGGCTTGGTAGTAATAAGGACAACATTCAAGGTACTTTTGCTTTTGATGCTTCCAAACCTAATACTGGATTATTTTTCATATGCAATATTTCTTTGTTAGAAGAACAATTCAGCTATTATATCCATTTTGACTGGCTTAATTTTGCTGAACATGCTGAAGTTAAGGATGAGAAGGCATATGTTCTAGACTGCTGTTGTAATCTAATCTTTTTTTCATCTCAGTGACAGCAGGTTCATCTTTAATTATTTATCAACTTCGATTTGCGCAATAAGATACTTCCAAGCGACATTTTCCATGGTTGTGGACATACAGGCTTTTTAAACTCAGATATCGATACTTACTCATTCCAAATTCGCTGTTAATTGATGTTGGGGTTGAAAGCATCCACCAGAAGAAACTCCGGTTCAGCGATGGCCATCCTGCGAGGGAGAGTCATGTGTGCTGGAAGAAGGAAGTTTATTTGAACAAATGAAGCTCCTAAACAGCTGGCAGATCAAAAGGTCACTGTTCAACCTCTGTGAAAGCATTTTTTAAAAAGATTGGGTTAGACCTAATGATGTGAAGAGACCCATAAATTTGACTTTCCCACTTCGGGGGTGCAGCACCTTTGATCTCCGTTGTAGCAGCTGAAATGATTGTCGTTTCACAGTGAGGAAATGCAGAAGCCAGTTTGTCATTTGGGCAAAATATGGAGTGACGTTTCCATTTATCTTCTTTGGCATCACATTTGCTGAAAGCATTACCAATCAAGGTGTTTTTGAAAGACTGGAAACAAAATTTTGTGTATTACCGAACACTACCAAGTGAGCAATTTAATAACTGAATACTTTTAAAGACTGTTCAAACTTTTTTTTTCTTTTTCTGGGGGGAGGAGGAGGGGAATAAAAATATTTCAGTTGTATCAGAGAGGCACAAGTGCAATAATAATCACTTTATGAATTGTCAGGTATCCATTCTTCACATTTACAGATTTAAAATTTAAATTTTTCTAAAAAATATATATTTTTCCCCATATATTTGCTCTGATTCTATTTTTGAACAGGAAATAGTTAAGAAAATCTTCTTTTTTTATATATTTACCTATTTGGAGGATCAAAATAATACTTTCATTCTGGTCAAAGATAGAGAATTTCAGTTCTTAGGGAATCTTCAACTACTATCTTATACCTCTTAAAAAGGAAAAACAAGTAAACAAAAAGTCACCTATGACTTCACATTTAAAGTTACAATTGTGTCAAATCTTTTTCATTCATAGAATAATATTGAATTGGAATTCAATATGTCTGTAGAACAAAATCTCATTCATAGGATGCTCACAGGGTAAGTGGAACATTCTCATCAGCTTGACTGAGAACTTTGGGTAGGGCTTTCCAGAGTCCGGGCAGTACTTTTAATTTCTCAGTCCCCTAGGGATGCCTCATGGTTGTGCTTTCTCGTGCTCCGTTTCACTAGGAAGCTGAAATACCAGGGCTTGGTTGTCATCCAGCTGCTTCCAGCATCAAAAGAGAGACAATCCTAATGCTTGGCACGGCATGAGGAGATGTGCGGGCTGTGTTTCTGTGTCTCTTATGCCTTTTGGGTTCTGGTGTGCAGCCTTGGTACGAGTTAGAGCACTCGACAGTCTGTATCATCCTGTGATCCGTATCTACCACTTTGATTGGAATCTCAGGCCCCCAGCTTGAGGGATTCAGGCTCTTCATACTCGGTGCTGTTATTTCACCTTTATCCACTTAAACAGGATGCAGTCCTTTATTAAGCCATTTAAACAGACTCTGTTAATCTTCACAGACAATTACTGGATTATTAAAGATCCAAATAAGAATTCTTGAGTATTAAAGCATTCTGGATGTTGACATGTTGGCACTCAATAACACAACCTTTTTTATTTATTATTTTATGAAATAGTAAATTCTCTCCCCTGCCTCTCTTCATTTTGTCCTTAGGATGATGACCTGTTACTACCCTGAAAGAAAACATGTATTCTGATACCTTAAAGCCAATTAAGAAGAAAAATACCTCCTGGAGAGCAGATTATATGACAGTGGTTATAAGACCATTTCAAAATATGGATTATTAACTAAAAATATTATTAAGCAATCTTAAATTGTGGATTATTGATCAACCAGATTGTGCTCTTTTTTTTTTACAGTCATTCTCTTAGGTTCAGCAAATTTCACGTAGCTTGCAAATTATTGACCCAGTGTCACAAAGCACTGGCGTGTTATCATTCCTCTACTTCCGTGAATTTCTTCTTTGTAATATACAGCTGTAGGAGGTAACGACTCAATGAATCCGTGCTAGGCGAGTCCGTAATGTCTATGTTATTGTCCAGGTCTCTTTCTGGAGTGTTGTATTGAAGAGCTAGATCATATGCTTAGATAACTCTCTGTGGTTTGCCATGCCAATGTAGCTTGGAAAAATATTTGGCGGACGTGAATGTTGGTGATTGGAGGCTTTAAATAAGAGCATTGAATAAGAAGAGGGCCTGTACTCGCTGCCACCCCTCGCTACTCCCTAATAGTGCTCTACCAGAGTGTTACCTGATAGAAAAAACTTATTTTTCAAAGTAATGAAGATGTATTCTGTTGTGAATAGCAGTGTTTACGGTAATTTGCTCTTATTGTTATTAATTTTGTCAGCACTTGCTCCTTTATCAAGAAGTGAGTGCTGATGCTGTGATTCCGAGCTACATGATGTAGGAGGCCTGGGTAAGGTGGTGTGGGAAGTGCACCCTCCGCGTTTTAGCAGAGCCCCTAAAAAGGCGACGCTGTGGTTTGCAGAACTTGCAGCCCCTGTCCCTGAACCCACATGTCCTTGGAATAATTCTCCATGTTTGGGTCCTCAATTTTTCTTCCCAAATCTGCGCTCTCCTTTCTCTGTAATTCTGGCATGATGCTAGAGTGGCAGATCCCACACGACACGCTACCCAGGGGAAGAGGCTTTCTACCTCTGCTTCACTGACAAAATTCTCTTAGGTCTCCAAAGCATTATTCAGAAGGATAATTTACGAACCATATTATTCCCAAATGCTTGCAGATGAGATGCCTCAGGTCATGGTTTTACATTTCCTAGTACTAGATCTGTATTCAGATCATGAGATAAAGGATTTCTACCATTTGGAGAGACAGGTGATACCAATTTCATGACCAGTTACTGGTCCAATGCTACCACTGCACGACTGCTGCCTTCCTCTTGCTCCAGAATTCTGTGTCCTCATTCCACATGTACTCCTATCCTAGGACTATTACTGAAATTCACCTCAGAGCGAGACAGGTTGCTTTCTGTAGTGAAGATGGAGGAAGCTGGGAAAGTAGGTGAAAAAAATCATATGGTCAGATGTTGTCAGATGGACATAAATTGTGTATAGCTGTGCTACAGATTTTCCATAATATTTGGTGTACAAGGATTTAAGGCTTAATTTTCCCATCTGTAAGCCACCATAAACTGTCAAAGGTATCTCATCTTGTCTCCTCCTCACTGTCCCTCATTCCCCATCTCTCTCTAATGTCCGGAGAACTGGGAAGGCCGGAACAGGAATAAGATAGAAAAAAGCTGACCAGGGTTCACAGTTCTCTTTGGTGTGTGCATGTTTGTGTTAAGAAAATCCTTTCCTAACTCCTTCCCACTCACCTTTCACTTTTTCATCTCTTTGAGTTTCCTTCTACTTCCAAACACTTTTCCTGTCAATAATTAGTAGTCACTAGTACTGTAATGACTGTATTGCAGAAGTGCTGGTCTGTCCCTGTCGTTACTCAGACTATCCTTAATTTTTTATGTTTAAATGTTTAAATTTTTTAAACGTTGCAACTGCTAGCTTTGAAATCTTAACCTGTCCACTGGCGGTGATGTCCACCTTCCTTCTCAGTCTTCTTTGGTGAATGGAAATTTTTATATGTATGATTGCTAAGATAGCAAAATGGTATGTCCCAAGGTCAAGCCAAATCCTACAAAATAATTTATGCCAGAGTTTGCTCGAGGCTACTGATGGTAGCTATTGCAGGAATGTTACTTTGCTATAAAGTTGTTTATCTTGATAGCCATCTGTTAATATTTTATTCTTCTGCTTCTTTATGTGTGGCAATATCTACAGCTCCAGTTTTGAATCAAAACCACCTGTGCAGTGCTCAAATGTATAACTAACCAAAATGTGTTCCCTAATCTCCAATATTACTGTGTTTCTCACTTCTTTTGGATCTTACAATAACTATTCTCTTCAGTACCTTGAAACACACTGGTTTTATGGCTTCAGCTGCTATTAAACATTTATGTAGCATCCTAAACAGAAATAATGCTTAAGAAATCATTAAAATCTCTTTTATAAAATATTTTGCAGAAAAATATGTGTATTATACAAAATATAATACAATGTAATATGTTTATTATGCAATAATTTTATCTATACAATACAAAAAACCTTGGCTACAGGAGAGAGAGACTGTTTGGATCCCACTGGAGAAGGCCTAACGTAGAGCAGATGAAAGCAGTGGATTCTAAGAGAGAGTGTGCAGTTGACAGAAGCAAAGTAGGGGATATATCAAACGCTTCTTTTTTTCTTCTTTTTGTAGGCTCTCAGTAAGTGTTTTAAAGGATATATTGCAGGTAGTCAGCCCTGGAAGTGGAGGCTCCGTTTCTGTGAGGAAGCATGCAGGAACCAGCTGCTTGTGTTCCACAGAAGCGGCGAGCACAGGACATATAAATTATTGAAGATGGTGTGACTTGCAAAGGGCAAAAGTGTGAATGAGACTGTCTGTTTTACTTCTCTTGGAAAGAGAGTTGCATTTTATAATCCAGTGCCCAAGAACTGCTTCATCTACTGCCAGAAAATTAATTGGAATTAACACAGGCGCGCTGCTCTTGGAGTGGAGCTTTTACAATAGCTGGAGGGAAAGACAGAGACAAACGGGACTAGGTTCAAAAGGGAAGTTGGGTGCTGAGGCCCCCGGGCGTCTCTTTAAAGTACCAGCTTTCCCATGTTGAGAGCGTGATGCTGCCTCTGGGCAACCTACACCTCATATCTGTGAAAGTTTCTTTATGTGCTACATTGATTAATATGCCTTAAATAGCTTCTCCAGGTCACAAACATATACCTGAAGACCAAGCTGTAAAGAAGACAGTGAAACATGTTGCTCTTCCCAGGCTCACAAGTGTCTTGCCTCTTTTAAAAGCTCTTGCTCTTAGGTTTTACCTGACGCCGTTTGAGCAGCAGTGAACACGGGCTCATCTGTCACCCTTCACTTCAGCAAAGGTGCCAGGGACAGCAGGGCTGAGACAGGAGTGTGGGAATCTCCTAGGGCTTTCCCTTGAAGGAAAAACCTGTCCCTTCCTTTCTTTCTCCTTTCCTTCCTCCCTTCCTGCCTCTTTCCCTCCCTTATGAATGAACTTATGAGCTACTAGTGCATAAACTTATATTCTGTCGGTTTTATAGGTTCAGTTTTATCCATTTTAGAGGGGAAAATTGATTTTAACATTCTTGAAAATTTGTTCATATTTAAAACAATTCTTTAACAAAAAAATCATCTTGGAGTTTCATATAGTTAGACAAAATTTCTCTGAATTCCATCAAAACTGTATTTCTACTCTATTCATTTTTTTATTAATAGTTTCTATTTAATGTCTTAGCAGAAATATGGTTTAGAAGTGCCGGTTCTGATAAGAACTGCTACACTAGGATGACACTGCTATAAAGTGTCTACCCTCACAGCGTTCCAATTCATTGCCTGCAATGAAAAGGAGATTCTTACCATAGTATCAGTATTACCTGTGCTAGGCTGAGACCTAATTGAAGAAGAGGAATGTTTAGCTGTGTAAAAATTTAACTTTTTAAGAAAATGCTCATTGTTTAAAGGTCATGTGAGCCTTAACACCAAAGTTGTAAAGAGCTCATAGACAAAGCAGTATCGCTCTTAAGTGAATGGCTGCTGGAGACAGATGCCACGTTTGTATGTGTTTAGCAACACCTTTCTCTGAGCTGTCATTTTCTTCTTACAGCACTGTATCATAAATAATGTGTTGACTCATTCTTAATCCATTTGCTGTTACATTGCATGCCAGACAGTATTAGATTCCAGCAGAATGTGTGATCATATTCAAAACCTGAGCTAATAGTTAAGGTAGAGACAGACACTTGCATATTTATTAAGAATTTCTAAAACTTAGTCAACTCAAGACACAAGTGCAAGTTATTTTGAGAGATTAGAGGGGGAAGGAGACAGGAGTGGGAAGGAAAGGGGATGTGTTTCCCTAACACCCACCTCCTAAGAGGAAATTAATTCTGTATCTCAAACTGTTGGCCAAACTATTGTTAAGCGACTGTTGCCATTTTGCATATAATTTAATCATATTATAATATATCAGTTTTATATAAATGTGCTAAGACATTATGACTTTTGCTAACAGTTGCTGTCAGTGAATTTCACAAGGAATTACCTGATTTTAAGCTGAAGAAAAGCATGGTATAGTCCATGCAGAACTGTGCGATTTTGGGTAGAGAATGGCAAGCAACTGTGTCTGATTCAGGGCTCAGCCTCACGTCAGTGTGTTCAATATTCATCATAGGCAGTGGCTTTCTCAAGAGCTTTTGTACAAATGACTGAATGACAACCTGAGTCACATTCCCAGGAGGTTCAGGAGGAGTTCTCATTGGCATGAGGATTTTTAGCTTTAATTTTAGTGTAATTCAAAATAAATCTAAGAAATACAGATCAGTAAGTAATCTCAGTTAACTAGAAAATGAGAAAAAAATCTTAGTAAAGATTAACTAACGTGTGTAGAACAAAAAGCTTGAAGTGTCAAAGAAGTCAACATTCTTTCATCTGGAAATGTTACGTCTTTTTCATCTTTTCTCCCCATGGTAGGTGTTGTCTTCTATAAACTCACGTAGACCTTACAAATACAGGAAGGTTGTATTAACTTAGTAAAGTTTTAAAACTAGTTTAAGCTAAACAGAATCTCCTGTTTAGCAGCAGTTTGCTCAGTTTACGTTAATGCCTGCTACACTGAAAGTAACCACCATAATCCTCTTTGTCTGTTCTTCTGTGAAATGACAGTTCTCTTTTGTGTATTCAGGGTAGTACAAAAAGATGAGCATTTTATTTCAGGAAAGTAAAACCAGTTTCACTTCAAATACTTAATATTTAGGCTATTCTTTTGTCAAATAAGGTGAAGTATAAAATAAAGAAAAAACAGCTTTTAACTGTATAAACATACACAAAGTGAAATATAAATCTAATTTACAAGTGATGGTGTGCAGATTGATTTCCTAAGGTAGAATCCAGGATGCCTTTTTCAAGTGACTAAATGTTTGGACATTAACAAATGCAAGTGGAAAGCTGAATCTAATTGTAGCAATGTGCTGTGGAGTGATAGCTGAAAAAAAGACTTCAGTTATGCAGTCCCAAGGCTGGCAGCATTTTCATTTCTGAATGTTTTTATCTGCATCTCTAGTATCTCACTGGTGAAGAGGTTTTTGACATGGCATGTGATACTTCTGAGACCCCTTGACATGGCATATGACACAGCATGTCATAAAAGCAGGGATCGGGGGGAGTGTGGTGAGTAAAAGCATATGTAGATTGCTCTGGGACAGAAGGACACTCAATTTCTTAGCATAGTGATGCCTTCTACAGGAATTTGTTATGGGCAAACTTACTGCTTTGTATTTGCCTGCAGTATAAGGATGGTTCTCAAAATGGCAAATAACTTCATGCTTTCTGGATAGAATATCTGTTCCTCTCCTCTTATGAGGCTGTGGCCAAGTGAAGTTCTCTCTAACCAAATCTGAAATAAGCAATTCAGCCCTGGGGGTTTGCTGCAGTGACAAGTTCGGCTGAATTCGAGTCGAGAGGGAAATGCAGAGCATACAAAACCCTAAACATCTCTTACCGAAGTGTACTTAGAAGTAGGTTTCATAGTTGTTCTGTTAGGCCAGCCATGGGTTGACTTTGGCATGTGCATGAATGCAATGTTAGTAATACTGTTAAGATTGTACTGAACTTGTTTATTATCACTAACTGGTCTTCAGTGCATATTCTGTCTCCCGTAGATGGGACTTAATGCCAAAACCGCAGATGTTTCATGGGAGAGGGAATTGTTCTCTGTGCATCTAAGCACTCTTAGTCTGAAACCCAGTTTTCCAGCTAATGCTTTTTGGAAACTGCCCTAGTGCATTAGATGAAGACTGAAAATGCTACGTAGTTGAAAACTCAGAGAAAGTCCACAGCAGAGAGCAGTGGATAAAACCTGCCAGGAAGCTCTAGCAGTAATGACCAGCTCGCAAACAAGTCCCCTCCCAAAACCAAGGAGTGAAGCCAAGGGGCAGAGCGATGACGGCAGCTCCCATGGCGTTCATCGTCGCACCGCCGTTCACACGGTAGGTTAGGGCAGGCGTCGCGTGCCCCAAACGGGAGCAGGTGGGTTCCCTCTCGGACCCACGCCAGCGGTGGGCGGTAATGACACCGATCCTTAAATGAGCTTTTAAAGGGGGCAATACTTCATCACTGGCACCGCTGTCAACACGCAGACGTCCCTCCCCTCTGTTTCAAGAGGAAGGCGATTAGTTGCAGATTAAGAGTGATGACAGAATCGAGTTCAAAGCACGCTCTCCACAGTGTCAACAGGCCTTAATGATAACGTAGTACCGCTTCTCTTAAAGAGTTTCACGTCTTACTCAACGTAAATGGTAAAAATGTGGCATTTTAGAGCCAATGATGTGTTTTTCTATTGACGCTGTCATAGTAGCCAGCTGCTGAAAGAGGAGCTGTTTGTCGGATCCCATTTTCCTCAGTGATTCATCAAGCAGCGGCAGTTGGTGCATGCGGTATCAGAATGGGAATAAATAACTCAGAGGAGTGCACTGTGCAGTGCAGTGTTTCATTAAACTGCCACCAACATGAGTGTCACTCCAGGTGTCAAAGATTTGAGGAGTGTTTCCTCAGCATTTTGCAAACCAGCAGGACTGACAAAATAGGAATGTTAATGAGTTAAATGGATAAGAAAAGCAAAACTATGTGGTCTCATTCTTCCTGCCGTAGGAGTTTTACACTCCTTGGAAGCACCAGCACCATCAATTCCATCTTTTCTCTTTCTTTTACCTTCTGTATTTTTACCAAATTGAAGTCATTCTAAGAGATAAAAATCTATTTAATAACTGACCGTTCAGTAATTCAACATGCAGAATGAAGTGGAATTATTCTATTAATATAGCATCTATTACGACCTAGTGAAACAAGAAAGTGTACAGACTGACACAGCAGTAATAAGTGGATTAGTCAGGATTTGGAAAGGGACAGCTGCTAACCAAATGCCTATACTCAACAAGTCAGTATCTTTTCAACTGGCATGAGCCATTAGATCTATGACCTGGACCCACATGCTGATCTTGGATGTGTTTTACGTGCTATCTATGGACTATGGAAAGTGGTATGTGGCTTTAGTTTTTAAAATATTTGAACAAGATTAGTTTTTAACTACTGTGTATTTGTATATGCCCTATTGTGTAAGTAGGCACATCAAGTTTATACACTTCCTTCTTCAAATCAGATACTGGCTAATATTACGGGAGCTAAACGCATTTTCTAATGGAAAACTGTAGGGAGTTACTGGCTGGAAGTGTCTGATTTAGCAGGCTAATCTGTGTGCCTAGAGAGGGAGGGTTTAGTGTATCTTGTAGCCTTTTTCTTTGTGAAATGTAATTTTCCATTAAAATTCCATTTCATACTCAAATTGAAGTAATTGTGCAAGATTTTCAGTGTGAAATGTATTCTCCAGGGTCTGCTGGAAGGAAAGACAAGTATTTCCTATTAATACCTCTTCATACACAGTAGCGAGCACTCACAAAAGTTCTGCTAGGGAGCAGTCTTTGCATAATCTTAAGAGGATAAAAACTGTATGCTGTACAGTTTATCAGGAAATTAGGAGGCACAGTGATGATAGTTTTTAATAGATATTCATGTAGTTATTAGTTTTGTTACTTCATATGCCAGTCGTTCAGACCACCTGACAATGTTTTCCACAATGTCATGCTGCTCTCTTCTGCCTAAATACAGAAAAAATACCAAAGAAAAATAAATAAATAAAGACAAACAAACAAAAAAACCCAGAGTAGCCTGGAGTGCACAGCAGCCCTCCAATTCAAGGTGTGTTGAGGGCGGATGTTACAAAAAGTTACTATCAAGATTAGGAGAATAGGAGACTTTCGGGAATATTCAGAGAACACTGTTTGGCAGTATTTATCACAAAACGGCCATCACCTACTGAGAGCAGCATGTGAAATACAGTAAAAAGTGCAAGCTGGACATAAAACTGCCCTTGGCTGAAATTGCTGCAGTGTATACTTTCCTTTCTCAGCAGGCATTGAAAGTGTGGGTGTCTGTTTCTCACAAAATTATGATCAGTAAAATGTTACTGCAGCATCTTATGTGAATGAATGGTTAACCGATTACACAAATAACTAAGAGTGTGGTGAATAGGAGGAGCCTGGCAATTACAAGTCTGCTTCAAATAGCTCTGTAGCATGGACTCCTTGAACAAGCAGGGCTTTAACAAGCCAGTGAAGCCTGGAGGTCCCAAGGGCTTTGAGCCGTTTATTTAGGATTATGATTGTAACAATAATTATGTATTTTGTATTGTATTTTTGTCATACACGTCACAGAGTTGTTCCTGGCACGAAAGTGCAACCCAAGCATAATTCTATGATGCTTCATTTGCTAATGGAGTAGTGTAACCCAACTTATTAGACACACAATTGACAAGGAATGTTATTGAAGTTAATTTACTAAATATGCTAAGTGCTTGAATGCAGTCTTATAAGGAAAATTCATGGTTCTTCTCCCCTTGATCTCAACTGACACATCACAAATGCCTGATGATTTTGGAATATTTTAGGAGTCAACATTTTCCTCTCTTCTTTCCAGGATAAGCTCAGGGCAAGAAGATTCCTGGGTGCTCTCCCAGATCTGGCACTGCAACCTGTTTGGAAGGCTCATGTGGGCTGTGTGTTTTGCTTTATGATTCAAATCACTACTTCACTCCTCAATATAGGGGACAATAAAATTGGGATCATAAGTATTTTGGTTTGTTGGAAACCTGAAAAGAAATCTAAAAAATCTAGCAACCAATTAGAAATGAGCGTTGTTTCTACTGTTGTGTGTTTTTTTTCTTAAGAGCACTTTGAGAATACTGAAGCATATTCTTGTATCCATCTTCATAGACTGTTTCACTCATGGTTTTCTGTTTTCTCTTTTTATAGCTTCTCTTAAAATGGATTCTAGAGAACATAAATATAATTCCCTTAGCCAGTTCATGTAATTTTTTTCTTGAGCATTAGGTCTTTTCTAAATCCTTTTGGAAAAAAAAAAATGCTTGACAAGGCTTTTCATGAAACATTTTGAATGATTTTCTAGTCAAAGGAAAACTTGATATGTGGTCTACCTGTAAATACTTACATTAACGGTTGTATTAATTTAGACTTCATTTTATGGTGATACTTTTCACTCTATTTTTAATGGAAAGAAGTTGATATTGGATGACAGTTTATAGAGGCAGCATGGAAATATTATCCTGCATCTTGCTGGTTGTAACCTTGATGGAAGTGTCTGTCAGGTATGTTGTATTCTTGAATTTGAAAGGAAAGCAGCCCACCCAAGTAGTGTCCCTGCAGTGCCTATACACAACCTTATACGAATGGGAGAGTATTGGGTAATGATACAGGTAGGTACCTACTATCTACTCAGACTTCTCATGAATATCCTTTCAGTCCTTGACCTCCACTTTGCATTTATTCAGGTTATGGGTATTAGCTTCATCTTAAATTGTTTTCAAGGCATCTAGACATTTTCTCTGTCTTCAAATATACTCCCTGGGAATGAAGAATGTGCACAAAGAGCCTGCAAATGCAACTCCCCATTAAAAATCAAACACCCATGAATATTATATGAGTGAGAATTGACCATTCCCACCAGTCAGAAAACATAATAAAGCCAGCTGAGGTCTCAGGCTGAGTATTTTTATCACTTATTAAGCCACCAACTTAAAAAAAAATACAGAAAGTGAAATAAAAGTATAACTTATATTGCAGTATAATGCCCTAAGCTGTGCATTTTGTAATGCCATATATTAAAAAAAATCTATAATCAATTAACAAAGGTCATTTGTCGCTGCTGAAATTCTGATTTTGAGCAGTGTGCAGTCCTATGCACATTAATTTCCACTGACATTTGCCTCTCCCTCTCTCTGTCTCTCCCTCTCTCTCTTTCCCCCAAGCACCCGTGTTAAGGGAGACAAAGTTTATTAGTCACAATAGGAGATGATCTTAAATACTTCTTGCTTTGAATTTAAATAGGGCTAGTCTAGCTACTTGGAAATTAAAATTAAATTCAAAATTAGTACCCTTGATTATGGAAGAGAGTGCAAGGGAGCAGTCGAGTGTGCTATTTCTGAACAAGGTAACCTTTTCCTTGATGCTGCTCCACACCGTATGTGGTGGTTACTCATGCTGGTTCAGGTTGTGGAGGGTCTTTTGTACCCACACAGCAATGGGAAAGGGACCTCCTTTCCACCTGCCCTTGCCACAGAGTGACTGAGCACTGCAGTGCTAACCTCGAGGCAAGGCAGGGGCAGCTACTTCTCTGTAAATACCTGGGGAAAGGGGCTCCACATACGCTGTTTGGATGCACTGGGCAGCAAAGAGCAGTGAGCAGGTTGACTGTAACTTTAGTATCCCTCTTACTGTGTCAAGGACTCTGGTGCGATATGATGTGAAGAACACAGTGGGTGTGAATTTGTGCCAGTAACTCAGATTTGTCCAAGTTGTTTTTGATAGGTTAGTGTGACAGCAGCGGGAATTATGCGATGTTGTCTATCTTCCCAGAGCAGGCATGGGAAGACATATAGACATTTTTCAGAGTCTGCTACAGTACAGAACATGCGGGCTGATAGTGTGCCTGGGCCTGAGCTGGACCCAGTGAGTGCTGGGGGCTGGAGAGTGGGGCTGCGCAGTACTGGAAGAACTGCGCTACTGTGAAACTGCACAGCGGGCAGAGAATAGTAAAAGAGGTTTCTGAGATGTTGTTTGAGCTACCATGAGTTTGACATAGCCAAACATCAGCCTGCTATGACATGGATGGATATTGTACTGAAAAACGAATGCTGGGGCTTAAGTACATTTTGTGTTTGCTACTTTTGAAGGCAAATTGGAAAGGTAAGAGTATCTTGGAGTGAAGCATCTGGATATCACTTGTTATTTATATTTGACTGACAAACTGTATCAGATTTTGATATCTCTTCTTTCTTTAATAACTCCTGAATTTATAAACACTCCTGTGCATAGAGCTAGTGCAGGCATATTTAAAAAATAAGAGAATTCAGGATGAAAAAAGCCACCCAGTTTTGAATACTTTGTTTCTAAATAGCACTATATTAACACATTCTGTAAGAACTGTTTGAAGCTTTTATGAAAGATATGTGCTGTGGCTTAGAGTATAATTCTGTATTTTAACTCATGAAGTTAGAAGAAAGTCTTGGTAAGAGACAATTCTCTTCCCAATCTTTAAGTACAATACCATAAAATTAGAGAAGTGTTTCCTTTAAAGTTTAAACCTTTCTAAAAGGTTTTAATTAGCAATTTAATGACCAGTGGTACAGAGAATGGGGCTGTGTTTACTCATTAAATGAAATGAAATAACACATTTTGATTTTGTAAGATGTGCTCTGGTTGTGACAAGTGTGAATTTGTTTCTAAGAGTGGTGATTAGCCTTTTTGGCCTCTTTGTTTGATATTTTTGTTGTTATTTTATGGAAATTCCTGGGTGCCTCCCATCAGGATTATTGGAATTTGGAACCTTATCTATAATTGTCTACCAATAGGGGTGACATGATGTCTCTCTACTGCATTAACTTTATCGTTCGCTGTAAAACATTAACACAGCAAAAATCTGAGCTTGTAAATGAGAGGCATGTCTTCATCTTGATCAGAGAAATGAAATTTGTAATTCAAATGAGAAAAGTTAATGAACTTAATGCACAGGCCGGAAAAAGTGTTGTAATGTGCCAATTTGGTCCGTCTATGGATGCTTCCAAACATTCCCATTAAGGTATTGATTGTGTCCATTTAGCAAAGTGAAAGGGACAGCAAACTCTGTAATGGTTTGCACGTTACACCAGTCGTGTCTGGACCTCTAACTAATTTAAAAACATAGCTATTTATGCTGATAGGTTTCTTTGGGAGGCCAAAAGTGTTGTTGGTAAAAGAAGCAGCTTTTCTATATATCGTATGCATATAGAATTTAACATTCCCAAGTTCAAATGGTGATGGAGGCCCTTAGCATTACGAATAAAAATGAAGATCTCTTATCTCATAACTGATTACTGTGGTCTAAAGGAAGAATTTTATGAGGAGACAAAATGTTGTGATCATAATGATAGCGTGAAAATTAAAATTTATTTATTTGCCTTATTTCCATACTGCTTAACGCCAGTTGTCATTTCATGTGCCCTCGGTGGTGGTTGGCGCTCTTGTGCCAAGGAGATGGGGTCTGTGGCTGACGGCCTGTGTCATCTTTGAAGTTACCTTGGAGAGGATGGGAATGAGGAGCAGGAAAGAGGGAGAGGAAAGGGAAACCTCTCCCTGGCTGGTGGAGGAGAGGCACCTCCAGGCGAGCGTCCTCGCCAGCCTAGCAGGGGCTGCCCTCGGCGCTTGGCTCCCAGGGGCCGTGTGGGGACCCTGCTGGGCCTTGCTGCTCGCGCTGCCCTAGCCCCGTTGGCACCCGTGTGATGAGCTGCTTGGCTGGGGCCTTGCCAGCTGGTACCTTTACGTGTGTGTGTTTTATGCTGCTCCATGGGTTATCAGTGACTGCCTTGGGCCACAACAGCTGTGGGGCATGAAGGGAAAAAGGGGCAAAAAGATGTGGCAAAAAGCCATGAGGTGAAGGGTGGGCAAGGCATCCGTGGCAGCTGCTTTCTGTCAGCGTGGTGGTCAGACACTGGTGGTGGTCAGAATGTGTCTGTACAAGGCTGTGAGATAAGAGCTCTTGAGGCACCAGGGAAACCACTGTCGCAGGATCCTTGGGTTCGCGTGACAAGTTAGGCGTTCGCAAGCAAGAGGCAGGTTACGGAATTGGAAATGGGCCCTTGGCGTTACAAGCACTAAGGCTCAGGGTTTCCTGCCTTCCTCAGCTCCCAAATGAACTCATTTATCACCTGAAAGACAATCAAGACGTTAGTGTTGTCTTCTCTCAGGTGCAGGTCATCTGTAGGAGGTATCACGTATGTTAAAAAGACACGGGCTTCAAAAGATTACAGATAGCACCAAGGGACTCTGCTGTCTACGGAGGAGATCTGGTTCAGTAATAGCCCCAATTGATTGTGAGGAGACTTGTGTAGAGACGAGATGTTTATGAATGAGCCGGTAGCAGCTGCTGACTTAGCACCTTGTGACAGGTAGCGAGAGTGAAGCACTGAAAGACCAAGACCGTTGCAGATCTGCAGTTTTTGCGAGTGGTGAAGCGAGCCTCCTAATCACCCTTATCTTCCTCTGGCGATGAGGAATTTTGTCCATGGGAAGATTCATGCCCCACATGTTGTGAATAACCTGTTTGCTTAACTCGCAGGATGGTTCGTGGCCCCTTGCAGTGTGTTTTAGTATATCACCAGGCTAATTGTGTACATTTTTAGGTTACTGGGTGATGTATAAACAGATGTGGACTTTGTGTTTAACAAACTGTTCTGTTTACCAGACAGCATTTTTGGTATGTAAATGCATTGTAGTTCATTTTAAATAGAGCCACTTTTAACACAGTATGCATAAATTTTCTCCAAAGTGTGGTTCTAAATAAATGCAAGTCTACAAGGGATAAGTAATACAAAAATACATGCTGTTTATTTTCTTTAATAATGAAACTAAATCACTGCATGTAAGCACTAATCATCTAAATCTGCTAAACTTACTGTGTGCTGCAGTGCATATTCCAACTGGGCGGGGAGGGGGCAAGGTATTTTACATAAAAATAGAGGAATTTACAAAGCCCCCACCAGCTTTCTCGTACGTTTAAGTTTGCAAGACCTCGAAAGTGCTTGGAAGGTAGTTGGTGTTAAATGCAGACCTTGAGCAGCGGCGTGCTTGAACATAGAGCGAGTCAGTGTACTATTGATTGGAGTACGGGGGGATAAATGTGTGGCTTCTGCCCTTAATGGAAGCTGATTGTTCAGGGATGTGCCGGCAAGGCTGGTCGATTCTTTAGCTGTTGTTTACTGGGGAGGACGATATCAATTTTCCGGAGGGATGATTGGTGGGACGTCAAGACTGTCACCCTTTTCTTCTCATCACTGACAGACAGCTGAGTGACAATTACGGTGATGGGACATTGTCTGCATTGGCATATACACCAGAGGATAACTGGCAAACAAAAAAAGGCAGCAGTGCTTTAAAAAAGATATAATCAGCAGTTGTCAGGACTAGTTACATATATGATGTCTGAATAACAAGGCCAGAGTGCCCTGCCTCAGACACTGACATATACTGTACTGGGTATTCCTCAACGCGCAGAAATTAGCCCTGGGAAGTTATTGACTGTTCCTAGAAGTCAGCGGTACCTAATTGGGAATTAAACTTGAAAGGACTGTGTTTTCGTGTGACATTCTTTCCTAGAAAATAAGAGAGCTCTTTTCAGAACTTGAAACACTAGAGATGCCTACCAAATTTTAAAGCTAAAAATCCTCTTGAAGTATATACATAGCTGATTCTAGAGATCCTGTGCTGGAATTCCTTCTGTATGCTACCCAGGCAGCTGACCAAAGATCAAACTGTTACTGTACTTTGTTTTTAACCTAAAGTAAACCTATCCGTAGTGCTCACATAAACTCAACTCTAAGTGCTTCAGAAAACTAAAATCTGTACTTATTTTACACAGCATAGATGCATATACTATATGTACATATGTACTTCTGCTGAAATAATATCTACTAATAAAGATCATTTTGCAGAAGGCTTTGTCTTGCTCCTCTAAAATCAAAGATAAAACTTCTTTGATGTTAGTCGTGTGTATTAAGAAACATGTCTAGTTATGCATCGTGCTAACTGCTGTCATTTTTTATTGCCCTTGGAATTTATGAGATGAGACTGAGGCTATAGAAAAAACAGAGAGCAAAGGATTGCTGTATATGTAGACAGAAGTGTTAGGCTTACAGTGCAAAATAGTGTAAATCTAACACTGTCTGCTTCTCTCCAGTCAACTGTATTCTCCTCTTGTCTGACAGAAGCTCCGGATTGAGTAGACCTTTTAAAAGGACATTGTTTGGTTTATTTTCTTCAAACCTCAAATAATGTTTTGTCAGTACACGTGCACTTACTTCAAACTTCTTGCTTCAAATATGCATCCTGCTGAGACCTTTCCCTGGTCTTGTTTCTCAGGAAGCAAGCTCGGGAGAGAGCAAAGCGTTCAGCTGCCACCTGCCCTGCGAGGCAAGGAGAGGCAACCGAGGCAGCTGCTTTCCCAATGACCACGCTCTTTTACAAGGGGTCCGTGTGTCAGGACCCTGCTTATAATGGATTAATACTGAAAAGAAGCAGAGCTCGATAGTTCACCAAAACCATGTCTCTGCAAACACAAATGTATGAATACACTGCGGGAATGCGAGTGTTTTCTCTCAGACCTACAAATTGCCATTGGAAAAGTGGTCTAGAGAATCTTGGCAATTAAGAAGGGGTAGCAGGAATGTTTTTCAGGCTAAGTGATATTATGTGAAAAACATTGTAGTACTGCTTGGGCAGCTTCCATACCAACTGCAATTGTAAAGGCTCATGATTGTGTGTGCTTTGTACAATATACATTTACACAATCATAACAGCATGTACAGATTTCTATGAAAGCCACATACATGTTAATTTTATAAAATCATATATTTTTCCTTCTCTGAGATGTTTCAAAATAAATTTTTATTTCAAAGTAAGAATAGATAATTTTAGTTACTCCATTTCGCATATTAGTTCTCTACCTTGTGCCTGTTCTGTTGTATGTTCCGGTCCTTGGTGAAGCAGTTGCTAACAGCAAGATATTCTCCTCTTGCTGCTGGCAGCGTGTGATGGTAGAGACACTTGAGCCACTGGAGCTGTTTGTTACTATGAGACTGGGAAGTTGCCGCTGCTCACAGCGCCCAGGCTTGGTGGCAATGTTGTCATGAAGGCAATCAATCCAGGGCACCTTCTTTCAGGCACCATAAAGGGGATGTAGTTTGCACCTTTCTGATACAAAGACTCTCCAATTTAAATTAATTTCCTTGCTGCCTCAGTTCCTACTGCCTACTGCTGATACTTGATCCTCATCTAATGACATTGCTCTGGGCGGAAGGATGTTTGTTTGCTTTTTGTGATTCTTGAATTTCTGGCGTTCCTCCTCCTAAATAGCATTGTATTAGTGAGCTTAGAGGACTCTTTACAACCAGGGGTCATGATTCGAGACCTATTAGTTTCCAGGTACAAGGAAAATTTTATAACAAATGGCACTTTGGGAAGAACTGCCTGCTGCAGCAGAGATATAATAATATGACATATGAAGTTGGCTGTCTCCCAACTGAATGGCATTAGAGAATTGCATCAGACACTTACCTTCTCTTTTTCTGCGCTTTCTGAAATTCTGTTTTCTTTGAGTGTTTTTTTTTTCTTTTTCCATGCTATAATGTATTTTTTTTTCAGTCAGTGCTCAACGTGAAGGTCTATGATACAGGGTTTTTTACATATTTCACTTCAAAGCAATGCCTCTCCAGCCTCCTGGAGAATCCCGGTGCGTGTGTTTAGCGCGTGAGATTATTTTTGATACGTCTCCTAAAAACACCAGATAAACGTGATTATTAATTTCCTCTTTGAAGCCACCGGCTAATTGATTTTGCCGCGTGCTCATTAAAAATAGATCCGTTGCCTTTCTGAGGGGAAACCCCGGGCAGGGCAGACTCCTTGGGGACGCCGTCGCGGACTGACCGCTCCGTGCGGTGACACGGCGCGCGGCCTGTCGGAGCGGCGTTCTGTTTGCTTCCTCTCCCCGCAGATAAACATTTGCAAGGCAAATAATAAATTAGCCATTAATCAGGAGAGCTCCCGCATTTGATGAACCCGGAATAGAGTGGAGATGTCGGGTGAGGAGGCAGCGCAGACGGGCAGCGCGGACGGAGCCCTGTGGATGGAAGGGGCCGCTGGCCGCCCTTCTGGAAGCTTCTGCGCTGCCTCTTCCAGGGGCTTCTTCCAAGGTTAAAGGGAAAGGGCTGAAGACGCAAGGCAGCCAAACGCGGCCGCTTTTCAGAACCGCAGTATTGTGAAGGCTGTCTTCTCCATTAAACCCGCAGCCTTGTTCCAGTGCACACAGGGATGGGGTGATGCAGAGAGAGGGGAGAAAAAAAAAGAAAAGGCAGTTTTAGAGCAACCGTAGAGAAAGCCCTGTTATTACCAAATTATTCCAAGCATTTGTTTGCTCAGGCTTAATGGTCTTGATGCATTTTTGGGTGAAAGATCACATCTCTGATTGGCAGTAGTCCTTAAAGATTAATTTCTCCTGCATTGACAAGCTAGACTTCATTTACACTACAAATACATTTGCACTATAAATAAAAGCCTCGAAACTCACTGGGAAAGCAGCAAACAAATTTGTCTCTGTTATTACTCAGGGAATTTTACTGAAGATTGGGCGTACTTTAATGGCTGCATTTTAAAACCACTGAAAATAAAGACCGACTCTTGCAGTTGCCTTTCTTCGGTGCTTGACATGAGCATTGTGCCAGAATGGCTGAATGGGCTAGCAGGGGTTTAGGTGGTAGCTATTGGCTAAAAATCGTGTAATTGTTATCTGAAAATTATTACTGTAGGTGTATTTTTCTTCATAGTAGAAGTGGAGCTTATATAGTAAAGAAAAAAAGTAATTTGAAGGTCTTCCATGAGGATTCCAAATTTTAAGTAGGACTTAAAATATTTTCCTTTTTAACTGTTAGGAAAAAAATTCTCTTTTTTAAACTTTTACATCAGTTGTTTGGAAACACAGTCTGAGCATGTTCTTAGCCTTCAGGTGTTACAAGACACAGTCTGTTCTGTCTGAAACAAACCGATCTGTTCCATTCTTTTAATGCTTTTTTTACAAATAAAATTGAAAATTCAGTTGGAAATTTTTAAAATAATTAGAGCACCTGAGAGCTTTCATTTCCATCTACATCCACCCAGCACAGTACAATTTCTATAAATGAATTTCCTGTCTCTCAGAGGATCATCTCAGGTTTGTAAGATCAGCTGAGTTACTGTTCATCTCAACGCTTGCATTGGTTCTTGAAATCCTTTAAATCATTAATTTTAAATTAACACTTGGTCACTTCATTAGTGGGGACTCAGGCAAGCATTTGATTTAGGAAAAAAAAAAAAAGCTGTTACGTATGACTAGTTGCTTTCTCATAAAAGCAAGAGGTTTAAAAATAAAAGATTACCGATTACCAGTTTATTGCTTGTTTATCGTGCATGCGGATTACCTAATGAGACTTTGGTTAAGAAGTACACCCTACTGTCAATATTGCTGCTTGAAACGGGAATTACTTTTCTCAGCAGTTATGCAGTTCACTTCAAAGAGAATCTGCATGACTTTCCTTATGTGGTTTGGAAAATAACAAAATCCCTTTTAAGGTGTATTTTTTTGAAGGAGCATTATGCTCATCAATTGTGTTAACAGCCCAAGATCCTCTCTGTCCCTAAAAGGCTTACACTGTAACCTGTTTGATGTATTAGGAAGCATCATTTCAATACTGCTGGAAATTCTGCTGCAGGTGAATGTCTCAGCAGGAGAAAGGTTTTCTTCCCACAGTTCTCTTGAAAATTGAAAATAGAGTCTTTATCAGAAAAAGATCTCTTGAGACAGAAAGGAGGAAAGAGAAAGGTGGCCAACCTTTGCATATATACTAAAAATAAATTTGTTTTTTTAACTATTAAAAAGACAAGGAGCAAAAATCCAATAAATCTTTTTTTTTCCCATGCATATAGTCCTGAATAACTATGGAAAGATTTTTTTAAGTTAACTTTAATAATACACTTGCCCTGACTTTACTTGCCAGCTTTTGTAGGTCACAGATTTTTTTTTTAATCTTCCTATATATAGACAAGAAAACCCACTGAGAGAGAAAGTGAGGGGAAATGTTCCCAAATGTAGATGTTTCCTCCTTTGTCTGGTGATCATTGCAAATCTCAACAGCTATTTATAAAATAATAACCCCCTGTCCATTCTTACTCAGGAGTATGATTCCAAATTAAAGATGACCCTTTTGATCTCAATTTTCTAAGGATAAGGCAAGTTCTTAGCCAAATCTCAAAGTGTCGCACTAGCATTTAATGCATGTTTCAAGAATGAAAAAGTATATATATATATAGCTTAGTAAAAGACATACATGTAGTAATAGAAGCATGGTAAGGGGATAAATAGCTCCTTGAAAATTGTTATGACCCTGTTTTGATACAAAGTCCACTGTGTGTTGTAGCTAATAAATCTGTAATTTTGCCAGAAAGACTTGAGGCCCCAAAACGTGTACAGAAAGCTCCAAATCCTCTGAGCCTATGGGAAAAGTGACCTTGGAAACATAACTGTGTAGTGGAGAGGCCAGAAGATTCGTGAGTGGAGTGTTTCGGACCCCCTGCTGTTTTGTACTGGACAAGGATTTGATTTGTGTCTTGCCCAGATGTGGAAACTGAGCTCTGCCTCTATTGTACCACTGTATTACTAGGTAGTGATATCAAAGTACCCTCTTCCGAGAGGGTTCCTGTGGTCAGGCATGGGACAAAGGTAGGAGATAGGATGGCTGGAAGACAGATGCAAGGAGACTGAGCCTTTTAAACCTTTAGGATCTTTAGGATCTTCATTGCTTCGGACCACTGAAGAATGTGTGTCCTCAGAAACAGGGTTATAAACATAGGTCACTTAAACTCTCTAACAGTTTTTATTTGAGATTTTTGCCTCATATAAAGAGGCTTTGATGGCAATAGAGGGAAAAGAAGTTTGGCTCTGTTAGTGTCTCCGGTTTCAAAGTAAACTGGAGTCTCTGAAATAATTTGAAGAATGGAAAGAGTTTGATTAAAACAACAGCAAAAAACTTTTTAGTTAATTATTTTAACGTAATTTATAGTTTGTTTTAAATGCATTTTGTTTTTCATCTGAACTCTTCAGCTTTTTTAGCCCATATCTGTTTTAGGCTTTTGTGGAAGATGGCTCTTTATTATACAGTATTTTTAAATACAGTTTGTAAATCTATACTTTTGATCTTGTAATTATTTTACAAAAAAAAAAAAAAAAAGGCCAAGTTGAGTATATTTTGGTAGTGTCAGCCCTTGGAAGGAGGATGAAAAGGACTTGTGTGTGTCTTACATATGCAGTCTTTAAACTGCCCTCTTTGATTATTTTAATTTCATCAATTACTAAGTAGTATCTTAGACACTAACTAGAAGGGGTAGATTTAGTTAAATTTTGAAGTGCTTCTTGAATTAAGTGCAGTTGACTTGTGCATAGCTTTCTGCAAAGGCAACTACTCCACAGAACCACGAAGTGTGTTCATATGTAGATGACCTGCCAGGTATTTGTGACTACGTTCGGTCTCTGCAAATGGCCTTTGACTACATACGCTGCTTTTCTATTCTTCAGCTGATTAGTGAAGTTCAAGAAAAAGAAATTTTAATATTTTAGTAGCATGCTAGGAAATACTATGTACATTCCGCAGCAAAATAGGTTTAGCCTTAGACTGCGTGCCTGCAACACAGGTTTGTGTTAGAGGAAATGTTTTCCTGTGCTACTCCAGAGTACTTGAGTCTTCCTTTCTCCCAAGCGTTGCCACTCCTGCTTTGGTCTTTCCCCTTTATGTTAGAGATTTTCTAATGATCCAAAGAGCGACCATATCGGGAGGAGGAGAGGGAACTAAAGGGAACTCTTTCCCCATTCCAGGCTCCTGCCTCCAAGGGTGGTGTGAAACATCTCCTCAGGGGAGTTGCCTGCAGAGGGCTCCGGCAGCCCGCAGGGAACTCGCAGCACGGGGCTCTTGGCTGGTGGATGGTTGACTTAATCCTTTCGCTTCTTTAAACATGCCAGTTTGCTTTCCTGCTGCTTTTGAGGGAATTGTGCCTTGCGCTTGTTGTTTGAGAGGCAAGTGCTGGTCCTCGAGAGGGGTCGGTGCAGGGTATTCTGAGCAGAGGGGAATGCTTCCTGGGAGCAGAGCAAAGCAGTGCAAAGGCTGCTCTAACTCGCCCTGTGCCTGGAGGCCTTGAGGCATCCACTCCGACTCCTGTTGTTCTCTGTTGCTTCTGAAAGCCCCAAAGCAGGGCTGCGGACTAAAGGTGGCAGGGGCCCGGGAGAGAGGGGTGTCAGATTGCAAAAGCTTAGTCAAAAAGCACATTTTTCACATTTTAACCTCAACCTCATTTTGATTTAAATCAGACAGTGCAATTTGACACGTGTTTTCTTGGTCTTGGAGTCAGATAAGGATGTGTCATTTTTCACAGGGCGGTTCAGCCTTTGGGCTTTGCCTGTGCCACAGTAGCAGTAAAAAGTAGAATGAAATGTATACTTCACTTCTTTGACTTCTTCACTACTTTCAGCTCTTTGCCTCACTTCAGCTTTCGAGAACTAGATGCCTATCTATCTCCTTTGCTGATGTTTTGCACAAGAGTGCCCACGGAGCACATTTCCAGACATTCTGGAAAGTGATTTGTTCTCCTCGTTGTCACTGAGGGGGTGGTCTTGAAGTGGTGTAGCTTTTCCGCAGAAATTGTGCTTGCCGAAGGTGAAGTCCGAGGGAATTTCTAGAAGGAGCCGTCCCCGGCGGCTGCAGAGGGGTGGTGTACAAGGGTTGGGTGCGCTGAGCAGATAGGGCTGCTCTAACTGGAGTCCGTTTGCGATTAGATAAGGAATAGTGACAGGAACAGTGAACTAGTGGCTTCCCTCCAACGAGAGTTATTGACTGAACGTTAGGGTTTGCATGAGACGGTGATACAGTCGATAAAGGCATCAGGCCTTGTTTGGAATAACGCTGCCGATTCCTCTGTAATTTGCCGCCTGGAAACGAGCCACAGACATTTCAGCCTCGTGTTTAGGGCCGATGAGATCTAGAGTGAACATTTAATCGTCTGTTTACTAGCGAACCGCGTGTAGCCAGGACGCAGCGCCACAGAAAGATAATTCTCTGATGGCTTTCCAGCAGCAAGGCTTTGTTTTAGCTGTAACCCAGTTCAAAGCTACAACTTGATATGGATTGTTCATTTTGTAAACTGTAGCTCAAGGCAACCTTTTAAACCTTTGATGAGTGATTTTTGAGTTTTGATTTTTTTTTTTTGATTGTTTATCTTGGTACTAAAACATGCTCTGTGTTCATTTCCCAAATTACAGCAAAGTCTCGGTTCTTCAAAGATGGGAAGGGACATGTACTCACCCCTCTCTAATGGGGTTCCACCTGACTGCAGGTGTCTGCCGGTGGCAAGCAATGTGCAGGACTGGAGCTCTTCTGCCAGCTTCCTCCTCTCTTCTTTGGCACACTTTTAATAGGTCTTGTTTTACAAATGCAGCGAGTGTTTTCTTTTCCCAGATAATTCATGCAGTGATTTAAAGAAATGCATTTTGTTTTTGTCTGGAATGTTATTAAGCATGTACTTAGTGATAGGTGATTTGCCTCATACCATGAATATAGGCTAACAACAGTCAGGTAAAATACAGCTTCAAGTGCTGCAAGGTCATAGAAGTCAATGAAAACTACTGGAGAGGAGGGAGATGTTTTACTAGCAGACCAAAAAGGACTGTTTGGTGACGTGAGAGCTGGGAGCAACACTGGCTGCAGTAACCACCAGATGGTGGTTAAGCAAACTTTGGACCTACTTGGAAGAATCCTGTGGGTTAGTGTCCTAGAAGGAAGTTGCCCCAAGAGAGCTGGTTAATGCTCAAGCATCACTTTCTTCAAGCCTAAGTTCAATGCATCCCTATGAGTATGAAATCAAGCAAAGGGGACATGAGGCCTTCATGCAAGCTCCTAGCAAAGTTCAAGCAGAAAAAGGAAGTACACAGAAAGTGGAAGAAGGGACAGGCCAACTGGGAGGAATATAGAGACACTGTCAGAGTATGCAGGAATGTGGTGAGGAAGGCCAAGGACCCTTTGGAATTAAATCTCTCAAGAACAAGAAGAAGGGCTTCATCAAATACATCAGTAGGAAATGGAAGACTAGGAAAATGTGGGCCCATTAGTGAATGGGGCTGGGATCCTAGTGTAGAAAACTACAGAGAGACAGAGTTGTTGAATGCCTCCTTTGCTTCAATCTTTACTGCTAAGACCAGCCCTCTGGAATCCAAGACCCGGGAGACTGAGTAGTAAGTCTGGAGAAAGGGCGATATTCCCTTGGTCGAGGATCAGGTTAGCAGTCAGGCAAAGTTGACAGTTACGAATCCATTGGTCCTGATGAGGTGCACCCATGAGTGCCGAGGGAGCTGGCAGATGTTATTACTAGTCCATTCTTTATTGTCTTTGGAAGCTCATGGAGAACGGGAGTGCTGTCTGAGACTGGAAGAAAGCCTATGTCACTAGCCCTCAAAAGGGGCAAGAGGGAGGATCCAGGGAGCTGCAAGCCAGTCAACCCCACATGTAGATGCTCTAGGTGACCCTGCTTGTGTGCGGTGGGCTGGACTAGATGATCTCCAGGCAACCCTTTCAACCTCAACCATTCTATGGTTCTATGCTACTCAGAAGTGTGTTCTTTTTCTCTAATCTTTTAGGAATATATTTGATTTTTGTATGATTTCCCTGTGGTTCTATTTCCAGAAAATGATGTAGCCCAGGTATCTGAAAGAAAAATCTCATCTCATTCAATAACCTTTGGAACTAAATAAATAGAAGTGTACAAAAACAAATAAAGCATCAGATTGGCTTAGAAGATAGGGGATATAAGGCTTTTAACTTCTTGGATTTTCATTCATTCCTTTTTTTTTTTTTTAATATCCAATTGTGATTTGAATCATTTGTGGAAAGAAATGAACAACTAACTAAGTAAGTACAGCAGGAAAGAGTGCATATCACAGCAAAGCAAGCACTGTTACCCAAGTCATCACAAACCCTAACTGCAGTTTTATTGCTCTGGAAGAGGTCAAGTGTAACCTTTTCAGCAAACTTACCCTCTTAATTGAATTGACTAGGCATGTGAGGAGGTGCTTTTGCCCATAGTGTATTCTCTGCATGGAAATGAGTTCAATCTCTACCATTGTTGCATGGGAATGTTGAGGAATTCTATCAATTCTCATTAATATTATAGAACGTAATGAGGTTACATGAGTTTTTTCCGGCTTCTTCAGGAGTGTGTAGCGATCACAGCGGGTGACAGCTGCAGAGCTAGCACTCCTTTCACTTTGGAGATGGTGTATTAAAAACTTCTTTCCTGTGAGGGTGACAGAGCCCTGGCACAGGCTGCCCAGAGAGGCTGTGGAGTCTCCTTCTCTGGAGATCTTCCAAACCCGCCTGGATGCCACCCTGTGCCACGTGCTCTGGGTGTCCCTGCTGGAGCAGGGGGAATTCTCTAGAGGTCCCTTCTGACCTCAACCATTCTGTGATTCTGTGACAATCGATGAGCCAAAATTCAGGAAAACAATATGAAGGAGCTCGGTGCCATACAAAGTCTAGAAAATAAATTGTTGCAATTTGCCAGAAATTCAGACATTCTCCTTGCTGCCTGACAAAGGCGCTAACAGGAAAGATGGAAAATAAAAAGCTCTTGCTTGTGTCTTGTGTTGCTGGCATCGAGACAGCGTATAGGGTTTACTGGGTACACTTGAACTGGGCACACTTGATGCAGAATTCAATTTCTGGGCACCTGGCCACAGAGCCTGGTTTTGAGAACTCCTCCTATCTCTGGAAAGAGAATGTCGTCTTGGCTTTGAAAGGTGTTATCATTGTCCTCACTGATATTTTGTATAATCCAAATGTTAATGACATCTCTGGCTTTAGAAATGAGCAATAAAAGAAAACCACACATGAATATCTGATGCAGACCAGCTCTGTGGCAGAACATCCTGTGCTTTCCTGACAACAAGCTCTCAGACATGAGCCCAGCTTTGCAGCTGGGCTTCAGGCTTATGGAAAACCTTGACATTGTACTCAGTTAGCTAAAGGCCATCTGGATGTGGGAGCCCTTGTGGCAATGTGTACCCACTCTAATGGGTTCTGCTTGGGCTCAAATTCCCCCATCCACTCACTGAAGTCATTCAAGAAGACCAGGTTTCTCAGCCATCCTGTAGGTCTGTTGATAGTTCTCGTCTATCATTAAAAATACTCACATCTTGTTTCTAGATTATTAGCAAAACTTCTTAATGACTGTTCTAATATTTATCTAAAACTTGAAAAAAAATTGTTATGCCCTTGATTTGCGATTTATGTTGAAAGCAAAAAAAAACCCACACAAAGTGACGAGCGTGCTTCATGAAGATTTATTTTCCGAAGGCTGGGGTGAATTGTGACTAACACAGCCTTCCCAGGGTTACTTTGGGAGAGAGATGTGAGGAAGAGCAGGTTGCAAGTTGGAGCTGCTAAAGGACTAAATTAACAATGGCCTAATTTGGACATTTAAAGGCTTTGATTTAAAGGAGAAGGCATGCCATTGGGAAGATTAACATAGTGAAACTGTTTTCCGATTTGTTGGAGGGCACTCTTTTCCTCAAAACAGAATATCCTTCAGCTAGTGCTGTAGATCATATACAGATATCTTCAGGCTCTTACAGCTGCTCATTGTAGTGATTTAATTAAATTAATTAAGTCAGAACAGTATTCGGGCAATGAATAAGTTATCAAAATAGATGTAAGAGGAGAACCAAAACAGTGTCACTCTGCAGATATTGTGTCTTGTATATGGGAAGCTTCTCTATCCTCCTGTGATCGTCCCCTATAAAAACCTGGTTGTATTAAAGTCCTGAGAATAGCTGAGCATGGAATTTACTGCCAGATGCGTTTGAGCTGGGACAGATTTTAGAGACAAGCTGCTAGGCCAAAACTGCTCTAATGAAGGAGAATATACAAGAGCAGATGGGACACCCTGTAGGAGGATGGTTAGCCTACCTAACACAGGTCAGGTTGAAAGTTAAGAACTAATGTTTGGGCTTCTTGCGAGTAATTCTGCCTGCAGTTCTTTTCAGAAGCCCATGTGTGTGATACCGCAGAAGGAAAGGGGGAGTTTGCTTCAGTGTGTTTTGAGCAAGTCGCCAACATCAGCTGGTGAAGTGCCACTGGCAGTGGGCATGTCTTCACCAGCCTTTTCAGGGCGCTGCCAGCATGAGAGGGTCTGCTGGGTTCTTGTAGTTTCCTGATGCTCAACGGTTACAGACTTGAATGTCATGAGTTAGATGAAGGTATGTTGTCTAGCACTATGCTTCACTGGTAAAGGACTTTGCACTTCACAAATGAGGCATTTTAGCATACTTTACAGCATCTGATGCTTGTATTAATTGATGGCGTGATCACTACTTACATCTACACACATAGTACATACATAGCAAAGAGGAAAAAAGTTGAAGTCCTGCAGGACATCTTCATATTTTATTCATAATAGATTGAAGCCCAAATTTTGTCATGAACCTTTTGAACTTAGAGGATTTATGCTGCATCAGAAATGCTTTGTTTCTGTTTTGTGTTTACTGTATGGTTGTCTTTGGACCAAACTGCTTTTACTTTTGGATTAGAAGTTTTTTGCTTATCTTCTTGAAGTTGCTCTTTTGTGCTCTGGTTAGTATCCTGCTTGTTCTGGAAGAAACTTCAACTGCCTTTCCCATCTAAAGTGCAAGATTGCTGTTGTTTAAGCAAATGCATCCTTATCAAGGCATGTACCCACCAGGTAAAACCTGCGAGGTCATCTGAAAGCCTAGTGAGTAAACAATCCTTATGCTCATGATGTACCAGGCAATGAGCATATATAACTAAACAGTTTTACTTTTAGACGTGTTTTAGACGTGTAGACACCAAAAATCACTTGTTGCTAACATGCAGTGGCCTTCAAGGTGAAAGGTAAGTAATACCTGCTGTATTACAGGTCTGTAATACCTGCTTCCTCTGCAGGAAGCAGGTAAGTGTGGTTAAGTAACCTCCTGTAGCTTCAGTTTATTAGGTGGGCAGAATGTAATTCGGTAATTGGCATTTGGTCTGGAGACTGAGAGAAAGTGCCATTTAATAACAAAAGGACTTCTTCAAAAGACAAGGCTCCCAGAAATGCAGTGCTACCTCATGTCAGCCTTGAGGTGTGGACTGAACACCCCGTTGCCTCTGATACCAGAGCTACTGCAGTTTATTGGAGGTGAGGAGAACTCCCCTGTCTATAACAGCAATTGGATCTGTCCTTTGGAGGGAAAGGTGTCAGCTACTGAATCATCCCACCACTTCTGGTGCACCTGTGTTTTCCTTGCAGGACTGCCATCCACACCGTGGCGGCACGATCGCGCTCCAGCCTGCGAGATCCAAAAGCATGAGAGTGCTCGGGAACTCTAGAGCCGCGCAGGGGAGCAGGCAGCTGGCCCAGCACCGGCGCTGTGCCTCGTGCCCTCCGGCAGGAGTGTTCCCACGCCATGGCCGTGAGGGGAACCGCGGCGCAGGAGAGGGGATGAGGTGGCGGGAGGCCGGGAACAGCCGCGCGGTAGCCGGGGGACAGGATGTGGAGCGCTGTGCGTGCTTCCTGCGCTGGGGGGCTACAGCTGGGCTCAGCCACACGGGTGTCTGCTCCTTCCCATTTTTCCTTGGCATCCGTAATTGTGAAACATGGGAAAATTTATTTGTTCCAGGTTGCGTAAATGTTAGAAAGAGTCTGCAAGTAATGGGAGAGTAGGAAACCTTGCTACAACTTCAGATTCATAAAAGCACTCTAAGTACCATAAAGATAACTGCCCAGTATCAATCTTTAGCAAGGGATCTCTCAGTTTTCTTATCCTGTATTTCTGGGTTTTCATTTGTGAAATACACACAGCTGTGTTCTTCTCTCTGCTCTCTGCAGCCTTGCGATAGTGAACTGTATTAAATCTTTCTAAACAACCCTGCGCCCAAAGTACCTTTAGGTAATTAGAACCATGTTTATTAAGATTGGTGTAAAGAATAATTGCTCTGGAGGCATTCATATTGCTGGACAACACACCTGCATCTCGAGAGACAGCAACGTTAATTGTGAAGTGTGTATTTTTCTCCCTGCACAGCTTAAATCAGCCTAGTTTGCAAAATCTAAAATCAGCAAAGCAATTTAGCTTTCTTTCAGTGCTTTAAGGACTGGAAACTGGAAGAATTTTAATTTCCGTACAGGGCTAAAAAAAGCCATCCTTGTGTAAGCTATAGAGAGTTAAGTGTTGAGGTAGCCTGCTTCACTGGAAATAGGAGTTTGTTCTTGTTCTGTATCCAGCCTCAAGTGGTTCTTGGTGATGAGTTGCGTAATTCATACCAGCTGGCATATCTGTTTCAAGATGTGCTGGATTATATAGTGTCTTATTTGAGATATTTTGTCAATAGCAAATACTGAACTGTTGCATTTCATTCCCCAGTGAAGCCTCACTGCAGAGGAGGAAAAATGTCCTATGTGATTATCTTCTCCAGTTTGAATGTATTGTGCAAATTTTAAAGTGGAACAGAATACAAATGCTATCACAGATGCTTATGATGTTGATTACAATACTAAATCATAAAACTGGAAGTGTATGCTTCTACATTATTTCTAAAAGGCTTTTTTTTCTTAAAGCCTCCAGGGCTCTGTTTTAATAAAGAGATTTATGTAATGATTTGTTTTGTTTATGATGCAGAAGAGTAGCACTGTGTATTACTCTGATGAATACAAAGCTAGAAGCACATTAGCTATTTTAAATTAGCTTGAGAAGATGATCTGCAGATAAAATAACTTCTAATATTTCCTGCAGTGTGCTTTTCAGACTGTCAGCTCAGTAGTTCATTTAAAATAGGTACACCTGGAAATCCCTAAATTGCAGTTTTTTTGTTTGTTTTACATTTTTTTTATGAAATGAGCCTACAGATGTAGTAGCTTTAATTATCTTCGCAACTATTGTATTTAACTAAGTACATAGTTCAAACAGCAAAGCCTCCTGTAATATTTTTTCTAGCTGTAGTGAATGCAGAAAGGGATTAAATTGAAACTGTATTATATTGTCTTGTGTTTCACTGTGAAGACCAACAGCCGACCAAAGAAGATTACTCCTCAATGCTGTATCTTATTTTTGCTTCCCCTTGAGCTCAACTATGGGATTAATAACCTGCAGGTACCGCACTGGTGTTTGTAACCGTATCTCTGACTTCCCCTGAGCATTAATATTGACTTCTCTTTGTAAAATGACACGTGAGGGGTTACAGAATACATTCCGAATGTCGCCATTCTGTGACATGCTCAAAACCCCCATGAGTCCAGTGCTGACTGCGGGAGAAGACACTGCCTCACCGGCTTGGCTTCACTGAAGGGAGGAAAGCTGCTGCCCGCCCTGCCGGGAGGTGCTTGCAGAAGGAATTCCTGTGTGAGGCTGCAAGGTTTCATTAAATAAGGGGTCTGTGGAAAGGATAATAACAAAGGAGTGTCTGTGGAAAATATTGAAAAGCAACGAAAACCATCATAATTTGTCAGCGTCCTTAGTAAAGCCCAAATGAAGATGAGAACACACTCGGAATACGGGTGCTTTGACTAGTGAATTTGTGAACTATCATGTATTCTAAGCGAAATTAGAGACTTATTACGTGTTCTATAGATCTTTCTATACAAAAAAAAAAAAAAAAAGACTACCTAATGTAGATTATTTAAATTACTTTTTTCTTTTAATACAATAATTTAAACTCACACCTACAGGTTTAAGAACACTTGCCAAAGTACTGTACCTTTGTGGAAACCTTCTGGGTGTCCAAGCAGTGCAACGTTGCCTACCCACACAATTTTTCAGTCATATAATTAAGACTTAAAAAATACTGTTTAGGCTGGTGCATCCTAATGTGGAGGGTCTAGGGGCAGCGTTAGCTGTGGCATATGTAGATTTAGGTTAATCTGCACATAATCCCTTGTAGTAAAGTCCAGATAAATTTGGTCAATGTGTTTTAGGCTTGTCCACAGCGTTTTTATTTTTAACTCGCTAGCTAAGCCCAATTGCCATTCTCTGGGTCAGTTATTAAGGAAAGCGGGTGGGGAAGGGGTAGAAGAGCAAGGCTTAACTCGGGCCCAAGTTTTCTGAAGGCATCAGGTGGCCAAATTTTGCAGTCTGTCTGTTCAGGACATCAGCCTGCTCCCCTCTTGCTCCGCGGTCTCGGGTGCGGCTGGTTCTTTGCTATGATGACAGGTTAAGATTCATTATTTTTGAGCTGTGGAAAGGAGCTCTTTTGCCAACACCCCCTTTAGGGCCCACAGCCCCTTGTGCAGAGCGGTTGCAGCTCCCCCAGGTTTTGCCTTTTGGCAGAAGGACTTTTGGGTGCTCGGGGGAGTGGGCAGGAAGCGGCCTCTTGTTTAAAACCTCCTCTGGTGTCTAGCGTCCTCGTTTAGTTCCCGTTTTCTTACTGCGTCTTGTACTTGGCTTGCTTTTTCAAAATCCATTGTAGCTACAGGTATTTCTCCATTTCGTCACCTCCTTTTTTCACCTAGACCAGCAGAGAAAGGAGGTACCAGTGGTACTGTTGCCGCAAGCACTTCCATGTTCTCTGCTGTCAGATCCACAACCGATCTTGTATCTGAGGCTGCTCAGAGGCTGTTTCCTACCCTTACTACAAGCCTCCCGGGCTGCGCATCTCTGTTACTTCCTACTGGATCTCTGGAGTAAGCAAATAGTTTCAGCAGACCTGTAGCTCCCTCTTAGGAAAATATTCGATTCTCCTGTGTACTGCAAATTATTCCACATTTTGCTTATCCATGTCTCAATCTACTTAGTTGTTTGTAATGACCTGCTAACTTTAGCTATTTTAAATGTTTTCCAGCGAAGTATTATGTGTTTCTGAGAGCTGGCCTGGTGACTCTGGTATTAGGAGAGTGTTTGGGACATACAAATACTGTATTCCTGTGATTTGTCCGTTTCTCCAAGCATTTCTTAAGACTTGTCCAAAACGATTTTATAATAACATCAGAACATATAATGCAAAATAAGAATGAAGAAACTCTAATCTGTTTTGGCTTTTCTTCTTTTTCTCCTAGTGCATAAAACACTTTGCTCATTTCCACAGAAGAAATATAGATGCAAAAGTTTAGTGATTTAACAAGCCTGTGCTTTTATGATGAAGTTGAAATAGAATGAGGTATCTTAGAAATGGGAGAAATATGTCACTGTACATCTCTGAAAGCTATTTTATGATTCATTTGCAGCAGGTGAAGTTCCATGTTAAGCAGCGTGACTACCCAGCCGTACAATGCTTCACTTAAAGAGCTGTGATTTCTGGCTTATTCAACCAGAAATTTCTTAAGACAGGGATAATCGCTCTGAAAGCAAAGTACACAAAACCTGACCTACTAGCCTCTTTTTTTTTTTTTTTTTTCCTCCTTTAAGCTTTTATCTCATGATTCATCTTGTGCGTTTAGCGGGGTGGGAATCTATCTACTTTTCGGATAAGATGTAATTTCTACTTGGAGGACAGCTGGTATATACCCTGTGACATTTGTTATAGCATATGAGTCTATCCACAGTGGGCAAAAATCTGGCTGAGTTGGTTTGACCTTGACTTGCTCAAAATCTTTTGGGAAGAATTATGGGAGCGAGAGACAGACAAGTTAATTTCTGCTTTTCCCCTGGAACTGTCATGGGCGTTTCCAGCCCTTGCGTCAACTCGGTGCTGCAGCGGGAAGTTGAAGGGCAGGGGAGAAGCAACAATGAGCAAGCAGCTTTGTCATGCCCCCATTTCTGGCATACTCATCCTCCTGCAAGGTGTCTGAAAGCAGTTAATGTGGTCTTGCCCACAAGTGGGTTATGCATACTGCAAAGGAAGTGTTTCATTTCTCATTTTATATTTATATAAATATATATATAAAAGAAAACTTTCATCATGAATGAGCATAGTTGCTGTTTGCCTGTTTCAGAGTAAAGCTAATTGTGGGAATGTTTCAGTCCCTTATGAAGGGCAGAATAAAATTAAAGTAGGATTATGAATAAAGGTCTCATTTTAAGTAGAAAGTTAAGAATTTATTGTTCTTCATAGTACACAGATAACTAAAATGCTAGTGCCTCACCTCATTAGGAGGTGAGAGTGAGATGAGGGATAAATTTATCGTCTTTTTGTGCTTGGGAGAAATACTGGATATGTGCAGAGCAGAAGGAAGCACACTGTTTCTGTTTCGGCATGTCAACGTGGTACTGTCCATCACATTGTTACCTTTGCTGGTTAGTAAAATATGAAGAAAAAAACAAACAGAGCAAAATTGAATCAGAATAAAAACAATAGCGTGTGGGACATATCTGGGTTCACACTCTGGCATGCTGAATCAGATAGGTGCCTTCCTTTTAGCAGAGAAAACTATATGTTTCATACTTGGGAAAATAATCACTTTATTGCTCTTCTGCTCTGTCAGCATTTTCCTCTCTATTTCTGGGCCCACACCCATTTTCAGGTCCCTTGACAGAACAGACTTGTACGTTCAGATTATGCCCCTCCTGGCCATTGCGCATCTTTTAGTTGTCTGAGGCCAGTCATTTTGCAGGCTGAGCTTTTATTAAAGCATCCCCTTTATGAAGAAAAACTACATAACCACTGCCCTGTTTTCTGAGGCCTCTTCCCCCAACATCTTTTCACCAGAGCTGATAAATCAAAAGCTTTGATGCTTTGCATTGTGGATTCAAACTTCCACTTAACGTTTTTTCTTGTGCAGTAATGTTGATGAAGGGCAACATTTCTATGCTGCGATTCACCCTCTATTACACTTGAAATTTTAGCAGGGTTAGCAGAGTTTAGGAAAAAAATAAAAACTTGTTCATTCAAGAAGAGAATAAGAATGACGAAAACATTTTTTTTGCTGGGAAAAAGGAGGTGAGTTTACATTAGAAGACACTTGTAAATTCTGAAAGCCAAAATGGAAAACCATTTTTTGATCAAAGCCATTGTACTTTGCCATTAAGCTAAATTGTGCTCTGTGACTAATGTACCCCATCTTCATGGTTGCGTATGTCATTCTGCATTTTGCTATTTAAAAAAATACATTATTTTTCTTTTATTTGAATGCATTAACTGACCTTTATTAATTTCACTAGACTTGTATCTTGCCAAGTCTAGTACTAGACTTGTACTAGAACTTCTGAGGAAAAAAGAGCCTAAGTACCAGAAAGCAAGAGCCCTTGCAGTGCAATTTCACCGTGTTGCTTTCTGAGCAAGAAGCAGAGACGCAACATAATCTCACCTCTTTGGAAGAGATTTTTGTTGAGGAAACACATTATTTCCTTTCTCCTTGCAAACACACGTAGCAAGCATGGAAAGTTTATGCAGTGGAGAAGCACATAAACTACTGTGAAACAGCTCCAAGCACGCACTCAGCTTAGCCCTGACCTGTAACCTGCCGCATGTTTCAGTCCTGGGTCTCAACTTTGGCGGAAGCTGCTAATTGTGTAGTTGCTTCATGACGTGGCTAAACGTGCACGAGGGATTAAGCTGAGATTACAAATCTCTTAACTCCTGACCTCGGCCAGACACCAACACCGGCCTCCAGAGACGCAAGGCTGATAGGCAGCCCCCGCTACTGCCATCTACCCAGCGCGACCTTGTCCGAGGCAAAAGCAAGGGTGATTAGAACATGGTGCTTTTCTAGGTATGTGAATACATGGCAGTGCATGGCAAAGAAAGCTAAAAACAGTGCGGACCAAAAACCTGAAATAGGGAATAACAAACATTTGTAAAAACTGAGTTATGGACAGGTGACTTTTTCATGTTTCCTGACTATTCTGCTTGCACAGGAGAACCTGGAGGCAGTGACCAGTTTCTTTTCTAGTTAACAAGCAAACAAGAGGAGA
The DNA here is from genome assembly GCA_034781795.1 of Crypturellus tataupa. Taxonomy (NCBI): domain Eukaryota; kingdom Metazoa; phylum Chordata; class Aves; order Tinamiformes; family Tinamidae; genus Crypturellus; species Crypturellus tataupa. The sequence continues at coordinate 215,748 of JAWLRI010001111.1, forward strand.
AACCAAACAGAGTCCAGAACACTGCTGGAGAGACTTTAATACTGATTTCTGAAACGAATAGAGAATGCCTGTTTTTCAAGAGTCCTTGTTTCTTACAATTAAATGTATCATGGATCTTCAAATTCCTTGCACTGTGATTTTTAGAATGCGCCAAGCAGGAATTAGGAATTACATTATCTAAGCCAGTGCCATGATGACAGAAAGCACGGCCATGGGAAGGACTGAGGTCTTTGCTTAAATGCAGAGGACGGCGGATGACCTTAGCACTGAGTCAACCAGCGATCTGGGGCCTTTCCCCAACCAGCTGATGCCCGCGCGCAGCCGAGGTGCGACCCTGTGGCAGTGCAGGGAGTCGCTGCTCCGCGCTTGGCGTGAGGGAGAGCTGCAGTCCAAACCCCAGCAACGCGCACGCTGCGCCGGTTCTTGCGTTCAAAGGGGATGTCATGAGAAAGGCTGCTGTTAATTGCAGAGGAGGGGTAAGGTAGCTATTAAGATTTTTATTTTGTTAGGTTGAATGAGCTCTTTTGTATTTTAATAATGTTACTAATCTTGGAAGTCACTTTTTTGTTTTTAATAAGCATGATTAGCAATTTGAACCTTAATTTATGATTTAGGAATTTACTGTATCTCTCGTAGTGGCAGAGAAAATAACTTCATTAAATATGAAGAGATCTTCTTGAAACGTTCAACACATAATGACTGTGTTTCTAGGGTCTTTAGGACATTTGCCAAACCCAAGCACTTCATCAAAACTGATTGCCATGGAAAGCAAGATTACAGACATTTCATATTTAATGTGCAGACATTTGTATCATTTTAAATATACTTTTTTTATATGAAAGTCCTTTGAGATAATAATTTGTTTGCCTGTCAAGCACTAAAAAACTGCCTGAGTGGATGGTAAATTCCTTGCAAAGAAACCTGGCTTGGTTTTCCCATGGCCATATCATTCTGAGTTATGAATTTTCAAGAAATCCCATATGGCTACCCTTGCATTCTTTTAATGGAGGACAGAACCATTATTTTGTTGTAAAAACAAGATGAGCCTTGAGCAAGCTTGTTAGTTTTGCCATTTTATTAATTTTTTTTCCTGATGGAACATACTTTGAAGATTATGAAAATAAATCAATGTGCAAAGCATGGAGAGGTATCAGGCCTCGACAGGAAAGCACTTAACCACACGATTAAGTCTGTTTTTACATACCAGGGCTGCTCCCCTCCATCCCCTGCGTAACTTGAGGTCTATGATTTAATCTTTTATAGTTCAGCATATGGTTGCTCTTCCTAATAGGGTCTCTCGCCAGAGCTGCTGATGCAGATATTTTGGCAGTGGCTCGTTTCCCTGCGATGCTGCGTTTCTGAAAATGCGCGTGTTTTGCCAGCACCTGTAGGGTTCGCGCCTACTGCGGTCATCAATCTTGGTGCCCTTTGCGTGCTCTTTGCTGCGCGTGGCACCTGGCGGCAGCGCTGCGGAGGCTGCGGAGGCTGCAGCGCCCGTCTCGGTCTGAGCGGGGGCCTCGCTGTCGCGCTCTCTCGACAGCCTCAGAAGTTTCGGAAAAGGTGCTCGTAACGCCTGGTGCAGATTCTGTTGTGGTAATGAGACTCCGCTCCTCTGGTATGTGGAGTTGGCGTGAATATTTATGAACCCCATACATACAAAATCTACTGGCCCACCTTTCATTATGTCGATGCAATCGTAATGAGGTTTCACCCGCCTGTCGGAAAGTTGCTTCCCTCAGATGAATTAAGGAGGCGAAATTTTGCAGCACAGTTTTGCACACAATTTATTCTCTGGGTTTTCTGTCTCAAAATAAGAAACCCTCCATTTGCTACCCGGCACTTTACACAGGAATGTTTCTGCGGTTGCGAAGCCTCACTTAAAGCGCCGTAGCCCGTCAGAAGGACAAGCGACTAGAAGCAGAAGACGCCGTCGCGGCCTGGATTGAGCCGTGTGCTGCGACGGCGGCAGCGCGCGGCCGTCCCGTCAGAGCCGGAGCAGGAGCGGGGCTGGGCGGGCCGCTCGCGCAGGCCACGCGTTGTGCGGGTGGGCTCGGGGCAGCTGATAAATGTCCGCAGCCCCCTGGGCTGACGACCCATTTTTCATCATTAACGCGGCCCGTTGTGAGCCGGTCACTCACATTGATCCCAACTAGAGGGCATCATGTGCCGTTAAGAGGGTGATGACTCGCTAAAAATGAAGGCCTGAAACTAATCACGTATAGTTAGAGCCTGGCTGGCCGCTGCCTTGGATGGCTCCAGGGCGCTGCAGGGAAGCGGATCCCTCCGGGCGCTGCGTGTGGGGATGCACCGGCTGCCTTTGAAGGCATGTCGTGCTATTATGGCTGTCACCGAGGCAAATGCTGCTGGGAGAAACTCTCCTGTCTCCTTCTGCCTTTTTTTTTTTTCCTTTTTCCTGGATGTTTTGCAATAAGAGGAGTGGAAATGAGTGAATTTGGGAGCGTAATGTTACGCCCATCCAGTCAAGTCGAGATCACGCTGAATGATTGGGCTGCCAAGGGCCTCTGAGTTCCCTCTGCAAAGATCTTTGCCTGCCTGTCTAGATCACGTGCCAGCCTTTCTGTTTAGCTACTTGTTTATCTGTTTGTCTAAAGACTTCATCTCTTTTGTGTACAAGTAACACAAATGCCTGGCGTGATGCCTTACGCGGTGTTTGCCTTCGACTAGTCCTCGTTTGTTTATATGGAGTAAGTCCAGCAGGGGCGCTGAGAGGGAGGATCTATGTAAATCGCAGCCTCAAGTGAAACCGTGAACGCGGGGTCAGCCTGGCCGCGGGCAGCTTCTCTCTGTTGCGGAGGTTTCTGCCCTTGTTTTCTTCCCCTGACCCCACTGAGCGTGTCGCCCTTGTGAGAGTTCCCGTCGCTGGAGGCTGCCCTGGAGGAGCCAGCAGGGCTGCAAGGGATCCCTTTGCAGGAGCTCATCCCTCGTGGGCAGGAGGCCTTCCAAGAGCCCCTGCTGCTGCTGCCAGAGGGGCCCGGCCTCCCGGGACCTTCTCCTGGGGCCTCCGTGCCCAGGGTTCGCCTGGAGGAAACGCCGCCGCGTTGTTAACTGGCAGCTCCTGAAGGCCTCTCACTGCTGAGTGCTTTGCCCATGCTAAAAGGTCCTTAAATGCGTCGGGCAGTGTTCCACTTCGCGGTGTAGTATGGGGCGGGCAAATGATGCCTACTGGCAACTCCTCCCAACGGGGACCTGTTGTTCTGTCTAGCATTGAGCTAGACCTCCTCTGAGCAAGTTCAGCTTCCAGGTCATGCTTTCTTGAAACGCCGTTTATGCCACAGGAGTAATTGCTTTTTTTGTGGCAGGGGCAGAACTGCTGAGGCTAGGGCATTCATTGAAGCACAGTGCCTTGGTGAAGTCACCTACTGCAAAAAACGAAAACAGTAATACGTCAAAGCAATAATAATAAAAAAAATGGAGAAGGGCTGGTTTGCTCAAGAAATGAGGCAGCACCTGATTGGTGAGGTGGGAAGAAATTCCCTATTGCAGAGGTTTTCACAAGGAGAAAAAAAAAAGAAGGGAACGGGTCGTATATGTAACATTGGCAAAAACTGACCATTTTACCCAATTGGACAATACACTGTTGATTATTTTCCAAAGGACGGCTGTGCAGGTCTCCCCCAGGTATACGACTTTCTGCGGTGGTTTCAGCAGGAACATCAGTGCGGTCGGGGCAGTGGGAGCCCTGCGGGGGCAGCCCACCTGCCCTGCCCGCGCCGCCCGGCACACGTACTGCCTGTGCCCAGGCAGGCCCCAGGTGACACTGTGGGCTCAGCGCGGCGCTGGGGTTCCCTGAGGATGGTTTTGCTTGGAAGGAAGTGAATTCGGGCGCTCCAAAACCTCTCCGTGAGCGGAACCGGCGCGTGCAGAGTTGGGCCTGTCAGAGGATGCGCTTCACGAGGGCACGCGGCTCTGAGCTAAGACATGGATATGGGGTCACGTAAGAGCTGGATTTTCCCCAGCATAAGATAGACTTGGATAATCAGCTTCCACAAATCTGTTTTTTTTATTTAAAAAAATAAAATAAAAACATGTTCTCCTGTGCTATTTTGGAGCCTTTAGTTTTCTGCCCTTGGCCATTCAGGGGAGCTCACATTCAAGGGAAAAGAATATTTGTTTACTAGATATCAGTTTCAGCAAAATATTTATTTTTTGAATCCCAGACATACTTTTTTTTCAGATAGATTTCTTTTTTGCATAACAGATATTGTGATATACATAGATTTAGTTAACAGATTTTTCTTTATGCTATTTTCCTCTGCCAAATCCAGATAGATTGTTAGTCCAGAACATAGACTATTCATGTTTTACATGTTTTCTTTAAAGTGACTGTCGTAGACTTTGCTTCTTGCTTATATTGTTCAAGCATTGCAGATTAAGTATGCTTTTAATATTGTTTATGATGTGTTGGTAATTTAATTCAAAGATTGTTATATATATTTCTTGTCTATTCAGCATGTTCAATAAAGTCAGCTATTTTAATTTCTCTTGCCCCCAACTAAATGAATGAAAGATTACTTTGCTCACGCATTTAGAGGCCAAGGAAAGATTTTACAAATAATATCAAAGAGAAGAGAAGTCAGCCAGCTGTGAAATTACTGATCATCTGGATTTTCCCTCCAGTTTTGACTGCATATAGTGAGCTGGAATGAATGCATTTTCTGCAGTGTACAGCACTTCTGCCTCATAGCAGTTTATACCAATTTGCCTCCGTTGATTACATGTCCGTCTTACTGGAGCAGAAGTGTACTCGATGGTTCACAGCATATTTTCCAGTGAAGCTTCAGGAGACATTTGTGGGGCGGGGGACAGAAAAAGTCCCGTTAAAGCATATTTGTCCTCCATATAAATGCTTCGAGAAAAGATTTTCCTTTTCAAAATGGAAAGAGCTTTTCTTCACAATATTTTAATGCAAACAGTCGCTACGACATAGCTAGTGTGTGATTATTCCGTCGCCCTTGGCTAGCGTATAATGAAATGATCTGTTGTTGAGAGCTCTGCACGTGTTAAACCTTAACTTGACTTTGCTACTTGGTCAGGAATGAGCCTAATGCTGTAACAATGTCTGCAGCCCTCCTTGTGAATTAGATAAGCAGAGTTAAGCCTTCCTTAAAGGAGTCTGGCCCTGGGAAGTTATAAATAAGGGCCCCAGGCTGACCCATTTTCATGCTCGTGGCAGTTCTTGGCTACCCTTCCTTACATGCAGTGTTAAGGTTTAGCAGAGTATCTGTGATGTACGTTGTGACACCAGATACCCAAGGGCAATGCGGGAGCGAGAGCAGTGTGGATCACCACGCTGATCCACTGGCCAGATTGAGGGCTTTGCAGGAAGCTGCAGTGCAGGAGGCAGGACTGTTTTGCTGGGAGAAGGTGTAATGGGAGCTTTGTAAATTGGCATTGCAGGCAGGGAAAATACGAGGTCGAATTACGCTCTGACAGACTTGAATTATGTGCACAAGGATTTTGCTCTTCTGGAGCCTGTGTGAACCACTCCATACATGTAGATACTTGAAACAATAGAGAACTGCAGTGCCAAAACTCTTTGGGGTTTTTTTTTAATGCTATGTTTGTTTTGGAGCACATTTAGGCTAAATTTATAAATTAAGTTGGATTAAACATCACTGGATTTTAAGTATTCTAGCTTCATTCAGCTTTCGCTGCCTCCCCTCCAGTGCTGTGACAGGCAGCAGGCTCTCCCTCCTCCCTCAGCAGCCTCTGGTGCCTGTTACTTGTTTTGCCTGGATACACAGGAGTTGTGTCAGATACATTTGTGCAACGCGATCGTATCTGGTTGGGCCAGGAAAGGCTGTGAGAACAGGTCCTCAGGTTGTCCTTCAGTGCCCATGGGAGCATTGCCAGTGCTGCAGCCAAATTTGTCTTGCGGTTGATGGATCAGATTCTGATCTAGCCCAAAAATGCTGATAAAATGCTGATACAGTCATCTTAACATCTTCTTTTGTCACATAACTCATTCTTTTTCTCCTAAAACATCAATATTTTCTGTAGGGAAGAAAACACCCTCCGAACTCGTCTTGTGTTAGAGCAACGGAGTGGCTTCGGTCGTGTTTCGCCTGCTGGAGCTACAGCTATGGCTCCTTAAACAGGCAGGACTTTCCTCTGCTTCTGAATGGTGCAAAGTCTCCAGGACACCCTAGCCACAGCGCCCAACCGAATCTGCCTTTCCAGAGGAAGAAGTGGGACATCCTGGTAGCCCGTTTAGCCAGATCAGTGACCATGGAGGTGGGCAAGTGCCAGGATGATGTGCCAGCGGTTGTTGCCTCATACAGTCGTAAACCAGCCCCATAATTTGCATGATTAGAGGAAGCATTTTCCCTATCTGTGGGGTGCAGGCAGAGAGATACTGTGATTATATCAGAGAAAGTGGCACTAGAGAACACATCAGATTTCCTTATGGCTATACACAAGCATCATATTATGATATTTGGAACTGCTAGATTCCCTCAAAAAGTTGCTTTTTGGGGACCTAGCCTGCTCAGTGCTGATGAAATTGAAGCAAGAAGAAAACCTTATTTTCCCTCCTGTATCATCAATGTGATTTTGGTACTGTCTTGTTTTTGAGAAGTTCTGTTTTGTGCATAACACATTAATATATGTCATGTAAATTTGTTGTGTTTTAATCTATTCCGGTGTGTTTGCAGGAGAAGAACAAAAGCTGGTAACATAATGTAGCAATTTCTAGCACAGTGAGTGATAGGATGTAATAATTTTCTGTTGTGCCAGTAAATATGGTGTCATAACAGATATTTTAATTATGTTTTTAGATGTTCATTAGGTAGGTACTGGTCATATTAAAATTGTTATCTTTCAAGCAGTGTCTTTTTAAGACCTTAGGATTCAGCATCTGGATGTACATACACCCAGGATTGTGCGTCTCGTTAAGCTTATGGGCATCTTGATGTGGCTGTGATGAGCGTGAGGCCGATCTGCGCCAGCTGCCCTTCAGCACATGGGCAGGGTGGCTGCAGGAGCCCAAGCGTCGGTGGCATACGGGCAAGCTGGGGATAGTTCTGCCCAGAACAGATGTGTTGGTGTCAGTGGTGCAGCCAGGCTACGCAGTAAGGTGTCTTGCAGGTGCAAGGAGCACCCGGGAGTCCAGGCTGTTTTTGGCGTATGGTCCCTGCATCTGTAAGGCTGAGAAAGCTTCCTGACAGACTGCTGAAAGCTTCTCAGCGCTGGCTGCGCGGTGTTCGCACAGAGCAGGGGCTCCCCAGGGTTTGCAAAGGCAGTCTGCGTCCTACAGGCTGCCTTCTGCAAGTGACTGCTCTTAGGTAGCATGGCCCTATTTCAGTGAAGGATCATCTTACTTAGAAACTCTAAAGAAATACAAAGTGTAGGGATCTTGCAATTTCTAAATTCTTAGTCTTTCCATTTCTTAAAGCCCCTATCCCCATAGAAGTTAGATTTTCAAAAATCTTACACCTCTTTGAATTACCAGGTACAGTGTTGCAGTCAAAGTCAATGTGTGCTCATACGTCTGGGGACCAGTACCTGCAACTGCAGATGCTTCCTGGTCTTGACCCTGGCCAGCATGGGTGGGTAACATGACAAGCAGTGTTGCAGAATGAGGGGTCGAATTTAGTCACCTGTATGTAAACAGTAATAGTAATGAATATTACTTTCACCAACTGACATAGACATTAATCGCATTTATTTTAAATTTACTCTAGCTTTTCTATGTTACTGGGCTCATGACACTTTTGTCCCAGCCCTGGCAGTTATTCTTATTTAAAGGCTCTGTGATTTAAAAAAAAAAAAAAATCTCTCAGCAAAACTATTCAGATTTTTCAGAATTGCCCAGTCTTTTGGTGAAACCTCATTTTTTTGCATAACTAAATCATGGCATCTTTTAAGTATGTGGTTTGCAAAACGTAAATGATAGGTACTTCTAGAATATCATCCACTTTGAGATAAAAGGGAGAGTATCAGGTTGGGAATCCTGAAGTAAGCACTCAAAATCGGTGGTAAATTAAAAAGAAAAAGGAAACAATCCCAATACAAGACAATCCCAATATAAGCCATACTCTTAAAGATGAAATCCCAGTATTTTTGCCAGTGGCTGAAATCGATCCCTCTGCAAAGAGCTCATCCTGGCCTTTGTGGCACTTCACTTCCACTCCAATGCTATTTTGAGGTTTCAAGTGGAACTTAAGTGCTGTGTGTGCTTTGGGCAGGCTTGCAGTCCTTGCTTGAGGTTAGTGCTAGCAAGAGGACGAGTTTCGTAAAATAGCACAAGAATACAAATTTAATCCGTGTAGGGATCCCATGTTGTCTTTTGTGCCCAGTATAAATAAGGAAATGAATATGAATGTGGTGAGCTTTCTAAAGTACTGTTGTGCTCAGGAATGCCAATGCTTTGTGATTGAAAAGATTAAATTAGAGGTTTGCATTCTCTCCACTTTTAAGAATGAAGCCGCAACAAAATGTTTTTTACTGCACAGGAACATTATTGTTTAACATCCAGGTGTTTGGTTGCAGGTGAAGTCCACGTACACTGTGTATGCCTGCCCTGGCTCTACGTGGCTGCTAAATTTGTGGCGAGAGAGATCTGTTTTCTATTGATCAGAACTTGTTATCGCCCAATTAGAAATAATTTGAACTTGATCTCTGTGCAAGATGTCTTCTCCTTCATTGGATCCATGTCCGCCGTACCAGATGCAGCCCGCAGCGAACGTCTCGTGCACCAACGGGTGGCAGGCCCAGCAGCGGATTCCTCTGCAGGGACCTACCCGCTCTTCCTGGCAAGAAGGCCTTAGGGAAGCAGGTGGGGACTCTGTGCGGGCTGGGAAATGGCACGACCACGCTGCCCGTGCCCCGCGCTCCGCACGGCCGTCACGCCGGCCTTTGCAGAGACGCCACAGCTGCGCTGCGACTGGAACTGTACACGCTTTGCTACAACTGTTTCCTCAAAGGAAGTACCGTTTGGGGACCGTTCTGATGTGATATGAATAGCCAAACAGTTTGACCAGATTTTAGGAATCTGAATTTGGCAGTGAGGCATCTACGCAGTGAACTTGTACCTCGTGTCCAGAAATTAAGTATTCAGTAGGACGTTCACCACCTTTTCGCTGCCTCGAGCCTGCTAAATAGTCTGCTCATGAGAGCCTATTAGTCTTGACCTAATTAATATTAATGGACTGAAGCTACTTATAATTCAGGTTTAAACAGGCAATCAATCTTGTGTTTGTTTGTGGACGGTGCGGGCCACAGCGTTTTGTGCCCTGCCCCGTGTCAGGATCTTTAGTCACCTGGAATTACTTTTGTATTTAGAAACAGACACCTACCATGCCTTCCATTGTGTAACTTTGGCACTATACAGAGGTTTGTAACAGCTGACCGGTGTGCTTGCAAGGCAAGTAGATTTTTCCAAATTGACACTTCTAAAGTTTGATCACTGAGTTGGTAGGATGTAATCCTTTGAGCACGATGTTATGTTACAGCAGTTGTCATCGTCTTTTGGTTGGGACATTCACTTGAGCCTTTTTCTTAGGACTTGAAGACTTGTGTCTAGTGCCCACTGTACTAGGTCAAAAATTCAACTTTGAACGAGAATTGGAGAACTGAGAATTTGTGCAGTAGCAAGTCAAGAGAACAAAAAGGCTATTTTTTAAAAATCTTTCTGGTCAGTATCATGCAGCTAACTCCTAATTAATAACAGTTATTTTAGAAATCTCTTCTTTTATGCATAATGATTTATTAAAAAAAATCATATGAAGATCAGAAAGTAGAATTTCTTCACCTCCAAAATGCCAACTGAAACTGACTTTCCATCATTAGAAATCCCCGCCATGACTGTGTCTTTGCAATGCAAGCAATAGAGGCCATAAACTGTTGTACAGTCTCATACAGTCTAATAGAAGGAAGTAGTGAGGACTGGTGGCTTGACATATAATCCTAAATTCTGGTTTATGTTAAAACTTCTATTAATTCGGCTATTAGATGTAAAAACAGAATTTGTTTAATTGGTTGTACTTATAGTATTTAGTATAGAATACATAATCCATAAGCTCTTGCCAAATCTTGGATCACTTGTGATGGGGACTATAATTTTCTCTTTCATTTCCTTCATACATCGTAGTGGTAACGGAGATGGTAGAAAATTCATCCGAGTTAGTTAGTAAATAGTAATAAAATGGTAGTTCCAAGATACTTTTAAGATAATCATTTCTTAAACAGGATGATGTTACAAGGTACTGTAGAGATTGTCTTATCTGTATTTTTTGGTTGTTTTTCCTTAAATATATTATATTTTTGAAAGTGTTTCCCTCCATCATCAAGTTCTTTTAAACATAATTTAATTATTGTAAAATGTGTTGTATGATCAGATGTACTATATGGCATTCTGGTGTTCTTGAATGCGTGCTATTTATATACTGCAACCCTTTACTCGTGTAGGAGATGCATCAGGGTAATTTTCCTGAATGCAGTGCATGATTAAAGGACAATGTCAAAGTAATTCCTCAAATGATTTTCTCCTTTCCCCGTTGTTTATAATAGCTTTTTGGAAGAGTAGTACTTCAGCATATTCATTTGAAATCAAATGATGTCTCAGAACATTTTCTAACTTGCCTTGGCTAATTTTGGTGAGCTAATGAAGAGAGATTAATATCTGTTTCACTATTAAGACATTAATGAATTTTCAGTTCTGGGCATCCAACTTACACATTCATCTTTCCTAAAAGACAAATTATCTCATAACTTTCAATAAAGCTCTGAAGTTTTATTACATCTATAATGAGAATACTTGTTCAAACAGCAACTTTTTTTTTTTTAATGGCTAAGGGGCACAGTGAGGTGAAGTATAAATACCTCTAAAACTTGAGCGGTGAAGAAGTTCTTAACATATTTCAATTAATATATGTCTTGAGTCGCTTCTGAAGTAAAAGCCTCCCTTGACTTGTCTTACCAGAAAGGGAGCAAGGATGGATAACCTCTGCTTTTAAACAGTGTGCTCCCAGAAAGGGAGCAAGGACGGGTAACTGTGGAGTTTCACCTCTGTTTTAAACAACGTGGAGGAATGTGGAACCTGTCAGAAGTCGCTCAACTCTTGTCCCCCAACGGGAAGGCCTCCTCGTGAGGGCTTCTCCGCTCCAGCTGCAGCACCTCCTGGTCGCGCCGGTCTCCTCGCAGCCCCGCGTGTTTTCCGCCCAGGAATCCCCTCGGTGGTCTCTCGGCGGTGCTGCCTGCGGAGCCTCTGCCTGCCCTGGCTCGGGGCCCCCAGCTCAAGGTCCCCAGCGGGCTCCGTGCTCTGCGCTTGCTCGAGGCTCTTGTGTGAGTGGACTCAGACCTGGGCTGAGGCCTCTGAGCTGCCACCGCAGTGCTAGCGAATAGTCCCTGTAGGTTCGATGATAAATGATTTCTCTTTTGCATTCGGATTTCTCTGCGGGCTGGGGAGAAGTATCAGAGCCTGCCTGAATGTTTCTGACCCCTAATGTCCTCTGTGACAGGAGGGAGTGTGACACATAATATGGGATTAAAGTGGGGAGGGATTCATGAGATTGGGATTACGTGTATGTTGCTGTTTCCATTTTGTCCCTTCTTTTGGGATCCTTGGGTTTAAATTTCTTTTTCTATGCCTACCAGTTGTATATGGTGTGGGATTTTTTGGGGGTGGTGGTGGGAAGTTGCATATATGATTCTGCGGTACTTTAGGTTTTTTGTTTTTCTTAAGGAAAAACTTGTGTGGATTGGTTAGATCTTTCCACCATGTAGTTTCATTTAGTATTATCAGGATTATTTTGATGTTTTCACTTTCACTTCACTTTCACTGGTTGGTCTTCTCTATTTTATTTTCTTTTTTTTTTTTATCTAGGTGTTGCAGAACTGAAGTGTACCATGATGAAAACTTAGTCAATTGAAGTATTGCTACTGATGTCATAAATCAGTTGAACCCCAATTTATTTTCTTTTTCTAAGTACGAAAGTCCAATGCCCTGCAGACGTCTGGTGTTTCGGGCACTTACAGTTACAGATTCTGGAGAGCTCTGTTCTTGCAGTATAAATATGCATGAACTGTTGTTTAGGTAATCCACCCTGTCAAAACAGCATCAAGTATAATGCATTGTTGACCTCTTTTGCATGTTGTAAATAGGCTTTTCCAGTCCTTTCCACTTCCCACTGCAGTGGACATCATAGGAGTATGTTCATATATTCGTCCCTCTGATGGAAGGCACAAAGGTTGCAGAAGCCGTAACATTTTTAATAGGTATCTTAACTTACTCGTACATTCCCTTTATTCGGCCCCAGAAGGGTTTTAAAATTAACCTTTCGCTACATAAGCTTGATTTTAGGGATAAGAAAATGTGATGAGATAACTCGGCAAGGAAGAGCTTGCAGTGCAGCTTGGGCAAAACGCATCGCGAAGGGGGTACGTGGACCCTGCTGGCCCTCAGCGTGGGGCCCTGGCAGACCCGCAGTCCGTGGATGTAGCCTGGCTCCTGATGGTAGGGGATGCAGGCTCCAGGCTTGGCCTCCTCCGGCTTTCAGCAGCCCCTGGAAACCGTGTTGACAGATAGGGACAGTCGAAGCCCCAGTCGCTCGTGCTCTCCTTCTCCTCAGGATTTCTCATGTGCCCAGAGGCCCGGGAAGCGTGTGGCTGATGGCTACCCCTGCTAGCCATACACCGAGCCATAAACCAGCTTAATGATTGACTTGCTTAATGGTTGCATTTGTATGAAACAGAAACCCCTTGCAGTGGCGTTCCACACAGTCCGTATTGCATGCAAAAAAGGCCTACATGGGCCCGGGCTCCAGACAGCAGTTTACCTGCCATGTTAATGTATAGCTTTCAGTGGAAATTACAACCTGCGTCAAACGAAATGAGTCATGCCTTTGGCTGTGATCCGTTTTTCTCTTGTGGACAAGCTAAAGCTGAAAATGGTTTCTAAAGGGATTTCCAATATCGCTCATTTGCTTTCCAAGGATTGCCAGGACCAACTGTTAGGCTGAAATAAGATTGACTCTACATAATCTGTTATTTTGTTCTTTTTTTTTTTTTTAACTTTAAAGTGGGAAGTATTGCTATAATGACAGGTGTGATTTAAAAGGTACGGGCTTGTCTTCCTGCCGAAAAATATATATTTTTAATAGGCATTTAATCCTTGGGAAAGGTGCTGTCTGGTGACAGCAGCTGCAGATGAATACCCATATATTTCTGCAGAAGTACAGCACGAGACAGTGGCAGGGCACGCTTCCCTTACAAATACGCCTGAACCCTGACCTGGAGAGATCACCTTTGGATATGAGCCTCCATGCCCATTCAGTGCGTGACCTCCCCGCTGAGACTCTATCAAGGCTGCCAATTTATGATAGGGACCCTAGGCCGCGAGCCCCAGCTCATTCTGAGGGACCAGCCGTGAATGATGGCAACTCGGTAATGACCTGGATGTGGTTTCAAGCCAGCGCTCACTGGGGAAGGGCTCCCCATCCTATTACAGATCTCTCGAGCCATCAAGCTTGCGCAGCAGATGCTCTTCTTTGTCAGAAGGTGCTTTTTTGTCCGTATTCTTTGCTTATTTTTTTCATAAGGTCTTCAATGCAATGTTATTACACACATGGGATGGAGGGAGAAATATATGAAAGGCTTTCTTTTTCCTCAGAAGTTTGCAGATTCAGCATGTGTGGCCAAATCATGGGGAGAGAGCAGTCTGTAGCTGGGGAAGATGCAGGTGGCAGCTTGTCCACCCGAGCCGTGCGTATGAGCATGGGAAGGCAGTTGGCTTTGGTGCCCTTTCCCTCCTCCTTTTGGATGTGGCAGTGCTGGCAACGAGAGCTCCCCGTACGGTAGCAAGTCGTGCACAAACTGCACGGTGCCCAAACAGATGCTCCCCACCTTCTCCGAGGTGGCTTTTTATTTTTAAGGGGTGGGGGAAACATATGCTTATGTATTGTATCTCTGTCTGGGAGGGAGTGCATTGTAGGCATGTACACATGTTTAGTTACCCGGCTTCAAATACCTGATGCCTCATTGATGGTTTGGACGCTATAGTTTGGGGACCTCCACTCCACACTCACTCTTGCCAAAGCTCCACGCTGCATCTGTTGGGTAATGGGGAAGCTCCATTTGACTTCAGGGGCATTGATTCAGTCCCATGTCCTTGTTAATATTTTCAGGAAGTTCCTAAGGCACACGGAAAGAGAAAACTCTGGACTAATTATTCAGTCTATCTTTATTATCCTCCTTTACATTAGGAGGAAAAAGAACCAACCAATGCATTTTGCAGGAAGATTTTTTCTGCCTTATCTTTCCTTTATAATTGATTCAAACCCATCTCTTTTTTTTTTTTTTTTACAAGCTGTAATGGTGTCAGAGCCCTTTCCCTCTTTCACTTTCTGAAGCATTTGAATAACATTGCTCATTTGGATCCCATCTTAACCTCAGCAATATGCTTTGGCCATTTGAATTCTTATTCTCTTTTTTTCCTCTTTGTTATTCACTGTACAATTTGTTTAATGCTGCTGTAGCCATGCATTACCAGTCAACCTTACATATAAATTCTGTAATAAATTAAATAAAGCTCTGTATGGGTCAGCTTAGACTAGCCCGATTAAAAAATGATTTACTAAGGAGATAGAGGTAGCAGGATGGTAGAACGTGATTCTAAATCAATTATGAGTCCATTCACTGTCGGCCTATTGTGTGTAATAGTGTATTAAAATGCATTCTATATTGTTAAAAAAAAATTGACTCTTTCATTGAAACTGAATTAACATTTGCAAGCCCATAATAGTGTTTGGGAAGCTATAAACATTTAAATTGAATCCCTCATTGCCAGCTAAGTGTATACAGCTAGAATTGTAATATCCAGATAAGTCTGCATGTTGTGCTCATTTCAGCATTAGAGCAAGATGTTCACCATGCTAAAGGTATGACAAGGTCAACACTTAGGTTTTTAAGGCCGTAATTACAAGGGGGAAGAAGGACCACTGGGTTGTAAAACCAAAATTCATTCTGGACTGAAACTTTGTGTATGTGTACCCATATATGTGTGTGTCTATTTATGGAGAATATAGATTGCTAAATTATTTAAAAATTGATTCTGACTGTGTTTCAGCCTTTCTGAATGGTGTAGCCAGGGATTCCGTGCCGGGAATTCTCGGGTGCTGGGTGCCCGGGTGCTGTTGGGCTGAGCTGCAGAGCGGTGGCCGTGCCCCGAGGTACCCGCCTTGCCCCGAGGTACCGGCCGTGCCCCCTGGTACCGGCCGTGCCCTGTGGTACCGGCGTCACCGCCGGCGCTGCGGGTGCTCGGCGAGGGGGGCCGCGGCCATCAGCTTGCCCACTCTTCAAGGAGATTTGCTCGCTTCAGCATCATCTAACTCATTCTTAGGAAACACATGTAAAAGACTCTGGAACTACGTCTTTCGCTTTATTTTTTTTTTTTTATTTACTTTTTTTTTTCATCTGTATTTTCTGCACCCCAAAATGAAGTGGGGAACGTGAAACAGAGCAAGCGGTAATATTTTATGTGCAGAGTTATTAAAGAGTTTATATTCTTTGTTCTGTAAATATAAATAATACTGTGTAGTCCTGTTGCCTTTCTTTTTACGAACTGTATTTGCCTCCTTTGTGTATCAGTTTATTCTTTTGAATAACCCTGCCAACTGCCTCATGCACATACAAGCACATACACATGCAAGCGCTTCAATATATTCAATTCTGTAATCAACAGCTTTTTTGTACTGGAAGGGGATCTGCTTAAAAAAGTGCTTCCTTTTTTGCTCATATTGATCTGTGCTAGCTCATCCCGCAAGGACTGAGATGATTATATGTTTATAAACATTGTGTGAAGGTGAACAAGCAATAGATTATAACCTTTTGTGACCTCGAAAGCGAATAGTGAGTGTCCTGCATAATGTTCTGTGGTGGTTAGTGTTTGTACCTGAGTTTCCAGGAGTGCAGGAGCAATTCTGTCAGCCTTTTGAGTTTGCCTAAATTTGTTATTCTGAACGTGTGTGTGTAATTCAAGTTGACATGTAGGATATTTGCAGAAACCTGTGAGAATTACCTAAGCGTTTTTGTTACACCCATGAAGAACATAGGCCTTGAGCTCACAGGAAGAATGATTTATCTCTCATCCCTGAAGAAATTTAGCCTTTCAGTTCTCTGGAACTGTCAACTGAAGTATAAATTCACTGGCTTTTATTTCTGAACTAGAGAAGTATATATGACTTTTTGAAAGGGGGGAAAAAAAATAACTCAGCAAAATACAGCTCTACAGGTACCATTATGGCTGGCCGTCCTTTAGAAAAACAGATGAATACTGAATGTTTATCTATATGTAAACAGTTTTTTTTTGCTGCACTATCTTAGAGTTCAAACCATGAAAAGTATATTAAGGTTTCACATAAATCCCATTTGGTTTAATCTTTTTACAGATCTACAAAATGGCTTTAAAAATAATTTTAATTTTACATGTCCTTTAATTTTACATGTACCTTTTCCTTGTAAGGAAAAATTAAAGTTCAGACAGATTTTGGGAGGTCATACTGCTCGATACCCAAACAGAAAAAAAGGACATTTGAATGCTTATGCTCACTTCAGCCTCTAGGTAATGCTCATAGTGTGATGCAGGAGCTACCCAAATGAAATAATTGCTTTGTCTGGCAAATAGATGGTCTCATAAGAGGGCTGAACTGCATTAAGTGGTTTTCCCCTGGCAATTGGAAGTATATCTCTCCACCGGGTTTCAGGTAATTCTAAGGTTGTGCTTTCACTCTTTCATGCTAGACTGCTTTTCCAATAAAATAAAAAATGTAGAACCTGCTACACAAATGTAATATTAACCTAGATTTCTCTGAGGACAAAGGTGAATGCTGTAGGGCTTGCCAAAGGTAGAAAGGGAAATGATATTAAAAGGATATTAGAGCTAGAATTGGATGCATGGGGCTGTAGAAAGCTGAAAGGTGCAGATTGGGGTGTATGAAATATATATTAGTTTATGTTCCTGTTCAACCTCTTGAGGTGCATCCTGACAGACTTTATCTAAACTTGAACGCTTCTTTCTTTTCTCCACCAGATATAAATTACAGATAATGGTTTTCTGGCATAGAAAAATATGAACTTAGAATAAGAACTAATACAAAAAGAAAAGTGCAATAATTCTTCTGGAGCACCAGGCTTTTAAATTTATGTGCATGCTTGTGGGTCATTACTTGAGCAGAGCTGTGGCTAGGCTTGGGCAAGGGACAAAATGAAAAGCAGCAGCAGTTTTGGTGCAATAAGAAACTCACTTTTAGGTTAAATCCTGAAGTGACCCATCAGGTGCTTTAGTTTCTGACCTGGCACTAATGGGAAATGCCTAGTGGCACATCTGGATCTTTTTCCATATTGTTGTACATATACCAAACTAATGTATGCAAATGCCAAAATGCATTTTATATCGAGCAAATAATCACCTTCAGCAGAGAAGCTGCTTTCATTGCAGCTAAATGAGGTGCAATCTGGCTGTATATTTTCTGCTGTAGTGGAATAAATGTACGCATCTGGAGAGATGTTAGGATAGAGTACTGGTGGGAGGAGGGTGCACATCAGTATCTCTTTTATGAACATTTTATTCATGTGCAATTATGCAGCTTATGTTCAGTTAGTTGCATTGGAGCTTGTGTGTGATTTGTTACTGGGGAATGTTTGGTGCTTCATTTTACTACAGGGGCTTTGAGTTCCATAGGTTTTTGGCATCCCTTTTGTTCAGAACTGCCAAAAAATCTTTACTTCATTACATTGTGTATGACTGCTTTCAAAAATATAAAGTTTAATTTAAAATAACTCGAAATAGAAAATGCCATTAAAATCATGTGTTTTGAAGCTAGCACGCATGATGTTTTGATAGTGGGAGGGAGGAACATTTATTATTGCAATACACCCTATAAAATAGATTCTGTCTGTAAATATAGTTTTATATTTGAGCACAAAGAGCTAGAGAATAATTTAACAACACTGAAAAATAGTTAGGGCTTTTGAGACCCGTATTCTTCCTTGGCATTCACTGGAAGAGAAAACTCATTTTGCATCGTTCCAAATAGGAAATATCATACGTTGCTGTGACCGTGCGGGAGACAGCGGGGCTTCTTCGTGCCAAACGGCCGAACGAAGACAAAAGGTCCGTTCAGATGCGAGCGCCGCTTTGCAGATGATAAAGCCGGATCCAGCGGGCGCAGCGCGGATTAGGCCTTTGGGGAATGGATTTCTCTGCGTGAGCAGGGTTGACTCGGGTGCTCTGCAGGCATCAGTGTAAGAGGATACTAGTTGTTTTCTCGGGGCGTTTTGCCTCCAGTTGCCTGGCAAACCATCTACTTTGGAAGCGGTGCTATCCTCTTAGCAATACGAGTAGTTTGCGCTCCGCTGGCGGGCTGCTGTCCAAGGGTGATGTCAAACAAAGACTGTAAAATCAACGGAGGCCCCAGGAGCTCGCAAGGCCGCCCTTGGCTGCGGCGCTGGGTGAGCAGGGGCAGCGCTCAGCGGGGCCGCGGGGGTCCTGCCTCGCACACCGGCTCACCGTGGGGCCCGCTACCGAGGAGAATGTGGGGCATTGGGACTGAGGGCCGTCCAGTCCCTGACAGCAGGAGAAAGGCTCCTCGTGCAGAGCCTGCAGGGAAGAAACGGAGAAGGAGTCAGCAACGGACTGGAAAAAAAAAAACATGTTTAAGGCTTATGTAGACATAAGCAGCTGCATTGCCTTTCCGAGTATTTAACCAGAAAGGCACCTTAATGTTTCGGCTTTGGTGTGTCATCTTTTGGTGGAAACGATGAGCAGGCTTCGATGTTATGTGCAGCCCTTTCTAGTTACAAGGAACCCGGTGGAGGTGTTGCGGCTGCTGTGGCATAAGGTAGGGTGAAGTTTTGTAAAGTGCAATAGCTTTTAATGGGCTCCGTAGTATGATTGGAAAAACCACACCTCCTTTTGGACACAGTGAGCAAACACTCACCGGTGTAACCGGCGACGCGAGCGACCTTGTTATCTCTGAGCAATTCTGTATTTTAGTGCAGAGAAATGAGTTTATCAGGAGCTCCTATTTATCCAGCTACTGTGAGAGGCAAGACTTCATGGTTTGTAGGCTGCTTTGAGCATCACAGATGATGTTACTGCTCAGCAGCCATCAATATAGCTTTATCTATAATTAGTGAGGGTCTAACACCTTTCTGGCCATATGGAAAATGATAAGTTGCCTCCTGTCATAACAGGAAAATAATTATTGGATAAAGTCTAGATATCAAAACATGATGAATAATGGTTACCTCAACAGTCGTCAGCTGGATGGAAGCAGCATCTGCCTTCACTTTCTGGAGTGCGCACGTGATTAATGTGGAGGCAGCAGCGTGCGCCCCGCGCTGCGCTCCTGCCCGCGGCCCGACCGCCCGGACGCGGAGGAGCGGGTGGCCTCACTCTGGGGCTGTGGAGGGCCCGGCCGTGAAGGAGAAGTTTTTCCTCTGGGGATTTTTGGGGAAACGGTAGGGATGATGGGAGCTGAGGGAATGGGAGAAAGTGAGGGGATCCCCTTGATCCATGTTAAATGGGAGGCTGAGGAAGGGCTTTGTCAGTGGGGAGTTAGGGCTGATCTTGTTTCCCAGCTTCATACAATCTCAACTAACTGTACATGGGTAGAATTACTTAGTAAATACCCTGGGTGGGTTTTGTTGTTTTTGTTATTTTGTTCTGTTTTATTCTAATGAAACCTTTGAGCTTGCTGTAAATTCTTCTTGAGCGTTTACTCCTCCAAATCAGCTTCTCCAGCTCGAGGTCCATTAGCTTCCTTCAAACCCTGGGACTTCCCCCTGTGCCTCTGGACATTAGATATTTAATATTGCTTTGTCCGAGCTTGCTTTGGAAGGCGTTCGCCCCTCGTTTGGGTGCCGTGTCAGGATTCATCAGGAAGCAACAACCAGTGTCGCTGGCTGCCGTCAGACCCGATCTCAGCCCTGGGGGCTCTGTCAGAGCTACTGCGACAGCAAGCCCGGGGGCGGCGCATGGTAACATGCCCCTGCATGAACGAGGACCCTGGTGGGACGGAGCGCGGTGCCGTGAGGCTCACGCAGGAAAGGGGCCTCTGCTGCGGGTCCGCGGCAGTGAGATGCTTCCCGTTTAAACATTTCCTCCAGGGCAGCCCAGTGTGTGTGGGGCTAACGGCATGCGGCGCACGAGTGAGTCGCGCTGGATGTGTAAGAGGCGTTTTTTCCTTTTTCCTGGAGAGCTTTTGCTTGAAATGAGCAGTGGCTGTTACTTAGAGGTTATCTCGTCAGTTAAGAACACATTTCTTCTGAGGAAAACGCGAGGTGACATGACATGGAAACAGGCAGGGTGTGTTTAATATTATATTTTGAATTGCAGTTTTTGAATCTTTTTATCTTTACTTCACCCTCTGTTTCTTATGGTGACCTGCCTGGGTGACCTACATGGATTCTCTGCCCGTGAAGCATCCGTACTGTGATTAAATATAGTGAATTTATTGCAGTCAGATGCAGTCAGCGGACAGTTTGTATGTAATATGGTAAAAGTTCAATTCATATCAGTGCTTGAGCTTACCTTGTAAACTGTAGGGTTATAAACTGAGAACGGTTTGAGGAGACTATCCAATTGCTTAGATGTGTTATCAGCATCTGTATAAGCAGCACAGGCAGATTTTAGGTGTTGCCTTGTGATGCAGTCTTGTTAGGAGATCTTAACAGTATAGTTTACATATGTTAGGAGAGAGATTCGTACATTTTAGGAGACCTTGTATGTTGTTTAAAAAAAATACTTTTTTGTTTTTGTTGTTTGTTTGGGAGTAGAAAAATGCTATTGAATCTATTCCGTAAGTTTGTACTTGTTTGTTTTAGAATCTAACAAAAAACAACATTTCTTACAATATGGTGTAAGAATTGTGCTACTGATTGACTAGACTCTGCTAATGAAACTGAGATTGGCATAGGCATCAATTTCTGAATTTCATAAAACAATATGGGAGAAAAAAATCTATAGGATTAAAGGGACAAATATTGATATAATACCAGTATTTTCTCAAAGCTCATAATGAGCTTTTAACATGTATTTTATATGACAGGGCACTCCTGGGAAACCAGGGAATAATATATGATTACAGATGGGCACTGTGCATTTATGTAGTTTCAAATTAGTTAAGGTGTCTTTAGTTTCTGGGTGATGAGTGCTAATGTTATTTTTAAGAGTTTGAAAATATTTTAAATCTGCAGATTTGTTTTTAATCCAGTTTTCATATACATCTATGCTTTCTAATAAGTTCTTCTTTATTTGCGTATTTGCTAGCTCATTAAGATGCATGTTTCCTATAAGATTAGGTGAACATTTAGTAGTGGAAGGGCAGTATTTCTTTCAAAGTATTCTCTTCTGGAAACGAGAAGAAGAGCCGCACGATATTTAAACCAGGGCTGCAAATACAACAGCTGGAAGGTGCAAGAAACCTTTTCTACACTGTAGTATTTTCAGTCCAGTGGAAGGCTTTGCCTGATGCTAGACGTGCTACAAGGAGAAACTCTCGTGCAGCCATGGTATGCCCACCGTGCAGCTGAGGACCCTGCTGATTTCTCACCAGCTGATTGCTTACCAGCAATAACTGGGCATTGAAGTATATGCTACAACTCGTAATGGTCTACTGCTTCGTCGAGTTTATGTCCCAGAAGTATTTTAATTTTTTTTCATGGCTCTGTCAGCATTCACTTTTGCTGTTCTACCTGTTCTGTCTCAGATGGGATTTAATGATCTAATTGACAGTTTATTTTACGTGTTTTGTGTGATGTATTAAAAAAAAAAAAAAAAACACCCTGAATCTTGAAGGTGAAAATCTTCACCCTGTCCCCCAGCGAAAGCAGAGCTATCTTCTAATATGCTAACCATGGCATTGCTACTGCCCCTGTAATAACAGTTGAATGTATCTGGTGTTTTCATATAGCTTTTATATATCTTTTATCTTTGTAATGTCTTCAGTAACCTGTGGTCAGTGCAGGTCAATTGGTATAAAATGATACCTTCAGTAGAAAAATGCTTAAGATACAAGTTGTCTGAAAACTTGTTCCAAAAGAGAACAACTCAATTGTGAGTGGATGAGGGTGGCAGGTTAGGAAGGAAGCTGCCAGTTGTGCACTGAAACTGCTACAGCTGAGGGTTTTTTTTGCAGGACAGAGCAGCTCTCAACTTTATTTCTGCAAACCCTGTGGGCACAGGGCTTGACCTAGCAGGAGCTGGGCCTCTGCTTGAATGTCCATGGAGCATTTGTTTTTTCAGTTCAACAGGTTGGTTTTCCGCATGGCGATGGCTCCCTGTTACGTTTTCCTGCTTCATTACTCATTATTGATTAATATTTGGTTTTGATATTGGTTCAGTATTGGCAGCCTCATGCAAACAAGCTGGTAGTTGATTACACTACGACCCTTGTCAAGTAAGGATCAGACTTGCCAATATAAGCACACAGTGGCGTTTAATGTCAAAACTGAAGTATGTAGGAATGGTAACTCTATTTTGGGGGGAAAGGTGGTCTTATAGTGATCACCATAGTTAATCCCACCTGAGTAAGAACAAAAACCCACAAGTAACAAAGTTAAAAAGAAAACAGAATTTCACTCCATACCCGTCTCAAAAGCACTTTAAGGTAAATTTGGGGAAAATAAGATCATGACTTCAAGCAGCATAAGGTTTCTATTTTATTAATGTGCTGAGTAACATGTCAAAACAATCAAATACAATTTGCCAGTTCTTTCCTATGCACATACACACAAAAAGCAGTGCTCCACACAACATAGTAGAAATTCTTATTTTGTTGTGTTTCTCTAGAATAAAGCCAGCCATCAGATTTGCAGGTAAATTTAATACTCCCTAAATGTGATTGATGGCTGATGTGGTAATCCAGCTAGCTACTGGGATGTTTACTAGCTGGAGAATCCTTTTAGAGA
This sequence comes from Crypturellus tataupa, assembly GCA_034781795.1. Taxonomy (NCBI): domain Eukaryota; kingdom Metazoa; phylum Chordata; class Aves; order Tinamiformes; family Tinamidae; genus Crypturellus; species Crypturellus tataupa. The sequence continues at coordinate 238,677 of JAWLRI010001111.1, forward strand.
AGGATATGGAGGTTGAGGTACTAGAGTGTTTTCAAGAGGTATAATACACATTTTTAGCTTTGACATGAATTGTCCCAATTGTCATCAGAAATTAAGTTCTACAATAGAATATTCATTATATTTTAGAAAGATCAAGTCAAGAAGTGCTCTATCCAGCCTCTGTGTGTTTAGAAAAAGTTTAGCAATAGAGGAAAAAAGGGAAATGAGGAGCTCTTCCCAATGTGATCTCTCATCTCACATCTTTCTCTCTTCTGTCAGAACACCTGTGCTGGGGTTTGAGCATGGTCAGAAGTACTGCTAGTTCCCCACTTCAGTTACAGCATCTCATTAGTGTTTTACTCCCTCAGTAACGACGTATCTTTAAGCTGAAAGTGTTCTCTTGCTCGTACTAAGTCATATGGGAGCCTAATGATTTTAAGCTTTTGTCCTTTACTTCTTAAAAGGGCGAACGTCAAATGATTTCTGTGGCAATTTATGTCACACTTATGCCTTTCTTTTTCTTCCATTAGACAAATCCATCCCACTTATCTATGTAAAAAACACACACACACACAAAGAAGAAAGAAAGAAAAAGAAGACAAAAAAAGCCCATATGTAATGTGATGTCAGCGTACAAAAGCATGGGAAGACAATGCTGGTGTGACAGCTAATTAAAAACAGGTACTTCAGAGCTGAGAAACAAACAAAAAATGTTCCAAGTTTCTGAAAAATGAGGTGTTGTGAAGGCAAAACAGAACCACAGAAGGTTTATTCGAGGGACAGTTCAAAGATTTGTGGAGTACAAAGGAATATGAATGACTTTCTGGAGGAAATCTGTGTTGCTGTGGCTCCCGAATGACAAGTTGTGGTTGCTTTGCTACTTGGAGATCCAGAGTTGCAAAGCAGCTGTGGGCAGCTTTTCAGTTTGTAGTGCTAGGTACATGGAAACATAAATCTGTAGGTGTGCAATCTCTGAGATAATACGATCTTGCAGGTTTCTTTGCAGATGAGTCCTCAAGCTGATCAGCTAACTCCTTCAAACTACTGTTTAGGCTCATAAAAGAACTGTGATCCTAATTGTGTTACATATGGAAAAGTGAACAGTATTTTGTAACTCTTAGGTCCTTTTGACCCTAATGCAACTGTTAATAGCCAAGTGAAGAAGTGTCAGGAAGAAGCCGTGTGTTTACATCATTTCCTGTTTTCTCTGCTCCAAACATAGTTTTTTACTGTTTTTTGGTACATACGCATTAATCTAAAGCCTTCGCTTCTAATGTAGCATCCTTTATTATCTGATTTGGTGATTAATGCAGACATTTTACAGAGCCCTGTTCTATACCATGGAGCATTTTGCACAGCTGTTTTAATAAAGAGCTTTGAGCACAAACCGTTTCCTCTAAATTCTTTTTGATTCTTCCCACCACACTTATTCTGTCCAGGTGTGAGTAGAAACACTGAGCTGCTGTTTCAAGGAAGGCTAACGAGGGACTGGGGTGAACAGCAAGAGCAGAGTCAGCAGATCAGGGGAGATGGTTATTCCTCCTGCTGCTCAGGCTTGAGAGAAGGGGGAATTTAAACATTGCCTTTAACTGCCCCGTGGAGAAATAGAGAGTAGGCAGAACCATCCCGTCCTTTGAGGCATGCAGCGAAACGACTAGAAGCCATGGCCGTGAGTTGCAATATATGAAATTTCAACTAGATATCGGGGTCTGTGGGAGTCGTGGTTAGTAGCACCAGCACAGAAGCCCAGGGAGGCTGTGGAGTTTCCCTTCCTGCAGGTAGTTGAAGCCTGACTGGAAAAGTCCATGAGCAGATCGCTCTGACTGTGAAGGCAGCCCTGCTTTGAGCAGAAGGTTAGACCAGGGCACTTTCAGAGGTCCTTCTGATATAAATTACTCTTTATTCTGTGATATGTGTGCCTAATGGGTTGGCACAGGCTGGCAGTGTGTGAAGCATTTACACGTTTTCAGTAGAAAACTTGGTTGAAATGCTGTTTGCTGCAGGAAACAAATAAAGTAACATCATACAAGAAACTAATGAAATGTTTCCAAGTGGCAGCAAGATGTCATTTGTTTAGCAATTTGAGTTAGCCACATTTAGCCACATTCGTGGAAGAAATTCCCTTTCACCCTCCTCCTCTTCTGTTTTGCTTTAGAGCATGCTTTTGGCAATAGAAAATGCCATTCAGTGCATTATGTAACACTTTGGTTAGGGTTCCTAAAAACAGGATTCAGATGAGGGTATATTAAACTTCTGAATCTAACTACTGTGTGTAGGGAGCAGAAATAAAGTTGATTTCAAAAAGGTGAGCCCACTGCTGTTTCATTTTCAGGGAGTACTGGCAAGAGTTGTGATCACTGACATTTTGGGGACAGTTCCTGAGAAATGTAGAACTCAGTTGTCTTGCTGTGCTATTGCCACATCAACACTGACACAGTTCATTTGTACAAATGTGTTGTCAAAATGAAAACATTTGCTTTAAATCAGTACTGTTTGTTTCAAAAGTGGAAGATTATGGCAGGTGTTTTGCACAGCCACAGGAGCCCGTGTCTAGGAGGCCAACTAGCAGAAAAGGGGAGTACAGTGGGAAGAAGCAATAAGTACAGTGTATACAAAAGTTGGGGAAAAGGGAATCTCTTGTAAGTTCATGGCCATATAAGGTCTTAACAGGAGAAACTTCTTAAAGAGCATCACAAACCAGAACAGAGGCTGTGTCCGTTACAGGCCTCTAGTTTCCATGGTTTTAAAGTAGACGGCAGCATATGACTTTCATATGAATATTATGATTTCTTTTTTAAGTATGAGGGACTTGGAATATTGAGCTACATTTAGGCACAAGGCATGCTGGCTTTGTTAAAAATGTATTAAAATGTATCTATTTCATAACTATGCATATGTGAGATAAGTAATAGTATTGCAATTGCTCAAGTGCATGCTCTCTTCATTTTAGTTTAGATGTATTCTGTTTCCTTGCACTAAGCCACTATCCCATCAAATACCATATATAGTATAGTTAAATGGAGTAGAGAGCAAAAAATGCACAACAGGCAGCATACTTTGTACTGAAAGTGGGAGGAACAACCTTTGGAACCCCGTGTGCCATTTAAGAAATTCTTACATGTCTAAGGCTAGAAGGAAAATGCTGTGGTTGCAATGACCTCAGCACCTCTGGGCCCGAGGATTCCCTTGCTTGAGGGAATTCCAAAGTGACGCACGTGGTTTACAGGCGTGAGCGGTGCTGGTGTTCAGTGGAAGCTGCCGTAGTGGGCCTGGGTGGTCCTAACCCAAACCCGAGCGTGTCCGCGCGTCTGGGCGGGGGTGAGCTCGAGCGTGCAGCACCAGCTGTGTGGTGCCTTTCGGCTCGGAGGGCTCTCCCTGTGCTTTCTCAGCAACGTCTTCAGCCAGCTTGGAAGACTTACTCGAGACGTTAGCTTTCCTCTCCTGTTTTACGTGGTCGAAGAACTTCATACGTATAGACCATTCCCCATGCTTATGGAAAAACTCTTTTGACTTGGTAAGGACTTACCTCTATAGGATCTTCTCTCTGTGTATTCAATGGGTGACCGCTGTGTCTGTTGTGCAGGTTGGTGTCAGTAGCAACTGAACACAAGCACCGAACAGCAGAACAGTAAATAGAAGTCCCTGCTCTTAAATTCGTATAAATCATCCAAATATGAATACGACATTTAAAAGAAAGATTTTTAACCACTTCGAAATACAAGGGATGACATGTCATTTTAATTTATATGCACCAAAATCACATTCCTGAAGTTGCTATTTGTTTTTTTTCTCCTTCTAAACGATGAAACTGATGATAGCTAAAAGTGAAATGAAGTAAGTTTTATGCATGTTGCATTTTAACAAGTCTGCTGTCTCATTGGAATGCACTGCCTTCTTGTGCTACATTTTATTTTTGGAATTTAATAAGGCGCCTGTCATATCTGCCTCAAGGCTAAAGAATATCATGAGGGAGAAATCCAAAGTACTGTCATGTTTGACTGACAGGGGGCCAATTTTAATTTTTTTATGGGAGGTGGCTGATATTAACAGGCTGTAGCGCCGAAGATGCATTGCTCTACCATCTGCTTTAAACACCCTGTGTTGATGAGCCAGTAATGACGTTGCCCAGTGACATTTATCAGGTGAATTTGGCTCCGACACTCTGTAGAGTATTTTCATTAAAAAATTAATTCTGAGCATTTTACAGTGGAGCCCATAGTGATGATAGATGCTGGTAAAGTGCCACGTATCTCCAGAAGCTGTTCTAATTACCTGAGAAACTTGGGAAAGCAATAAACTACTACTTTCCATTTCTGGTGTGTACTCCCTTAGCATATAATTAACACACTGACTCACTTAGCTGAAATCTCCAAAGGTCTCTGTCTCTGCGATGATCACTAGCTCCTCAAAGCAATGAGCAAAAGCAACTCAGCAGCTCAGAGGTTAGGGGCAGCCAGGACTCTGCAGCCCTTTGGGAGGCCCGGGCCAGAAAAGAGTAACATAAAATCACAGTGGAAAAGCTGCAGCTTGGTTAAATAATAAATAAACAAATAACCACCCAAAGGAAGACCTAGTCAAATATTTCATCAACCACTTGTATCTAAAGAGGAGAAAAAAAAAAAAAAGTTTCCGTTTACCAGTTAAGAATTCTGAGGCATGGGCATTGCCCAAACTGAAGAACTGAAGACTCTCTGGGTGTCTGATGCTGATTTAAGTTAGATGTATTTTTGCAATATTTTTGTAGCATTCACACTCTCTTTCTTGTTAGTTTGCCATTAGAGAAATAAAATCTTGTCTAAGAAATCATCGCCAATTCTTAAAGAAGTAGAATTGCTTAATCAAATTTGGCACTTCATATAGGATCTTCTCCAGTTCTTAGATGTGCTGGATCCACATTTTTCCTTCCCCAGCACCGAGTGACATTCACTGGACGTGGCAAGAGCCGCAGCTTTTCAGGGCCCTACCAGCCTACCAGTGCAACGGGCAGGTGGTGGCTCTGTCACTGCGAGTCTTAGGAGAAAGAGCGAAGGCTTCACAAAACATCCTACATGGGATTATGGTTCTCGGTTCATTAATGCTCATCTGTGTTAAGCTAGATTGTTTTGCTCTAGCTCTATGATCTGAGTCAAAGCTGAGCATAAATTCTGCTGAAGTTATTACAGCACATGATACGGAGTTTGTGTCCAGGTTATATGGCTCACTAGAAGAGATAATGCTTCATCCAACGTGTATTTAAAGCAGTGTCTACAGGACATTGCAGGTAGAGCACGAATTCTGTTGAGGCTACATTTACTGTGTCATGGCATATGACTGTAATGCCTCAAATGATTATGGATAAGATATGTAGATAAAGCATGAGGAAAAGACACTTGGGTCTTTTGTGGACTGAGAGATACATCAGGCAGATTATATAACATTATGGTGCTGATCATCCAAATACTTAAAGAGAGCTTAGCATGAATCAGGTGAGTTGCCCATTAATGTCAGATAATTTTGGATGACCAAAGTGATTAAAGTATTATCACAATGTTTGTAGATGATATATATATATATTTTTTCTGGTCAAGTGTTATTATTTAAAACAAACTATATTTTTCTCAGAAAACAAATATTTTTCAAACAGCTTTATTTGTCTTTTGGGGGAAAGGTGCGTCTACTGACCATTCTCTCGATCCTTCTATGAGAAAGGGACGTCCAATTGGACATCTTGTCCATTAAAATAAATACTTAAGGTGCTTGCGGATAACTTAGACCTGGTTTGAAAGATACATAATAATGAGAGGTGATAAAAACAGTATCCGCATAGTGGCAGCCATGGAAGTGCTCAAGTGTGTGACCTCTGGAGGAAGGTCCATGCGGGGAGCACATACATGGCAAGCAAGCGCCTTCCCACGTGCAGTCAGCACCTTACCGTACCCAGCCAGCTGGGCCCTCCTGCTGGGGCACCTGCTCTTCAAGCGGCCCCGTGGGTCGGAACCCGTGGCCCTTGCTCACTCAAGCGGCCACCGAAATGAGCTCTGGGCCATGTTGCTGGTGCCTCCCTGCTGCTCTGGGGCTCGTATCAGACGAAGGAGAATCACCACGGGAAAGGATGCAGTGGAGAGAGGGCTGGCTCCAGTGTTTTTCCCTCGTCCAGAGGCATCCTGTTTCTAAGCCCTCATTTCTTTTGCCACATCCCAAACTGAAATGTTTCCAGCCGGCCACTTGGCCAGGGTGTCGGTGCTCCTGCTACCTCTGAAGCTTGGCAGTGCGCGGGGCCTCCTGCTGGCGGCGGAGGCAGAACTGAGCGGTCGGGAAGCCGCAACTGCACGCTCAGTGAGGCCGGCGAGGCCCGGAGCTGGGCAGATGGCCACGCTCCTGCGGGAGGGACGGAGCGGAGCAGCCCGCAGAGTGGCTGGCCGAGTGGCGCTCCGTGCACCTTGTGCTCTACGCCTCGCGCTCCGTGCGCCTCGCGCTCCGTGTGCCTCGTGCTCTACGCCTCGCACTCCGTGCGCCTCGCGCTCCATGCACCTCGTGCTCTACGCCTCGCGCTCCGTGCGCCTCGTGCTCCGTGTGCCTCACGCTCCGTGCGCCTCACTCACGCTCTGCGCTTCGCTGCAGCTGCCCACTGCGGGAAGGATCTGCGGGGCTCACTCAGGAGTCGGTCAGAAGGGGCATGAAAATCATCACAGTAACGGATGGCTGTCAAAGCAGGAGCCTCATTTTAAGTATTACTAAAGCCTAAGCAGGCCTGATCTATTTTTTTTCTTTTTTTTTTTTTTCTTTTTTGGCAAATTGTTCATTTGTAGCTCCTGCTTGTTCATCTACGTGCCCGCTTCTCCAGGCTCTGCCCTCTTGTCGCAGGTTTGCAGGTTTGCAGCGCTTGGGGAGGAATGCTGTCGTCCTTCTTTCCAGGGAAGCAGGTTTAAAGCCATAAGGCTTTTTAATTACCAGCTGCTGGTCTTGAGTGACAAACCATGACACAGAATATGTCTTGTTTGACTGGGTCCTTCATTTAAAAAGGGAGGGAGAAAAAACGTTTTTGATGGAGTGATTTATGTCCTCTTCCTTGTTTTTTTTTTTTTTTTTTTAATCCTTCCAATTCTTCTTTGTGAAAGATGTAGTTGGCCCTGGACATCCTAAGCCTTTTGACACAGTGATAATTCATCACCGTTCGCTTCAGCCCCACTTCCGCAATCATTTCACACTTCTTTCTCACAATAGCCGGGTAGATTAGGCGCATCCCTACTGTTCTGAAATTGGGATTAGGGGCAAGAGGAAAATCCCTTTCCTGGAGTGCAAAGTGGATCCTACCCTTCCCTCAGCCCTGATTCCCCTTTTGTTTTACTGCCCGCTTGTGTTGTTCTCAGCGGGTGCCCAGCACCAGCAGCTGGCTGAGGCCAGATTCTCTAAAGAACTGAGGGGAGAGGGGGCCAGAGAAATGGGAGATTTTTATCATCGGAAGAGAGTTAGATTTTGGTTAGCAGAAAAAGCTACAGCTACTAGTAGGTTTATAAAAGAACTAATGATTTTAAGAAAGTAATAGCTGAAACAGTGGTGGTGTAGCCATCACAGTCTAAGCATGTACATAAATGAAGAGTTTGCTTATTACTTATTATTTCCATCAGGTCAAGACTGTGTGTCCGGAAATTCAACAGAAAGATACCGCCTTCCCTTCTGACAATGTCAATGTCTGCCTTATGGTTTTCAATTTCTAAAGAACTGCTGTGAGAAGCTTAAAATCTAATGCCTGTGCCACACAAACTCAACAAACCATCAGCTCTGCTGCTCAAATGCTGTCCCTCTTACATGGCAGGCCACGGCAGCAGTATTACAAGGTACAGATAGATGGAAGGAGAAGTGGGAAAAAGTCCTTTTGAGAGGCTTACTGGTGCTTTACTCCAGAAATAATCATACCATTGAGTAGGGATTATAGGAAGAGAGGAAGAGTGCCATTAAGAAATGCTTGTGGAGCAGCAGGTTCCAGAAGAATTCACTGGGCAGCTGTCTGCTTCACAGTGGAAAGAGCTTGCCTCAAGTGGAGGAACTGTATCAGAAAAAGTGTTTTATTAGTACTGCAAGGAAATGACACGCTGGCTTTAAAGCCTGGCGGGCCTGCTCATATGGTTTGCAGGATGAAGTACCTAGGGCATTTGGAGAAGGAAGCATCTAGGTAAGCGTTACTTTTTTTTTTTTTTTTTTTTAATTTTTGATACTTTCACCGTTTGGATAGTTCCTTAGCTGTCCTGTGTGTACTGAATTCCTCATAACACGGCAGTGCTTGGCTTCCATTGGTAAGTGCCATCTTGTTCCCTCCATCTTCCCTAAAAGAGAAGAGGGGTCTTTATTGGCATAAATGAATAGACAGTGAGTCTGCAGTACTGTGGGAAGGAAGGCAGTAAAAACATAGACCAGTTTGGATGTCAAGAAACTGTGTAACACTTTTTTTTTTTTTGATGTTCTCCACAAAGCTAGGTTCTTGTCTAGGCAAAACAAGCAGACAACCAGATGCATTTGTCACAGATTACTGCCCAATAATTTGTTTGTTTTCTGTTCTTCTCCAAGTGCTAAAAATTTTCATTCTTTAGGCATCAGGTTTCTGGTGTCCTGTATCCATTTTATTTTGTGCAGAGAAATGTACTGCTATCATTTCTTAATTCCAGTCCTGTAACTTTATTGATGTACAATCAAACCACAACTTTTCCCTTCTAGTAAAGGAAAATAAAGAGAAAAGAGAAAATAAAGAGTAATTATCTCCACAGGCAAATGACTAGAGAAACTATTTGGTATTATCCTAACAGCATGACCACATAAGCTGTTGAAATTAAATGATTTCTTTTTGGTATTTGCAGCAGAGATGCTAATGTGTTACCGAACTCCACCTCTCTATTTAAGACATGTTTGCAGGTTAGACTTTAGTACTAAGGAATATCTTAGTTTTAAGGATTTTAAACTTGTTTTCATTTGTACTCTCTTCAAACTAAAATTGCAACAGGGGGAACCCATGAATGTGTGATTGCTTTTGAGATATAGATATCCAGTGTAACTCATTTCTCTTTATGAATCATTACTATTCTTTTATGTAGTAATTTCACTGGTACCTGATTCTCTTCCACTGCTGTGTCTGTTTGGAGGCTTTGATGTTCTATGACAGTCTGTGTGGATGCCAATATAACAATTTTTGTGAATACTAAGATCATTTTCAAAGTCAAAGTTAGGGCAGAAAAACACAGAGAAGTTTTCATAATACCTTCAACACACCTTTTGTTTAATCTGTATTTTCAGGAAGAAGCGTAGTGCTACGTAAGAGTCATTTGTGCCCAATTTAGTAGGAGTCATTTCTTGTTGCATATTTCATGCTGTACACAGTATGAAATCACTGTCTGATGGAGGAATTCTGTCATCTGGTCATTTGTAATTGATTGCTATGTTCTCAAGGAGAATTCAGAAACCATTATTGTCCTTTTTAAAGTATGATTTTCTGCAGCTCCTGATTTAAAAATTGTTTCTAGGTAAGCCAGTTTTCAAGTTGTCCTGTGCCTTGACAGCATTTTATATATGCCAATAAAATGTTTGATATTTCTGTGTGGGCACTTATGTAATAGTGTCTTGATGCTACTAAACTTCATAAGCAACTCAGAAGTGAACCAAAAGCTAGGACTTCTTGACTCCTGTAGGAAATCAACTTTGCAGAGTTTTTATAAAGCTGAGACTTTCAGGGACTAGAAGAAAGGGATAACAAATTACCTAAAATAGAAAGTAAGAATTCTCTTCTACATAAGAAGGCTTGCTTGCCATATGCCTTGTCCATTTCCAGAAACCAAAACCCTCTTAGGCTTCAGCTTCTTCTTTTACCGGAAGGTCGCTTTGGATGTTCAACAGGTTTGAGCTGCTCCCATAACTGTCCATTGCTGCACTGGAGTGTAGAAATGTGTATTTTGCAAAAAGCAGCAATTGTAGAGCACTGAAAAGATGAGTTCCACTAATTCTTCAGCAAGTCCAACTTCCTGAATATTACATAAGTGGCTGCAGAAGAATGAGAGGATCTCTTGAAAACTGCAGATATTTGGGTCTGGCCAACAGGAGACCAATTTTTTGAAGTCTGTCAGGTGCTTCCAGTTGACATGATCTTCAAATTTCTTCTTCGTTTTTGATTTTAAATAGGATGTTTTTTCAGTAGGCGTTACTTTCCGCACAAAAAAAACATGTGATACTGTAGTGAGAATAGACTGAAATCTGTAGGAGCCTGAACTTTCCCAGTAACAGATGTGACCAATGCAGAATTTTTAATTTGAGTTCTGTAATTTTTTTGAGGTTGAACTCCTCTGGAGCAGCACTATAACAATTTAAAGTGTCAAAGTGAAGTGAAATTCCATGTAGGATCATTTTACAGTGCTAGTGTAATTTCAGATCTAAAAAAAAAAAATGATGCTTTGAGCTAATGATTTAATTTTTTTTTTTTTTTTTTTTTTTTGCTATAAAGAACTTTTCACACTTATTTGGAATACTTGTCAGCTTCTAAATCTCTCTTGTATAGTGGAGTATTTCCCTTAGTTTTCTGTAGTCTCATTTGATCCATTTTTTTTTCCTAGATGAGGAAAGCTTCCAATAAGTTTTAGAATATGGCTGAGAGAATAAAGGGAGGAAAATTCAAAATATTCTGATCTCAGACAGTGTTGAAAGTGTCCAGATATTTCGAACTTGAATGAGAATGAGCCTGGTTTAGAGCCCTACGATCTGTAGAGATTTTGCCTGATAAATTTGCTGCTATCTTTTGTGCATAGTAGGTAGATATACAGAACTAGAAATATGAACTGTGCACATGTTTTTACACTTAGAAAAATTGGGTTTCATCATGCCAAAAAAAGAATAGATCTTTGTTTTACTTGTCTTTCTTGTCTTTGTCCCTGTCTTTCACACTTCTGACCATTAAGCAGCACTCAAAATCATCTGGTTCAGCCTGTCACATATGTTCAACTTTTTCAAGAGTGATCCTTCCTCTCTTCCATCCTTTTGTTTTTTTCCTTCTTTATTCTTTTCCCAGTACAGGGAAGTCACAAAGGTTAGGATGATTTTTATTATCCTGATCAAGAAGGGCTCGCTGGTCTCTCTGTTTGCAGATGTCAGGGTATTGAGAGGCAAAACCAAAAATACACTATTATCACTTACTTAGAAAAAAAGATAGAGGATGTGACTTACTGCTTTTAAAGTACAATGCCATAGCATACAAGCCTTTATTTTATTTTTTATGGTACTTGCTTTTGGAAAGGGGGGGGTTCTTCCTGTGAGAAATGGGATCTTATATTTGGAGGCAAGCAGGTGACTTCATGTGTGTGATGCTGGTAAGCAGACAGCTCAGTATTCAGAGAAAATTCCAGCTTTCTGCTTAACTTGGCACCATGCTGTGGGGTGGCAAATGTGCTCCCGTTTGACCTTGGTCTCTGAGCCGGTACTTAGGGCCACACTCGAAGTGGCAGCTGGTGGCTGTGAAATCCAGATGCTGGTGTCTGGAGTGTATTTTTATGGCGATGCCATCTGGGCCCGGGGACTTTCCCTTTTATTGCCTCTTGCCTCTCTCTGCTGCTGGCCTTGCTGGGCAGTGGAACTGCCTGTGGCTGGTCTGCTGGGTCAGACTGTTTATGACAGTCCCTTGTCACCCTTGATGCCATTTGCCTTTGAATCACTCTTAAGCAAGAGTGATTTACCTCCTTTTATGCGCGTGTAGCATCGTTCGGAAGGAACGGAACAGTTGGTCCTGACATTCAGGAAGGCTACTGAGTATGTTATAAAATCACATAAACATGAACTGCTGTAGATTTTCTGCTCTGAAGACCATTTATAGGTCAGAATAAAATTGCCATCCTCTTGTCTCAAAGCACTTGGTGCAACTGTTATTTTATCTCCTTGTGATTTCCATAATATTTTTGGAGCTTTTTCCAGAGCAGGTGGCAATGTTTCCTTAGTGCCAACTGTTTGATCAGAAGAATAAAAGTATACTGGAGTGTTAACAGAAAGAAGGCTAATGTCTATAACCAGTTTTTGTTTATGATAAAAAAGAAATTATCATCAGCTTGTTCATAAATGAAAAAAAAAAAGGAGGGTGTTCTTTTTTTAGGTACTTGCCTTTTTCCCCAAGTGTATGAGGGTCTGTAGTTGGTAGCGATGTAGTTCAGTGCTTCAAAACTAAATGGACTTGTATGGAAGGGAATTGAAAAAATGTCAAAAAAAATTGGGCTAGTTAAGTGTTCTCTGTCCAAGAAACCTGTAACTGGGAGTGCTGGACCAAGCACTTATTAGGCACGATGGAGAACTTCAGCTTGGAGTCTGTAAATATTACACGTGTGCTGAAGTGTGCTCAGATGTGCGCTATCATTGCTGCCCAGGAGCGCAAGGCGGCCTCTGCGATGTCGGGCAGCGCGACGTGACGCTGCGCACGAGCAGGATGCCCACGTCCGCCTCGCGCTCCCGGAGCGCACGGGCCCGCAGCGCTCGCAGCGCCACGACGGCCCGCGCTGAGGCGCCCGGCGGGG
>JAWLRI010001111.1:251264-297805 GCA_034781795.1 Crypturellus tataupa
ACGGGGTGACGCGGAGGTCAGCCCGCTCCGCGAGGCCGCGGCGGCGGCGACGGGGCCGCGCGGTGTTTGCTTCGCCCGCCGAGGTGCCAATTAGCGGCAGCTGTGCTGAGGCTGCGGGGACCGGGACAGCTGGCGGCCCGAGCGGGGGCGAGACGAGCCGCCTCTTCCACACCAGGGGCAGGAAGGAGACGTGAAGAGAGGAAGATGGGAACGTCCTATTTTCCTGGCTTGTCACCCTCTAGATTGCTTTTTATTTTTGGATCAGCAGTGGTCATGATCGGCTTGCCCAGCCAGAGCGTCCTCGTTACCTAAGCTAATGTGGAAAGGGATGAAGTAAAGGAAGGAACTGGTAATCCCAGAAGAGTGCCGGTAAAGGATGGGGATTGGCTTCAGTTAAAGAGCTTTGAAGATGGTTATTTTTTAACTATGAGTTGAGATGGTAACTAAGTTCACATCCCACTGACAGCTTGAAAGATTTAAAATAATTAAAATATCCGACACTATCTTTGGGTTCAGAGGAAAGAGTGAAGGCTATAAGACAAGCTACCTTCTTGTCCCTTAACTCAGTCTTTCTGGGTCATGTTTAAGAGGCTGTTGTGATGAGGCTTCTTACTATACTCTGTCTGTTCTGTAAACTGGAAGTACTTACCATTTCCTACACAAGGAAATGAAAAGTCTCACATTAAAAAGGTGCCTGTGTCCTAATGGCAAAGCTTCTTCTTCTTTTTTTTTTTTTTTTTTTTTTTTCTGAAATCATTACATTTCCGATTTTGAAAAGAGTTTATTTCTTAAATCTTGGAAATGCTCTGAGGCTGTTCTTCCTTCCCAGGGCTCCTTGGCAGAACGAGGAGCCCAACGTCCCAAAGCTGGCTCTCTTCTCAGCTAGGAAGCGCAGCGGAAGGGGATCATCAGACCCAGGGCAGCCTCTGCAGCAAAGCAGCTTAACTAGAAACCGTGAAAATATTTTTGGATGTTGGCAGCCACAGGGTAAAAAGTAATAAATAAGTAAAAGTGCATATTACCTCATCTGTAGGAAACCCTATAAACTCTAGTAGCTCCTTCAGGTTGTTCTGTTGCCAAAGAACACATTTCAGACTTCATCTTGTGCATGAGTAAGATTTGCAAAGGGTTTACTGTTAGTCAGTAAAATATCATTTCTCTCACTGGCTTCATCTCAGCCCTACTGAAATATAATGCCCTGAGGCTGCCTATGTAGTTTTCAGTACTTCAATTTTGTACAGTCTGCCTTTAGCTGGAAAAATATATATCTTGAAAAACTATTAGGGTTGCAGTCAAATGTGTCACTAACTCCTGTAATGTATACAGCAGCTCTGTCCTGGAAACAAATCCTGCACCAGCAAGATTGACAGCAAACAGATGACCTCTTTGTCACTGCTTCATCCTTCCAGGACTCAGACACAAGATTCTGTGTGGGATGTACTGTTAAGCATTGACCATATGTGTGTGCATTTACGCACATATCTGGTTATAAATAGGGACACTAAGAAATTATAATTCATATCTGTAAGCCTAACGAAAAGAACTCCAAAATCTGGAGCGTCCAAGTGGTCAGAGTGTGACTCCTAGGCGTAATTTGTCTTCCTACTAAACATGACAATTCTGTGTATTCTCCAAGAAAGTATTTTTCTTCAAATCCCTGATCTGTATCATGTGCCGTTATTCTTTTTTCACATACCATTTCTTCCCCTTCTTTGTGTTGTGCAAAATTGTCTCATCTCCTCCATATGGGGGATTATTTGAAATCATTAGCCCAAGTGCTGTATGGGACCTTGCGCGATATTAGTTGCTCTTCTAATGTGGTGGGTCTCCCACCGAGATGAATGGGATCTGGGGATCTGGAGGCAGTACTAACTGGAAGATCTACTGCCTGGCATCTTACTGTTGGCTCCCCGGTACTGCCACTGATTCTGCTTCCTTAGCATAACATGACTGCAAAGTAGAGAAGAATCAAGTTATTATCTTACTTTAAATAGTTTGTGGAAGCAGACACTGTTTGTCCTATACGTTTGACCTTCCAATTTTACCTCAATTCTCTCTACTGGGCAGAACTGAATCTGAAGTACCCTCATCTACTGACCAGCAAAGGCTGCTCAGGGCAGCTGGTAGCCCAGTGTAGGAAGCTGACATAAGATGAAAAGGAAGATTCATGGACCTAAGTTTTAATATAGACTCACATATTTACTTAACAAGGAAAGATGTAATCTTAAAAAGGAAGAAACAAAAGAATGAAATCTACCTACAAAGATAGTAAGTAAAACTGCTTCCTTAAAATATGAATCAAATTCCTATTTTTTGTCTCAGTGTGATTTTGTCTAACTAGTACTGTTACTTATGGTTAATACTTTAGACAGATGACTTATGCTGATATTTCTGTTTAGCTTCCCGGTGAGTGAATTTATGATACATACCTAACCTGTAAGATTACGTCAAAAAGATTTTGAGCAGTGGTCAGATGTATCTGTAATAAGGCTTCTCTCTTATGTACGACAGCATCTCAATGTTGAATGAAAAGGAGAAAACAAGGGAAATGAAAAGGAAAAAGCACCACTTTTTTCACCTTGTATTCGGTCTAATATCAATAATTTAACAAGTTCTTAACCAGAATAGAATATAGATAGGATACATTGGGGATTATGTGCTATAGGGTTTACGATTATACTTCATATTTCAGATTCATTTCTGCCTTAAAATGGTTCGGGTAAAGTTTATCTTTTGTACCAGAAAACTTACCTATTTTGCAAGGGGAAAAAAATATGCTTAAAACTACAGTAGCACTTAATTCTCTTTTGTTCATATGTGAGCTTCTCTCAATTCGTATATACATAGTGTGTGTTTTAACTAGGCATATATTGGTTAAATGCATTCCTAATTAAATAATACTAAACCCTCTTACTATGTGGGACATGGTCATAATTCTGTAGTTGAAATTAACATACAAATTATACTGGGTTTTTTGGAGCCTGTATATAGCATGGCAACACTGTTTAACCTGTAGTCACATGAGCAATTTAAAACTAAATTAAGAAAATTAAATCCGTTTGTAGCAGTTGCATAATTTCTAAAAAGGAATCTGCACATCCATTAAGGAGGAAAAAAATATTCATAAAGCAAAAATGTTGAAAACCACTATGTTAAGATACTATACATAGTTTCACATTCTCTTCTGGTTGCAGGGCAGGGACTAGAGCAAGAGTAGGGTTTGGGTTATAAAAGGTGGTTAGATGAGAAGATGTGAAAGTTAATACCTCTGTGTTCAATGCTGCAATTCACCTCTCTTTGTAATAATATGAAGTCAAATTACTTGAAACTATAAAGAATATAAATGGATGTTAAGTTTTGATCCAGTATGATTCATAAAAGCTTAAAAAATTAGTAAAGCTGAACAGATGCATCCTTTTATTTTAAGCATTATCTGTAGTCTGGCCTACCCGTCAGCATGTAGGCTATGCCTGTCAAATAGGCACTTTTAGTTATTTTAGACTGTAGATAGCTGAGAAAGTGGTAGAACCATAGTTAGGATACAAGTTTATTTGAAAAAAAGAGTCTTTTATATGTCTGATCACAGAAGTCCTCTGTTCCAAATGTTGTCCTGTAGCGTATGGAAAGTTGAGTGGTGATGTAAGTGAAAATGTGAAAGGTAGATGAGTTTGGGTCTGCTCTTCAGGAAAACATTGCCTTCTGTGGGCAATAATTGTGACATTTTGCTGAGAGAGCCCATTGGCAGTGTATGAACGTGAACTACGCAGCTGTAACAAAGCACAGAGTAGGCAGTCAAAAAAGCTTATTAACGCCTTCTTCTGAAATTGACATCTTTCCAGCCTCTGGCTTGATTCATCTGATCCATGGTACCAGGTAGGAGATTAAGGCAGATGGGAATTGCTGAGGTGTGTCTGGCAATACATCTGCCTGCAGTGAAATCCCAGTGTGGAAAGGACTGGGTCAGTGTGCGTGGGAGAAACAGGACTAAAAGGAGGAGGAGAAAAAAAAAGCATACACTTTTTTTTTTTGTGAGTAGGGTGATCCCCCTAGCTCATGCATTAGTGCTCGCACTACAGAAGAGTAGTAATTTATTGATGCAGATGGCCATGTAAAGTGCTTGCAATTTGTGAGGGGGCTTGACCCTTGACGGATGGGCCATATGTTGCAAAGCCCCAGAGGCATCATTTGACTGAAGTCTCTTCCTCTCTGTCTCTGCACCTATGGTCCTTGTTCAATCACCACATATTGAACTATAGACTTACTAACTCCCCCAATAAATCTCCAACTAATGGCTCAAGGAGGCTATAACTTAACCCTTTCCATTCAAAAGAGCACATAATTTGACATTGACTTTTTCACACTATTCTCCTTTCACACTATTGACTGTTTCAATGATAAATATTACATGACCTAGCTAGTTACCAAGTACCAAGACGCCATAAAATGCTACTACCTGTAGCATTTGTCATAGTCTGGATAAACCAAACTTAATTTGAACATTTTCAAACGTTAAATACTGTATGTATGCTATCAGTAAGAGCTATACTGTATTGTGTATTGTACATAAATACTGTACAGTCCATTTGTACAACACTATTGGTAAAATACTACTAGTGAGACACGATAGAATATTTCATGTTTCCAGTTGACTGTCTTCTCTTGCCTGCTCCTCTTTTTCATGTTCTAATAGGGTTAATGGCAACTTTTTCCGTGACCTAGGCTGCATCTTCAATTACCTGAAGAGATTTGACAGACATTGTTATCCCACTGGATAGTCTTTCTGCATTCTGTTAAAATGTATCATTGTTTATTTCTCATAAAAAAAAAACCCTTTCTTTGGACCAGTTAGTTAATGTATTTACATGAAATATGCATGCAGGTACTGTTTATTTTACATTTTTCATATATTTCATATATGTATTCAACAAGCAGGGTTCTAGATTGCTCTGCACAGTGGGAAACTGTATGTTACTGTATAGCAGTGCAACACTATTTTAAAGTTGCTTGTTGCCATAATGGTACTTTTATATGAAAATGTAAAATGTAGAATAAGCTCTACTTAGCAAAGGGACAGAGATAAAGTCTGGAGAAGATTTGTACAGATGCAGCTTTTTTAGATGTTCAACAGTGACCACCCACATCTAGCTAATGTAATTACAGGGATTCAACTTTAAAACATAGACTTTAAACGAAGCAGCTTGAAATTTTTCCATATGTTCAAAAAGCATGGAAGATAACAGTTACAGGTGGAAAACCACTCTTCTCCTTTCACTGTAGATAGATAGTGTGGGATGACATTTTAGCTCTGTGAAAGTTAGTAGGAGCTGTGCTGTTGATTGCAAGGTCAAGATTTTAACAGACAGTTGAGGCATGTTTAAGTAAAGAGACTTTCTTTTTTATATAATGGTAAATCCTTGTATCGTGATTTCACATGAGAATATCTTTCTAATTCTCCCAAGTTTATTCTAGCAAAAGTCCAATTAATAAGAGGGTTTTCTGTGAATAAGCACCCTAACAGTGCTTAAACTCTTCCTGGTTAGGTTTTCATATATTTTTATGCTTTTTGACAAAGTCTTGTAACCCAAAGTGTGGCAAAGCTATAACAACTTTAATTCAGGTGGATAATCATTGTTCTGCCGTTTGAAGGCCGTCTGCAGGTGATTTTTTTTTTTTTTTTTTTGATAGGAAATGGAAAAATCAGAGCAATTTGGAGGTTGTTTGTAGTGTATCATCTGAGCTATTAATTTTTATATGAAAAAGACAGTTTATGGTGAGGTGATGGAAAGGAATAAAATCATTGCTTCCTCTCTTAAAACTGCTTCCTTAGAAATCAATGTTACAATCTGAAAGTGAAGTTGCTTCAGTACAAATCGCATGCACAATTTTTTTTTTCAGTCATTTGTATTAAGGCGTGTAGTTTTGGATGGTTTTATTCATATGTTCTCTTTTTCTGGATTGAAAGCTGAGATTTTCTACTTCAATTTTAGTCTTTGGGATGAAGTATTCCATGTAACAGGAACCACTCAAACACTGCCATCTGAGGTTATTATTTCACAATTAAAGTGATGCTACTGACAACATCAGTGGCAATGGGATTTCCCTGGAATACCATAAGCAACTGCAAACACCAGTTCTTGGATTTCCTGCGTACTTCAGGCCCCATGGCAAATGCACATGAGGAGTTTTGGTGCCTGTTCTGAATTAGTTCATCCAGTTGGTCGTTTAATGATCTTTTCTTCTGTAGCAGAGTTGAGAGGTAGGTGTTCTGCATTTCAACCCTGGGGACTCGTGTGGGTGGCGGATGGTTTGCTGCTCCCGTAACAGGGTAGGCCTGCATTTCCTCTACTTACCTCCTCGTGTCAGGGGGAGCACTCAGGAGGCCTCTTCAACAAGATCTAGCTGGGTAGCATCTGCCCTACTTAGAGAAAAGAAAGAAAATATTGTTTTCCAGGAAATGCAGACTAGATAGAACTGTAGAAAGGTGCAGAATTATGCAGATAAGTCATCAATCACCTTACGGTAGTATCTCTAAAGGAAATCTTCTATATTCACAAAAAAAGTCTTAAACTGACAACATGAAATATTACAAAGCAGAGAAAGCTATTTGCTGAGTTTGTCATAAAAGTAGTTGTAGGAAGGTGCTTGTTGAAACGATGTTGGTGAAGGTACACACTGTTGAAAGTCAGTGTGTTTGTGTATTATCACAGCCTTGCGCCATGGGGCTAAATGCACCGTCTTTAATGAGGTTGGGTTTCTTTAGAGGCAATAACAGTGTATTTTTACCCATATTTTGATTTAAGTAAGTTTTATTTAAAACATAATTTTATAGCATACCTGAATATCCCCGAGTTTTTCATTGGAAATAGTTAGATTTAGCTGATTGAAGCCCACAACCTTCCTCCACCCCCAAACCAGGCAGATAATAAAACAAAAAAATCCCCATATAATTCCAACATATTAAAGTGTAGGACTAGAAATTAAACTTATTAAGTACAATCTTGCCAAGTTCTAAACTAGTACATACTTTCTTGTGTTAGCACTTCCTTTTTCTCCCTTTTTTGTTTTACACCTGGATCTTTGAAATTGGCAAAGCAAAGCTTAAAATGTGCTACTCGAACCATTCATATGATCATAAAAAAAAAAAAACTGCACCCAAATAAGAGAGTTGTAATTTATGTAATTTCATTGAATTTGTTTTATTTCATTGAATTTGTTGTATTTCATTGAGTGTCAGAATCATGCCATTTAAAATGCAGTGCAACTATCATCAACTTATGTGAGCTCAGAAATCAGATCATAAAAACAAAGGCTCCAAGCCCTTTCTTTGAATAAGGGCTTTTCAACCTCAGCAGAAACTTTTCTCTCTTTTTTTTTAATGTTTCTGAATAGAAGAGCACAGAAAGAAAAGCAGAAAGATCTGAGTATTACAGACCATGATTTATTTCTGTTCTTCTTTGTCTCCCATTATAGTTTATTCAGAGCAAGCTTTTATCCCGAAGAAACAGTAATTGAATTGGTGTTGAAGAGAAAGTTGACTCATATAAATAATAAAAAAAGACAGCTTATGTGTCTATATATTTCAGCTGCGTTTTTATTTTGACCAAAGGCGGTAAAGATGTGAATAGTAAATTCCAACTACTTCCTTCACGATTAATTTATTGTACCATAATCTTTGTTTATGATACAGGCAGAATAGCTAAGTAATACCAAATAAATCAGAGCCCTTTACCATTATGACTTGGAGCACTTCATGGTATTGTGTTTTCTCTCTGACCAGGAAATTTTAAGCATACAATTTAGTACACTTGAGATGCATCTAATGAAGGAAAGACTTCTGTGTGCGTACCAGGGGTGTTGCTAATGAAAGCTAAGAAAACCGAACTATTTATTTACCAAACAGATAAATGTGGGTTTGAGTTATTCTGATTCCAGTAATGATACCACATAATTCCTTTCTGAAAAAGGCATCTTTGCATATTTAGACAGATTACCAGTGTCATCACCTGGGCCGTGTATTTCCTGACTCATGTGCCGTTAAATGCACTTAAGAGAGTGGGTGGCCAGAGGACACTAGCACAACCGCTGCTAGGACATTAACTGTATATTTTTCATTTGTTGCTGTACTAAATCCTCTCGTTCATGGGGTGTCTGCCTGCTGCTTTCAGGGCTGCCTCTCTCGGGGGCAGAGCGTGGGGACCTTGATCTGTGGGTTTGTTCACAGCCGTCGGGGTGATCTCAGTGGAGCAGGGGAAGCTCGGGGGGCTGAGCAGCTCCTCCAGAGTTGTTGTTTGGGGCTCTGTAGGTTTGGTTAAAGTAGTGAGGGCACAAAAAAAACTTGCTGCTCTGCTCGGGGATGTTGCGAAGGTATAAAGCAGGAGAGAGTGCTTCTTTTCCCTCATGATTAGGTCAGCTCTCCGCGTGTTTTTCTTGGGTGAGGTATAAAAGAAGGGCCCTGTGTGTGTTTGTGCGCCAGTTTGGAAGCAGAGCGTGGTCCCTAGGCAGCGCTTAGCGTGCCCAGCATTACCCAGAAGAGCAGTTATAAGAGGCAGACGTATTAAGGGACCGCTGGAGCTGGGTAAAGCAAACAAAGCTCTGCTGGCTGATTAAATCACTGCTGGTTGAGCTGTTCGTAGAGAACTTGTTTTCCACAGAAGTCCACCCATTATCTTCATATTTTTGTGTGTGTTGTTCTGATTTTAATGCTCCTGTGCACACCTGGTGCCTTTCATAAACAGTGCAGCGCAATAGGAAGGCAGGGTAGAGAGTTCATTACCGATAGCTCCGAAGGGGTTTCATGGATATGGCACATTTCTATCTCAAGCAGTGAAAACTCGGGAATATAGGATAATGTCACAGCAAAAATATTGCTTTCCCCATACTTTTCCAGTACAATTTCTCATTGTTTCCCTATAGAATGAATATATTCATGCAATCTTCAACACACAGATTTTGGGGTATGAGTGCCTTTATTATGTAATGTAATATAACGTAATGCTGCAGCATTATTTTCTATGACCTCTCTTGGTCTTTATTTCTAGGTCTCATTTCTTTTTTTTTTCTTTTTTTTTTCTGTTTAGTGCACTTATACATTTTCCTGCATGGAGTGTAAGGGATCATTCAATTTCATTCATTAATAACAGGACAAATATGGGAGAAATAAAAGAAATAATTTGCTCTGAATGAAAATGTTCCATTTCAGTAAACTGTTTTGCATTACCAAGCTGAACTATTGTCTGGAGGACTACATTAATAAATATGTTCAAATTTAGTTTCTTAGGCCAGAGGGAGGAAGGGAAGTACACCTGTTGATAAGTGAGTTTTTGTTGTTTCTTTTTCTTCAAGAATATTACCAATTTCACTTCAGTCGAATAAAGCATTATGATAAAAAGAACAGGATACATTTTCTTTTCGTCTTTTCTACGCCTTAGAAAATGTAGTGACCTTTTCTAACTTGTACAAATGATGGAAGAAAAAAGAAGGAAAAAATGTTAGTGTTTCTATTTGATTGATATCCGTATGATCTGCACTTTGGGAATAGCTGAAGGTTTCAGTTGTGATTCTACAGCTATTTATATTTTGCTGTGGTTTCAAGACCACAAAGGAGTGACCTGGAGGCAACCTACAGCCTCCCAACAGGATGAGACAGAACATGGCCTTGCCAGACTTGTTGCCTGCCTGGTGGCTTACCCGGCAGAAGATGGGACCGCACTGCACATCAGGCTTTAAAAGCGACCTTGGGGAAGCCATGAAAACTATGCTTTAAACCGCTGGAATGGTGTTGTGTTTGTTATTCCCACTCGGGAATTGTTATTCCCACTCAGGAAATCCACAGGAAGTGTTAAGTCTTCTGCTCACGTATCTGTGGCTCCGTGTTCCTCAACACTGTGGTCAAGCGATTGGGCGCTGTTGACTCCGTCAGCACCTGCCTGGCACTTGGTGCTTGAAGTTTTGTGTTTAAAAAATAAACCAAAAGAGCAAATTATGTAAATGCTTCTATCCTAAAAGTCTGTTGTTCTTGTAACTCATCCATCAAAACAGCGGGATTCTGTCTGAATCTGTGTTAAACTATCTACGGGGCTCCGCTGGAACTGCGGTGAACTTCAGCAGCTCTGAAGGAAGGAAGGAAGGAAGCTGAAAGAGGGTGAGAGAAGAGCAAGGTTGTACCATGGTGAAAAGTAGCCATTGCAGATGGTGGTTCAGCTGAGACAGGGTCAGAAAACAGCGGCCGATTCACTAACCATCCCTGCAGCAAACCCTTGCAGATGCTCGTGTGGTTGCAACGACGGGCCAATCGAGAGCAGTAGGAGAGTAGGAGAGTATCTCAGGATATGAAGAGCACCGATTCTGATTTTTCTTCAACAGTCAGGTGCATTTAAAATAAAATTATATGCATGCTGTGTTATAAAAATTACATACTCACGTATGACACTGCTTCGAAATTACGAAACTTTCTTGCTGAGTGTGCCATTTAGCAACAGATTTCTAATACCATGCATCTAATTTATCGCTTCTTCTCCGAGAATTGCAGGTAGTTCCTTATCCTAAGCAAAACAGTTTACAGTGGTGGTTGCTCTTTAGTAATAGTACTGAACAGCAATATCAAATATATTATCTGCTATGCTAAGAAAGGAGAAATATCATAGTATCATGGATATCAATTATGTCATAACACTTGGTAAATGGCAAATTTTTAATGGGAGCCACATTATGCCTTAATGTGAGCCAATTTTACAGTGCATATAACTGTAAAATCTTTTCCCTCATTCCAAATAAATTGTCTCTCCTGTTTCATGAGCATCAATGTGATAATAGCTCTTGCAGTGAAGATGGCAAAAGTGCAATTTCACAGAGAATAAATAGTCATCTTAGGATTCATTCTCTTTGAGAAGCTACATTTTAATCTTTTCCCTGAAAATATTTCATTTTTTGCCAATAGAATATTTTATTTTGGAGACACTAATTACTTTCAAAGCATCTGTCAGTATTTCTCTAGATTTTATCATATGTGTATTAAAAAGTGTTTATAATGAAGAGATAGTACACTTTCATGCTGAACTCTGCAAACCATGCACACTGTTGAGCTATGTAGCCACTTTTCATTTTATAAATAATGCAGACTTACTTAGTCTGCTTATTATTTTTGGTCACCTTATTGATTAAATTTTTTGCTTGACAAGGCATTGCCAAGTCCATAGAATAGGAATATATTTTAACCTTCATTAAAACATGATAAGGAATCACTGTCAGGCCTTCTTACCTGGTTAGACTGCAAAATTTCAATGTAAAGCAAACCAGTGAAACCCTCACTTTTGTGAATAACTGCCAGTGGCCAAGAGCAATCGAGTAACAGTCCACTTATTGCCTTTTCGGACATTCAGGAATACGCAACAATCTGAAAAAAAAATGTTATGTATTCATCATTGTCAAGGGAACAGACCGAGCTTTTCAGTTTGACAAATCTAGTGGTGCAGGATGACAGATTCTGATAGGAACAGGGCAATAGAGATATCTTGGGTATGTTGAGGCTGAATTGGACAATGCTTTTCACAGCCTCTGTGAAGATGAATTGTTAAGGCGAAAAGCCTAGTGAATAAAATGCTGTCCTGGAAGTTAATAGAGGTATTTTGCAAAGAAAATCAAAGCAGAGTGCAATATCTGCTTCGCTGTTTTTCCTGAAAATATTTCTGTGCATTCCTGATGGCGCGTGTGCTTTGCAGTGGCTTTGTCTGCCATTGACTTGTTGGAAGAAAGGAGCTTTTCCGTGTGCCTGTTGGGATTTACCGTTCGTGTGGGTAGTCTACCTAAAGCAGAGCTGCCACTACTGCTGCCCACATGGGTTGTCCTACAGCCTATGAAGGACTGACAATACCTTATCTCCACATATATTCAGTTCTCCACCCTGAATTTAACAGTGTATAAGGAAAAGAGGCATGCATGTGCTAAATGGTTTGTCACACAAGCTATGTAAAACAACAACTGTGTTTTGTTGTACCGTTGTTTAAGAGAGGGGGAACAAAAGTCGTGTATGTCCCTTGCAGCCTCCCGGCAGAAGTTAGCTCAAAAAGTGGTGTGCCCTCCTGGGCAAACACCTGAAAGCCAAGGTGAAGAACTGCAGGCACTAAATGTCTTCACAACTGCACAACACAGAATGCAACTGTTTCAAATTTTCAAATTTTGTTCCAGTATCTTCTTTACTTCTTATAGATTTGGAGTCCAAATAGTACAGGCATACATAAACACAAGTTTGTTCAGCACAACCACTGCGTAACCATATTCCATACTCAATACACCATCTTCTGGCATTCTGTAGAGCAAAGCATGGCAGTTGGCTCTGTTGTTTGTTACTGTGGACCTTAGCATGTATGCTAACATTTCTTGCAAGTCAAGATGAGCTGTAATTACATTACTTGACTCATCTTAATCCAATAACTCAAACACTCTGACAGTGACACAACTGGTATTTGACTCTTGTCCAAATTGTAAATCAAACAGATAGATTCAACAAACATGAGAGACTGTCATGACTGTGCAAGAGATTAATACTGGGGTTTGGTTTTCCTGCATTAGAGTTTCTATTTGGATAAAAATACAGCTTTCTGAAAGTGTGAATGCCACTATATTTGTCTGTCTTGCTTTCTTGCTATTTGGTAATTAGTAATAGGCTTGAGTTAGTAAATCATGTGTTGTCTTATGGAAAAGGACTGTAAAATGTGCAAAAAATATGTATATAACCAAACTGCCCCAGGCCTCCCTAATGTCATAGAAATTTCACAAACGCCCATGTTTTGTTTGGTATCAACACGTTATGCTGGAAGTCTAGCCTTACACCATTGCTTACAGTCTTCCTCATTGTCCTTCACAATTCCGTTTTCTCTTTGGATTCACATCATTTTTGGAATCCTGGGTAGCGTGGATGGGTCATGCTTACCTTCTGGCCTTGAGGAAAGTGGTTCGATTTACCAAGACATCTTGGTCGTCTCCTCCTTCATCTCATTTTCTGTGTGTGTGATGATAGACTCAGATCCAGTGTAGCTCTCCTGAGTTCCATTAGTTAGGAAAAAGGTGTTTCCTGGCCATGTAAGTCTTCTAATGCAAGAGGAATAAGGAAACTTGAACCATATCGTTTGTTTTGTTATTTCCTATGGAGATATGTTATTTCCTGTGGAGGTTGTGGCGTCTCCTTCTCTGGAGATCTTCAAGACCCGCTTGGATGCAGCCCTGTGCCACGTGCTCTAGGTGGCCCTGCGTGTGCAGGGGGGTTGGACTAGATGACCTCTAGAGGTCCTTTCCAACCGTAGGCATTCTGTGATTCTGTGGTTCTATGATTCTATGATCGAAACTGCATTTGAGCATGTTAGGGAGGAGCTGCTTCAACAGCAGAACGGTTCCAGATTTCCCCTGCTGTTTTCCATAAGAGAAACCTTAAAATTTGTGAGAACTGTAAATGATCTTGCTAGTGTTTTGTTGCATGTGAACGCAGCTTAAGGAGAGGTTGCAGGAACCAAGCCTTGAGAGTGTGGAAGACTCAAGGGCACGGTGTGACTGCATTTCCTCAAAGCAAGTAGGACTTTTGAGGCTTGCTGCAGGCAGTGGGAATGCAGTAGCCCAAGTCTCTCCACCATCCAGACACAAAAAGGTTTCTGGCAAGGGCTTAAAGGTAGTCAAGAGCTGGGATTTTGTGAATTGAGGATAATTGTTTGTCTGGGTTCTGCTTTAACCCAATGTATGGAACCACTGAGACTACAGACATCTCTGGAGAACTGATATTCTTTCAGCGTCTTTCTGCAGTGTTGCCTGAAGGCCTAGCAGTTTTACTCTCACAATTAACTGGAAAGAAAAATCCAGGAGCAAGGAAGAACCACAAAATAAGCTTTTAATATATCTGGGCAAGTGTAAGCAGAGTAACAGGTTTTGCTGAGAGCTTTTTGCACACAGGGTATATTACATCAATCTCCATCTGGGTAAATCAGACATGACTGCCCGTCATCTCCACTTCATGTAGAGAAGTTAAATTTGGGCTGAGAGGAACATGGTCACTTTCAGGTGAGCTTGTAGAGTTGTCACGTGGCACGTTCCTAGCAAAACCGGTGGCTATTTCAGCTCTTCCAAACATGTGTGCGTGTGACTGAACATGACAAGAGTATCCATGTACAAACCCTAGTACAAAACAAATAATTCCAAGTTTGAAAATACCTTTGCTTATTTTGGTGCCCTATATTCAGTGTTGATTAGGCTGGACTGATGAAAAGGATGCCCTGGTCACATTTCTGTGGTACTGCTTTGGATCGAGGTTATGTTTGGGCAGCACTCTTTTGTACTTGGGAGTCCTCTTCTGAGTGTAGTCATAGTTAAAAGAACAAGAGAGGTTAAGGAAAACGCGAGCACACTTTTTTTCAAATCAATGGACAAAAGCAATGAAAGAAAATTAAAAAACATAAAGGGTACTGACATTACAAGGCAACTGTGTACAGCTGACTCGTTCTTTGTAATTTAGAGACTTAAACTCCATCTGTCTAGAGTTTGCACCATTGTCCTACTAAAGAGCATGTTACCATTTGCTTTCTTTCTATCAGACCACCCAAGGTTTTCCCGTGATGTTTAAAGGAGAGTTGCTGTGGCATGGGCAGTGTGAGGAATGCAGGAATGCACGGCTTTCCCGCCCCCAGCTCTTGCCCTCCCCACCACCGAAGCAACGACAATAGTTTTGCTGTGGGTGACTCCTCAGATTGTCTTAAACCTGCACGGGGGGCGGACACTGAGGAGCTTCCCAAACCTCGCGGTTGTTCTCGCTGCCTCCTTTCGGTCATCGAATTTACGTTCAGTTGTACTAAGAGGCTTCCACAAAAAGATCCAGTACAGTCAGGATACTGCTCATCCAATAGTCAGGAGCTGTAGACTTA
Organism: Crypturellus tataupa; assembly: GCA_034781795.1. Classification (NCBI taxonomy): domain Eukaryota; kingdom Metazoa; phylum Chordata; class Aves; order Tinamiformes; family Tinamidae; genus Crypturellus; species Crypturellus tataupa. The sequence continues at coordinate 266,165 of JAWLRI010001111.1, forward strand.
CTCACGCAGGACACCCACGTTTCGCAGTTGTTGGGTGCCGTCTTCTGGGATGATCGATGTATCAGAAAGAGCTCTGAACCTGCTCTTTAGGAAACATTTGTCATTTGAGCTGTTGGAAAATCTTTATTAGTTGTGTAAAGCCTGCAAGAAAGTTAGGCACGTCTAATTCCAGCTGGGAGAGAAGAGTCAAACACGCACCAAGTAGCTATTTTTTTACAAAACAGTGTGAAACATAAGGCTTATTTCAGGATTTTACTGAGTTTTGCAGTATCTTTGATATATAGTTAGGGTCATGTTGCTTTTCTTATTCGTTTATTCAGTTTTTGTTTTTAGAGCACAGCAGCGTCTACAATTTAATCTTTTATTTTTTGACTGTCACCCTGATCATTCTCAGATGTGCTTGGACTGAATTGAGGAGCTCTATATTAAACATCCAATGCATGTATTTATTGAAAGAAATATGAAAATGTTTGAAAATTTCCAATTGTCTATACTGTTCGGATGGAATATTAAAGATGATAACCCCTTTTCACTACCCGACAGAGCATGAAAGAGCAAGAGAGATTCAAAAACTTCATTAATTGCCGTGACGTGACGTTACAGGCCACCTGCACTTCAAAGAACTCACAGTGAAGCAGATGGATTGCTGAATATGCCATCAAAAATTTTTAGAATGTTTGTTTTAAAAATAAACGGATTTCGAAGTCATTGACAATCAAAGCGTGCAATTTATAAAAATGTCGTTGCTCTTTTTCTTTTCCCTTGCATCCCCCATACATGTGAAAATATGCCCTTGTCTTGGGAGTGGGATTCAGACGCTGCTTTTTCCCAAGTATGTGGTGGCTGCAGTTACATCTGAAACAATCTGCATGCCAAAAGCATATTTATCCTCCCTTGGGATTCATGCACGTCTAATGACTGAGGACAGAAGTAAATGTTTGGTGTTTTTTTTTAGTTTGGGTGTGAAGATGTAGGATTCAGTCCTTCTGACAAGAGTGCAGCTAGCGCGTGAGGGTTGCTGTATGTGCTGACCAAACTCCATCAGCAGGGACGGTCCTGCAAAAATCTTCATTTCTATCATATTTTGAATGGAAGTGGTAGGAGTTTCTGCAGCAATACTCCAGCTCTCCACACTGGTAAAGAAAATTCACATGTAAAAGGACTGATCACTCCTCAGATAGCAGGGCAATTTAGTGTAGCCTAAGCCACTTCCTTGCTTTAGGAAGAAAGAAGAAATGGAAAGAATGAACAAAGATGAAGAAAATGGAAATAACAGCTGTAGTTTGTCATATTTGAGTTATCCAAAGTTTAAAATGTATCATTGCACTATGTCCTTTCCAAGTGGCTTCATTTGACCTTCGTATGTGGAACTCAAAGCATAATAGACTAAATATTTACTGAAGTCTTCAGTGCGGAGTATTTTAAACAGCACTATTCTTTTTCTTGCAATACCAAAGAATGGCAATACCGAATAATAGGGAATAGTGCACTAACAATGTATACCAATACCTAACGGTGTCAGCCGTGAGAGAAAAAGGTCTCTTATCTTTTATTTTTATTTGTACATTTTATCATGATGGAAGAAGAGAGAAAGGGGGGAAGAGGAAGGAAGAAAATAATGTTTTTTTTTTTTCTCTTTTTAGTATTTTAATAGAACTAAGCTATTTCACAATGCCTGCCATTTTTGTCTCTGATTTTCGACTGTAGACACTTTGTGGTGCATACACTATTTTGAAGAGATATTTAGAAGACAACTGAAAAAAGTGTGCTAATTTTGCTTTACTTATCATTTCTATTTTCTCTCTTGTTTTTCTTGAGGGCATGAAGATAAAATAAGCTTTAGTGAACCTATTGCCTTTCTATCTTCCTTCATATGAGAAGAGATTGAGATATAAGCAGCACGTAATTGATTGCTTTTGTAATAGGGAAAATTTGTCATGTGTGTTTGGCTAGGATTCAATTTTTCTTATTCACTATAAGTCAACGTAGGTGTTGAAATGTGATGTGTGCCTTCTATTTATCTGGGGTACTGATAGGTTCATGAAATAATGGCCTCTAAGTAGGACGGCGCTTCTGGCTTCCCTCGACTGTTGGTATTTCAGGTGGTAATGCGAATTACAGCGTGTCTCAATGCAGCGGGGGCAACTCGGGGTTTCCAAACAACAACAAAAACCTTTTGTGATGCAGATGTGATTGGGGAGGTCAGAAAACGGGGCAGTGCATGTTGTTTTTCTCTTCGGAAGGAGGGATCTGCAGTCTTTCGGATCGCGAGTCGCACAGATGTCACCGTCCTGGCAGTGCTTTGGAGTGTCATTCTGAAAGATGACTGCAGTTCAGATGTGGCAACTAAGTGCTTTGATGCCCCTGTTTATCCTTTGCAGATCATAATCCATTTTTCCCCTCTGATCACCTCAGACTGTGATATAAATGAGCGTAATTCATATTCACTGTTTAGAAGAGAGCCTGGATAAAATTAATAGAAATATAAAGGAATATGGTTAAGTAATGTGGCACAATCTTTCTATTGTACATTTATTTTAAAGACTCGCGTGCAAGAATGTAAGCTTCTTGTGACGGTACTGTCAGTCCAACACTTAGTTTTCCAGAGCGGGATTAAAAGTTCTGTAAATATTTTCGATTTTGGCTATGTCTACTGAAAACCCATTAGCTTCTGTTGCCCTCAGTTGTGTTTTAGTGCATAAAAAATGTCTTAGTTTGTTTTTTCATGCTGATTTTTTTCTTATAATACTGAGATCAAGTGTATGACCGCAAAACTGGCCAACCACGAAATTGTTTCTCAAAGCTGTGGGAGCTAGTTCAAATGGCACCAAAATCAGCAGAATTGCTAATGTAGATATATTTTCAAGAGATGGTCAAGAAACATGTAGCAACGATAAATCATAAAGATAACACGTACAAATGTACCCGGTGTTTGCCTGACAAACTGCTCCCACGAATAAGCAGGGCCTGGGTTTGGCTTTGGCCCCACTTGTGGACACAGCCACAGGTGGAAGGACGGGTGCAGAGCGGATGCCACACGGTAAGCACCGCTGACAGGCAATTAGGGTTCATTATGGCTGTGCTGATGCTACACTAATTAACACTCCTGTTGTGCTGCCTTCCTTGTTTGACCGTGTGACAGCCACAGGCCTGATGGCCTCGCCGAATAAACAGCTGAGGACATGTTAAGTGTGGCAGAGTTTGTGCAAAACGCACTCAGACACAGATAAGATGGAAGCTTTGCAAGAAATCACAGTGTAAGCAAGAGTGAGTTTATGCAGAAACTGCTGTGAAAGAACAGGAGTAAATGGATAGGAAGGAAGGAATGGATTCTCTGCAAGAGAATCATCTTGAACTTACTTGTGCGTATATATAATTTCCTGTAGTTGTGTCTAAACAGGTAGGTTATGCTGGTCAGACTTTAAGCCTGACAAGGTCAGACTTATGACTATATGGTAAGAGTTACTTATACTTTCATGTCCTAGACAATAAAACTTGTCATTTTACAGCTTGCAAACTCTCCAGGCCCTTGCTGGGAATAGAAGGAAAGTCTGCTAAACTAAATTTTGTCTCAAATCAAGCAAAAAGAAATATTTTACTTGGTGGATTTCTTGTTTCCAGTCTTGAATGAGGATCTTACAAATCATAAAATAATGCTCACAAACACTGTGGCAATGCTGAAACTGCCCAGATCTGTTCTGCTGAACCCATGACAACCTATGACTTCTGCATGTCCCAAAGATCTGGGAGAGGACACAAGACCCGAGGGTGAGGATGGGTGAGGTGAGCGAACAGGGCATGGAAATGGCCCAGTTTGTTCTGTTCCCGTGGAGCTGTGTGTTCCACACGGCTCCTGAAACAGGACTGCGCTTCGTTCAGCATTCGTGCAGGTCCGTTCTCCCTCCCGCAGGTCGGCTACATCCAGTGCTCGCGGTGGCTCTAGTCTGAGGACGGAAGGACGGGCGGCAAGGCACGGTGGTGGCACTGCCACGCAAAGACTGTTGTTTCATTGTGCCGTGTCCGGGGTGTCTGCAGCGTTTCCTGAGCAGGGTTAATGCACAGCCTCTTGCTCGCGACAAATAGTTTTATGGCCGGTGTCAGGTGGAGTATTTTAAGTTCTGCAAATACCTTTTCCACTGACTTTCTGCAAAGGTGGAAGATACTGAATGGTTCTGAAAGAGAACAAAAGGCCCTTTATATTATGGTCTTATTTGTCTCATATATTGCCTGTCTTCATTATTCATGTTCACATTAGAGACCAATATGCCCAGGTGGAAGTTACCTATCTTTATTTTACTTCTGTTCAGTTGCTAAGTGCCAGGCCTCTTGCAAGGGATAATTTTGTGAATAATGTATGAAAAACAACCTGAGTACGGGGCTGCTCTCATGGAGCCGAGCGCGGTGGGAAGGGCGGTTGGTCTGCACTCGGAGTGCAGTGTTTATCTCTGGCATGCAAAACCCCAAGCACTTCCTTAGGGAGGGAGTTTTTTAAAGCATGGGCTCTTCTGGCAACATGATGGAGAAGGCAGGGACCAGGTAAAATGCAAGCGATGGCGCGTTCCTTCCTCCGTCACCGTCTCCTCCCCACGAGCTGCATGCAGAGTGAGGAGGGCAGCCTGACTCGGAACATGCAGGAACTCCTTGATCTCAGGGAAGCTGAGCTGAAATTCACACAAACTTCTGGCCTAGTTTTCTGCCGTTCTGCCCGAGGGCTGCGTGGGAACCCAGATCACGGCGTTCGTGTCTCTGAGGTGCCTTGGCTGCTCTGCGAGCTGGAGTAGCAACAAGCCAGGAGCTTCTCCAGCTCTTGTTTTTTCTTCTCAGAGTAGGAGCCTGGAAGCCCAGGGGCCTCACCACAGGCAGATGCTCTCCGTGCCGAGGCTCATGGGTTTGCAGCGGAGAGCTCATAAAAGCTGCAAAAATCTTGGATTAGAGCAGGGGCACTCAGGAGTCTCCGCTTTCAGACCTATTTTAGAAGGCAGGGGGCAATGGGAGTTCATCTCGGGAGCCTCTGGGGGCAGGAACATCAACTGCTCGCTTTAGGAAAAATCCATCTTCCATCTAAAACCAAGTATTTTGAAATAGTAAAATGTCTAGAGGAGATGGGGGTTTGCGTTTTGTATCTATCTGTATAGTGCTGCATTACCACATTTTGTGGTCTGGTTCGTGAGACCTGAAGCGCTTTGTGAAGGATGTTTTGGATGGTTTTCCCACTTAGGGTTCTCCATAATTTCAAGGGCAAACAAATCCACGCTGTGGCGATTATCTGTTAGTTGTTTCCTTGCCCTGGAAATGGCATTGTCATCACTATCCAATTCCCATCCTTTTTTCTCTCTCAGAAATTGATTTCAAGTATTAGGAAAATGACCGTCCCTGGTCAATCAGGGACTTGTTGTAGAACCCCCTGAATAGGAAATGAAATGTGAAAAAAGAGAAAGTGAGGAGATGAGGGAGAGCAGCAGCAATGGCAGTAGAGAGAAGATGCCATTTAAGGAGTCGCTGGAGGGTCTGGTGTGGAGAACCCCGGAGTGACGTGGGCAGGGCAGAGAGCAGAGCAGGAGGCACTGAGTGCCGAGGAGGGAGATGGCAGAGTAGGGGATTGCGCAGAGGGAAGCAGAAGGGAAACATTCCTGACGGGGTAAGCAAGGAAAACAGAGGAACGGAAAAAGAGAGTAAGAAGAGAACAGAGAGAGAAATATGGGAGGGGGAAGACACAGAAAGATGCAGAGAGCTGTGTTTCATGCAAGGTAGAATGGAAGAAACTTCAGAGATTATTTGATTTTATCTGCTGAAAGTATTCAGTTAGGAGGGAGGGTAAGTGTGGATGGTCAAAAACACTGAGGTATGCTTCCAGCCCAAGCATCTGTAATATGTATGACTGTAGCATGCAGGAAGCTTATGTGATTTTTATATTTTTATATTAAAAATTAACTTTATCATTTTAGGTTCAGATTGGTATGACTATGATATAAAAAGAAACAACAGTGCTCTGGAAGAAACATTTCTTAGACATCAAAAGACAAAACTTGAAATATATCTGCAAGTTTATACAGGATATATGGGACAACCAAGAAAACATGTATTTATCTGCTACCTGATACAATCTTACCCCAAACGAAGGAAATCTTACTAGAACTGAATTGAAATTGCTGTCTCAATAGGTAGTAATGTAAGCACACAACCTTGAGAAACTCACAACTTTTACAACAGTGTATTTCACAACCTTTGTTGGATGCCATTCAGTATGAGTAGTAGTTTATACTTTGAGATCTCAAAATAAAAATAAACAGAAAGCTATCATAGTTCAGAGCAAAGAAACATTAATAAGTGTATTATTAATTAAGTGGTCAGATACAGAAGGTAGATAGTTGGGCTGCTGGCAAGAAAACATTCAGATAAATCTGCTTTCATCTCGTTAAGTAATTCAAATAAAGATGCATGAACCAGGGTTTAAAATACAGTTTGGTCTTGCTTGTGATATCGGATATCTGCAGGTGAACAGATTGTTGAAAGAGCAGGAAGGGAAGGAGGAAAACTACAGCGCCTGCTTTGTGTCCCCTCGCCGCGTCCTCCTCCAGGTTTCACTGCGGTTTCTGCAGTCGGACCTGCACGCCGCGCACCTCGCCAGGGCAGGAGCCAGCGCGCACATATGCTGCGAGTGTCCACTTTCCTTGGGAGGTTTAGGGTGATGAGAAGATGAAAGCTCTGCCTACCAGATGGAGCTTGTCAGATTAGCAACTGGAGCAGCGTAAAGAGCACCGCCGCATTGTGCTCTTTTCTTTTCCTCGCTATTATTTTTTTTCTGGAGGCACAAAGCAGTCCCTTCCTAGCACATGTGCATATCTGACGGTTTCGCGTTTGAAGGCGGCGGTGGGAAGAAGGAGAGGTCACAAAGAAAGGCCCGGCAGAAGGCTGCCGGTGGTGGCACCTCCGCGGAGGAGCCGCTGCCTTGGGGCTCTTCCCTGCTTCCCTGGTAATCAGGAGCTTCAGCAACCGGTGGCCCGGGAGAGGCAGCGCCAGATAAGCCTCCTGGGGACAAGCGGGCTGCTCGGAGCGAGGGCCCGTAGACAAAGCAGTGGGGCTGCTGCTCCAGACGGGGTTTGGCACATCTGTTACCACGTGGGTTTTACCGGGCTGCTAGCTCGCTGAACTTGCAAACGTCAAACATGATTTAGAAGGTTATTATCCTATCGAGGGAGAGAGAGAGGAGGATTTTCTATGAGGGAAATTTCTGTTTCATTCTGCTGCACATACAGCATCCTGCAAAGTCCAGTATGGCCAAGTAACCTGCTTTTGTCTCCAGTAAGTGCTTTATGGGCCTCAAATAAGAAAAAAAAAAAAAAAAAAACACTTTATTAGATAATTTGCTCCCCTCTTGTCCCATTACAGTGCGATAAATATTGCCTTTAAGTCAGGGGTAGTGCTTGAAGCATTGCCTCTTAGCCTGGCCGTATTTGTATGCTGTATGTTAAAAAGGGCATGTCTTTAAGCATTGTGAAAAAAGTAATATATTTTTAAAATAAGATATGTTTAAATATGTTGAAAAAACTTAAGTTCTGCTTATCTCCATTTAATTTAGTACATTGTTTGAAGGTTTTACTGTAACTGATGTTTAAAATTAGAACTAAGAAACATTTTTTTTCAATTTATCCCCTTGGGTATTTCTTTATAGCTTAACAGGGACCTCTGTTGGGGTTTGTGTTTAATTGTACTCCATAGCCAGACATAAATTTAAAGCAGCTCCTTCAGTGTGAGCTACCCTGGTATCGTATCTTGATTCCCAATCAGAATTAAAATTGAAACTTATTAAGCCTGACTGTTTTGTACCCAGCTACTTTATGGCTTCCAGCAGGGTTGCTAAATTACACAATACCATTAATGCAGCCCTCAATTTTTTGCCCACCTAGAATCTTTTTCAATATAGAGGAAAGATGAACTGTGTGATCTCAATATTTAAAAGGAAATCTTTTTTTTCTTTTTTTTTTCCCCCACTTTCCTATTTCAGCTTCCTCTCCCACCTCACTTGTCCCACACACCTATCACCCCATCCCCACTCACTCTTTGTACAAACCTGTAAAATCCAATACTGTCCCCCTGGGATCTCTGTCTGACTCCAAGTTCGTCAGTACATCAGAACTGTCTCTTAGTGACGTTTTGAGAGTTGTCGTGTTTCGGTGAGCAAACTGGCTAAGTTAGGAATGCAACCTTCTTGAAATAAGAAAACTCACCAAGCTGCACGCAGAAGTAATGTAAGGAATGGAAACAACTCGTCTTGCCCATCACCGTTTTCCTGCTGAAGGTACAAACCATATGCTTCAGTTTTTTAAAATGTTAGAAAGCATTTTTCAGACCTCTGGAGAGAAGTTTGTTTTCTTTATGAAGAAAATGTTCTACATTGTACAGAGTGCCAGTCAGCTGGAAAAATCCATGTACTACTTTCCTGTTAGAACTTGAAATGAAAACAAAATCAGCACGATGAAAATAAATTAGGGCCACAGGAATGAGCTAAGTGCTCTATTTCATCTTGCTCCATTGATGTCAAATTCAAGTGGCATAAACATGGGAACCTATTTAAATAGCTTGCAAGACACAAATTGCCTGCTCCATTCTACTTGGGTGCGGAGAACGCAACTAGCTGGATAATGATGATATTTGTGCGCTTGTGTAACACTTTTTGTCTTCATGTAGCCGTGCACGGCATGAACAAAGTTCACGTGAACTTCGTCAGCTTGCAGATGAGACCAAGGCAGGGAGGCGAGGTGGGAAGCACCGATTGCCACGTGCTGCGTGGCAGGGCTCGGAAAAGGACCCGGGAGTCCTGGTCTTCCACCACCGGATGAAACAACCGCCGGGAAGCGCGCAGCTCCCACTGCCTCTCTGGCACCAACCCCTTTGCAAGACCCTGGGGGAATGCGGTTTGTGTCCCGCCAAAGCGAGTGTTAGGCACAAAGAAGGCGTTCGCTGTTGCTTAGACCCACCGTCCTGTACGGGGATGTGATATCAGGCTGCACAGGTAACTGCATCAGGCACACAGCGTTTAGGGGGAGGTGCTGAGGAACAAGCAGTAGAAACAGTGCAGGAAAGCCAACAGATTTCTTAAGAATCTTTTTCTTTTAATTTCCTCTGGGAGAAGAATTCAGCATAATCCACCTGGCTTATGCAAGTAGTTCATACTGGCTTGTAAGGAGGAGTAATTTTTCTTCATTTTGCTGCATTCTTTTTCTTTTTTTTTTTTTTTTTTTTTTTTTACAGGGCAGCTATATTTAGTGAGAATTTGCCCATGGATAGAAAATCAGAAGTAAATTAGTCAAAATTAATTAAGAAAAAGTGGGGTGGAGCCCTAATAATTTACATTTTCTTCCCATTCCCCAGCAAGCTTAAAGGAAAGGCCAAGGCTTTCTTTCTCCCAGACTGCGGGAGAGAGCAGCAGGTTGTCGTGTTGGTGCTCATGTAGACCCTGCACGGCCGTTTCTGAGGAAAACCTGCTATGTCATTCCACTGGCAGGAGAAACAATAAGAACCAGAACAAACAGAGGGCACTGTGGACCTTGCTGCATTGTAGACATTTCCCTTTTGGGATAAGATGCAGCCAGCCAAGTATCCCTTTAATATCCCTTTAAAAAGAAAAAAAAAGAAAAAAAAAGATTTGCTTTTTTTCTGTAGTTATTTGTCCTTTCAGGTGAGCACTAGTCTGACTGCATTTTAGCAGTGTTGAAGGTCTGATCCCAGCTGGAATCCTTGGATAGTTTGGATAGTGCTGCAATTTAAATAATTAAATAGCGAGGAATTTCTAAGCTTTCCTGTGTCTTTAACTGGATTTATCAGCAACTTTTAACTGGAATTCACTTCAGAAATGGCACAGCTAGGGAACTTTGGTCAATAGCTTCAAGGGATGGATTGTTATATGAAGGCTGGTAATATTCATTAATTGGCATTTTTGCTTAGCATGAACTTCTGCAAACAAAAGCCTAACTTTATGGTTTGTGTTTTCAGGCTGTAACAATCTGTGTACAACTCCCCAGACCTCTGAAGAATTTTTATCTGATTTTTTTTTGCCACTGGGAAATGCCTTATGTCTTAGGGAAAGACATGGGGAGGTCAGTGCAGGAAGCCAGCTAAGCTACGGTTGACGAATGTGCTTCTGTGCAGGACTTCTGTGAACTGTTACATGTAAGACAACAGTTACAGGAATCAGTTTCTATTCTTTTTGAAATTGTTTTTCATACTTGTATTCATTCATCTGTGCCAACTTACACAGTCTGTTTTTAATTTTTACATCATGAAGGTGCATTTGTTTATAGACACCTTTTAAGAGCCTGCAGTCAGACCCTGATTCCACTGAAAATAAATCACAGGCCTCCCACCAGGTCCACTTGAGCTTTGGATATTTCAGTCTCTGTTATGCGTCCTTACTGCTTTGGCTTCTGAGATGAGGACGTTTTAGGCTATGCCTTAAGGAACTGAGTCTTATCGTTGGTTTAGCATTAGGTTTTTAAACCCACGTTTGAGTATCTAAGTGCAGATGGCAATGCCTGAGCTAGGTGTCTAAGTGCCCGTTAAATGTCTGGTCACTGCATTTGGTGCAGTCAAGACCTGCTCAGCCCACATGTTTTTTCCCTAACTCCATGGACTTGGCTGACCAGCTCTTCATCGTCTGTGGTTAGGACACAGGCATCTGCTTCACGTGTTGCCACCTGCTTTTAGACACCTGAATTTGGGAGTCTGCAGTGGGAAGCTGAAGCCTGTTTGTAATTCCTTGGGTGCAGTCCCTCTGGGCAGAATGGAAATCACACAGCCATACCAGGGATTGCTGGAAAGCGTTGTTTAATGCCAGAATATATTTTTGAAAAAAAAAAGAAATATATGTATATATATAGGAGAGAGTTCATCAAACAGCAGCACAAATTAAAGGGTCTGATTGATTTAGTAAGTGTGATTGTGCTAAATATGAAAAGTTTGATATAGTGACAACTAAGAGGGATTTGATTACTGTATTTTACTAATAACAGGATGTATAAATAGCCCTCCACAAAAAAAAAAAAAAAAAAAAAAAAAGGAGAAAGCAAATATTTCACCTGGACGAGATGGAACTAAAATACACCAACTAGGATAAAGAGAATAAATGGACAAGTTAAGCCTGACACTTCACTTATGTCCTAATTGCACTAATGTTCTGATCCCCCACTCAGCACTCCTAATTTCACTCCTAGACTGTCAGAAAAGATGACTGCCCTTTTACCATGGCAGCCTCCTTTTTCAGGGCTTTCAACTCATTTTCTGTCACCTCTTATCTTCAGACTTCTCATTTCTGCTTTCAGAAATTTTGTGCATCTCTAGCTTAGATCGTCACCCTGAAGATCTGACCAGTGGGGCTTGTGTCCATAAAGCATTTTTTATAGGGAGAAATAGATGCCAAAGTCCCTTAGAAAGTGATGCCCTCAGTTTTTGTGCTTTTCTTATTCATCTTTTCTTCTTCTTCTGTAAATGTAAATGCCTCAAATGCCTCATTTCTTGTCTCTGTACCTCTTTCCAGCTACTACTTACATATTTGAATCAAGTTAGAGCTCTTGGAAAAGGCTCGAATGTCTGGTAGAGGTGAGGGGCATGTCTCGTATTGCAGTTGTGCCAGGACGACAGGAGACGCCCTTAAAACTTGCGAATACATGAGCAGTTGTTTTGTAAGTTGCTGCATTTCAGCTGGTACCTGCATTCCAAGTGTCTCCCTGAACACTCCACTCCAGCCTGCAGAGCGTGAGGGAGACATCCTACAATCTGTAGGATGGCAGTGCTACAGTAAGAGGCAGTTTGTGTGAAATGCACCAGAATATGAAGCAAAAGAAAAGCGAAACGGAGTTAACACTGGCTCTTTGCTGCATTCTGTCTTCTCTCTGCTCAAAGTATACGGTCCTTTGGGTGGTTCTTATTTCTCCGCATAGTAGTAAGAGAATGTCTGGGGCTGAGCAAATAGTTAACAGCAGTATCTGTGTTTCGTAGCTGCCAAGTCCATGAGATCTCAGGTTTTGTTGTGTAGCTCCCCTACGTTGCTGAATGCGTACAAAGAACTTCAAGTCTCTTGGCAGCAAGGTCTGAGTTACTTTGGGAAAGCTTCAGTAAGCTCTCCTAATTACTGCTTTAGCTGTGTGTAGCCGATGCATTTATGTTATCATTGCGTTTGGGGTTTTGCTTTTTTTTCCTGAAGAAATGAGGCCCCATGGCGATATCTAATGATATTCAGAAATGTCTCAAAGATATTTTAATACATCCATATCTGAAGCGTGTAAATATAAAAATGCCCTCCAATTATTAATTATTCTAGCATGCATTTGGAAAGTGCCAAACTTGTGAAATAGTTTCTTTGAACTCTTTTCTCATGTCAAGGAGGGGGCAAGGTAGCAAAATATCAAATTTGCCCATAACAAGCCCAAGGAGACATGCTATAAAGTACAGTATGTGCTTGAATTGATATAGAAAATTGAAGACAAAATCAAGCTTTTGGCACAAGCAAGAAAAGGGTCCTCTAACAGGGATCTGTTTCCTCTTACATGCAAGGAGTGGGGGCTGTTTAAAGAGGTCTTGCTGGCAAAGAGGAACAGCAGGGTGAAGGAGAGCTGTAAAAACTTGGCTACCATTGGTTGAAAGAAGATAAAATTCATGGAAAGCTGCAGTTATAGTACCTAACTACCTAATTGTATTTGAAAATGGTATGTTTGCGCACCCTGTGTGCAGGTGGTGTGCATCATGAATGTAAAATTGGGCACTCTTGCTGCATGAACACCTTATGTGGAAATCCAACATTGGACAAAAATAAAGCAGGTGCATTTTTAGGTGTTGTGAGCCTCTTTGGGATGCTGAAATTGAAAAAAAAATACACCTTTAGGCTATGCGCAGGTAGAAATGAAGTTGGGTGCCTAAGTTTTAGCTAGTGTCACATAATTGACATGTCCTGCATTGTCAGCTGAAGGCTGCAGGGAGCAGACAGGGGCAAGAGTGGCCGTCCGCACTGTGGTGCAGGAGCATCACCCCGTGCCTTCCTCCTTCCTTTGCTGCCCACTGGATAGCAGGGTGGTAGCAAAGTGCTACCGCACTTAAAATGATGAAATGCCTGCCCGCATCTAACCCGGTTGCAGGGGAAAAAAAAAGAAAAGGTAGTACTAGAGGCCGGCTTGGTGGGAGGCTCATCCAAGGCGTCCTCGGGTGGAAATTTGGGAGTTCTAACATCCAGGACGGCTCTGCTGCTGGTTTGATAGATGAGTTTCAAAAGAGGGAGTGTAGTCAGGGTTACTACAGGGCTGGCTGGCGATTTAATGCAGCTCAAGCAGTGAAAAGGGGAGTTTCTTTTCAAGATAAATCACCGTGTTTTGTTTAGACTCCTTATATCCTGTTATGGTTACTCCTTGAGGAAGCAGTATCTGCTAGGCTAGAAAGATCTGCAGTTTTAAATTCCACGATATGAATCAAAGCAGTGTAAACAGATCTCAGCTCTACGCAAAATAACCATTTCCCTTGTTCGGAAGCACTGCGCTGGCTTCCTTTTTTTTTTTTTTTTTCCGAATATCTACTCTTTTCGGTTAGTAGAAACTTATTACAGACACAGAATAAGCAGTTGGTGGTGTGGATATGCGGATAGTCCTTTTCCATTTTAATAATACCGCACAGTTTTTGTGCATAGAGCTTCAGTGGGCAAACACAAAGTTTTTTTGAAGGTTACTGTTTAAGATGTTAGTTGGCTAGAGCGCTTGCTGAAGTTCAAAAGCGAAGCATATCATAGTAGGGAAGCCTGGGTTTCTTATGCTAAGTCATTTCTAAATTAGTGACAAGAAGAGCAGAGAAGAACAGCACAGCTACTGCATGTATTATGTCTCATTTGGAGATTATTTCTTTGGAGATGTTATCAACAACCAGATGACTGCTATTGTCAATATAATTATTTATTGTTAAAAATAGCATCATCATTATTATCATTCATTAAATTATAAGAAGGGATACATTTGACAGATTTTAAAGATTTTAGGCACCTGCAGCATAGGTGTTGCCTTTGTAAGTTATTTCAACATAACATTGTCAGAGAGGTCTGAGATGGGCAGCCTTTATTTGGTAAATATCTTGATTTAGCTGCCAAAATGTACCAACCTGCCATATTAATTAAGTTGCAGAGGGCAGGCGTGATGAACTGAATCACTAGCAAATTGCAGAATTGAGTGTGCATGTGGAGAAACTGTGCCTGTTTTACAGTAAAATGGACACCTGATAGCTTAGACTAGTTATTCAGTTTGTTCCCTGGGGTGTGCTCATTTAGCTGCCAGGGCATTTTTTTGTGAGTGAATTTAACAAGCTTTATGAGACAACAAATAGGTCTGCATCTACTTTCATGCTTATTTAATTTATCATATTTGGAAAATAAACTTTGTTTGAAAATATGTTGGAATGTGGTGTATGCATTTCTTTTACCAGGAGACAACTCATGGCTTTGTATCGCCCACTGCCCGTACGCTTTTGTCACTGTGCCAGAACCTAATTCTGATTGTAAGTCCTCGTGTTTGTATGGAGTCTCGCTGGAAATGTGAGCCTAGTTCCGAACGCAGAGCACTTCACCTCCCAATAATCATTAGGATTACAAGAGTTTAGCAGTAAGCTTTCTGAGACAGAAAACTTTCCGTGGTGTGCTCTGCGGCAGCACCGGTCTACGTGTAGCAGAAGCAGTCTTGGCTGACGCTGTCAGAAGTGTTGTCAGGAGTCCCCTAACGGAGCGGCACTGTCATCGAGGCGACTTCTGAGAGGAGCCCTCTGCTCTTTGTAGCATCCTGAGCACCGTCCTGCAGGCTACACCCTGGCAGGAAGGAAGAGGGGAGCTGCTCTATGGCAGTCCGTGCCGTATCCGATGTTGTTAGGATAACCTCTCAGTTTGCTGTGCTTTTATAGGCATTAAAATTCACTTGGAAATGGAAAGAATATAAAAATAAAACTGCTTTTAGTTGGTACATTTTACCAACTAGATTGGTTCAGGTATTATAGGTATATCAGGTCTTACACATTACCTGGTGTGAGAGGTAATTTAAAAAAAACACCAGGAAGAACCTTCTGAGTGTTTTTATGTGGTGACAGATAGGTAGATAGAGATGCTATTTATGAACGTGGTTGCTTGCTGGGTGCAGTGCTCGTTGCCCACCACTCTTCAGAGAGCAGGGCTGTGCGGAGCGCTGCATCGGGAGCCCCTTCCCGGTGCCTCCCGCTGCAGATGGGTGCCCAGGGCCGAGGGGACACGGGACAGCGCTGCATCAAAGGCTGGTCCCGTGCGGAGCCTCCATCTCTCACCGACGTCTGCGGCCCCGCGCGCTGCCCGTCGAGCTGCTGACCCTCGGCTGTCAGAGCGGGCCGCGCTCCACCTCGTGCGAGGCTCCCTCAGCCCCGCGAGCACACTCCTTCTTTGACCCTGGGCTTGCGTAAGTGCCACTGAGAGTGGCAGCATCGGTCCTGCTTTGCTGACGTGGAATAAAGCGGGACGCACGTGAGGGGGAAGGTGGTCCGGGGAGGGATGCTCTGCGGCAGAGCGACTGCCATCGGCTTGCTTCAGACAGCGTACATGCAGCCCCTTGGAACTGTACGCCGAGAAAGACACAGTTTTCACACAAAATTGTCTTGAGTCTTCTGTCAATATTTGAAATAAGTGTTCCTTTCTGCTTTCAATTTCTACAGAATTTTTGATTCTCTTGCTCTGAAAGTCTATTGACTTTCAGCTGTAGCAATTATGTGGCATGGTAATTGCTGACACGTGAAATTGATACTGGTGGAGAAAGCCCAAAGCATCTGATGGTGACCAAAATTCTTGCTGTTGTTCAAAACTTGTCTTTTCTTTTTCCATTTTTTTCCTTTTTGTTTTTGGATAGTATTTGCCTCCTTCCCGGGGCTCTGCTGGTTGCGAGTGGTGGCAGTGGCACCGTTCTGAAAGTCTCTGGTTTTGTAGGAAGATCTGAAATGGGGTATGCAGCTTTCTGCAGGAGTTTTAAGCTGGAATAATTTGATCTAAACGTTGTGTCCAAAAAAAAAAAAAAAAAAGGAAAAAGGGCATGAGCTGCAGTGTTTGACATCAAAAATACCACACTCACTTGATGGTGCTTCCAGGAATGTGGGACAGCCATGTGTTGTCATCCCTAGATGAGCTGTGCTCTCTTGAGGTCCTGCTGCCATACTTAGTGGCTGTCAAGTTTTCTTATTTGCAGTTGTTCATGACTTCAAGAAATCATTCAGTTCCTAAGAGATAAGGGGCAGATCTCAGTAAAGATTCTCCTCCAACACTGAGAGTTGAACCAAGTCTCATCTCACTAAGACTCAAGCACCCTGTTCTGTTTCTGCTTTGGTGCTAACTTTTGCAGCCTATTGAGAATAGTCCTAAAATAAAATATTTCCTTTGTTTTTTAATAGCATCTCGAACAGAGCCAACCAACTACCTGCCAGTTGTTTGCTCTTCCTCTTGCAAGCAGGAAAAAGATAGACTCTTTGAGTTTGTACTTTGGGATTTAGCCTGGAGAAGCCAGGAGGGCCAAGAGGCCCTAAATGAAATAAAAAAAAAAAAAAAAAAAAAAAAAAGCTGACTTAAAATACTGAGTAGCTAAATTATTATTGCAGGCATAAAAATGTCTGATTGATTTCTATTACTATGTTGTAGGATCTTTTTTCCTACAAAGGTTGTAGGTGTTATGGGGTATAGCATGCTTTACTCAGCAAAAAAGAAAACAGAGTGGAAAATAAAATAATAATAATAAAAAAATAGTAAACCCAATCCAACCGCAGCATGAGAGCCTTTCTCCTTAACTATGCATGCAGTATTAGCTCAAACAAGCTACCACTGGGACCAATAGTGTTGGACCTTTGTCCCGCTGTTTTGAGGGTTTATTAAGGGCTTTGCCGGTTTTATTTGGCTTTTTGATGTTTATATGTTGCTTGATTCAGGATTCCACCTTTCTCTGGTGCTCATTAGTTGTAGTGGCCTTTCCACACCAGGTCCTTGGGGAGCAGCAGTGATTGTGACAGATGGCAGAGGAACAGGATTGCTCGGGGACACGGCTCCTCGCTCTGTCTCTGTCTCTCTCCTGCCTTTTGCCTTTTTTTTTTTCCTCTTTTTTTTTTTTTTTTCCTGTGCTGATGTTAGATTCCCATGCATTTGCCCCTGGAGAGACACAAATTGCAGTAGTTACTTTTGCAGCACTTCATGAAGTACTTGTAAGAATGAGCTCTCGTGCTTCTCTTTGTCGAATATAAATCGTGTTTTCATTTTTTATTATTATTATTTTTGTCTTTTTCCATCTTGGAAAAGGTAGTGCACTGAGAGATTCTGGGATTCTGTGGTTCTCTGTTCCTACCTGTAAAGAATGCAGCAGCACATGTAGATTGCCAGTGTATTTCCCATCAATTTGTAGGCACGTGGTTCCTTCCCTTCCTGTTCGGTGTGCCCAGTTGTTTATAGTGCTGGTGTACTTGAGCTTCTGGGCAGACTTCATGCTGTGTCTGTGTGCTCACAGAAGAAATGGAGGTTGCAGATGCCTGAAAAACTACGTGAACCTACAAGAGAAATGTCCATTATCACAGAATCCCAGAACGGTTGAGGCTGGAAGGGACCTCTAGAGATCACCTAGTCCAACCCCCTGCTCCAGCAGGGACACCCAGAGCGCGTGGCACAGGGCGGCATCCAGGCGGGTTTGGAAGATCTCCAGAGAAGGAGACTCCACAGCCTCTCTGGGCAGCCTGTGCCAGGGCTCTGGCACCCTCACAGGAAAGAAGTTCTTCCTCACGGGCAGGTGGAACTTCCTGTGTTTTAATTTATACCCATTACCCCTCGCCCTGTCACTGGTCACCACCGAGAAGAGTTTGGCCCCATCCTCTTACATTCTCCCCTCAGGTATTTGTACATATTGGTACATTATAACTCCTATAATTCCTATTGGTACCTTATAATGCCTAAGACCAAAGCCTCTTGCTTCATGTGCCCCAGAAAGATTGGAAAATTATTTTTTTCCTACAGTGTGACTGATCTCAGACCCCATTCGTTTACTTCTACAGCAGTCTTCCAGTGATTTTTTTTTTGTGTAGCAAGATGTATTAAAAGTTTATTCAAGCGGCAGCAGGCATGTACTGTGAATGCGACAGCATACAATTTTAATTTCATAGGGGGGCAAGGCTTTTTTCATTCTTTGCCAGGCCTTTTATGAACATGCTGCTAGATCCTCTGTCTAATAGCACCTGCTGTGCTAGTGATGGGGATATGTATAATGGCATGCCTACCTTGGGAGATTATGGGTATAGTTGAGGGCAGGGGACCAACGGGGAGGCCAATGTGTATGTATACTTTCCAAATTGCTAGCTACGCCCCTGGCTAAATTGCACTGTTAAAAGTAGCATGCTGTTAACTCTGGAATAGAGAAAAAGAGGATTAAAAATAATACACTTCTGCATGGCAATGGCTGTGTACTCCATGCTTCCTAGCAAAAGCTGGATAAGAAAAACCATTTCTTTAAGATAGACCTGAAGAGCCCAGTCTCTCAAAGCAGTAAACCCTCTGGAAGGCAGAGTTATGTGTTAGAACCCCTATCACCTTCAGTTTCAAGCAATACAGTGGTAACGTTATGAATTGCACCTTACTGGGGCCTAGTTATTAGGGCAGACGCAACTGGGGAGTTGACAACCTCCTACACACATTGACTGGACTGACATTTGCTGAGCGGTAACAAGCTGCCATGGTTTGGTGCCATGGGGGCCCTTGGGCTTGATTTAAGAGTGCTGACACCGACTGCTTGTTATTTCATATTTTAGAGCTGTCAGGGAGGCAACTGATGTCAGCATAAAATTATTTGATAGCTTTAAATCATGACTAAAATATGAATCTATTGACAGCAATAAGCTCGGAATCAAATTGAAAACCCTTCAATAGGGAGAATATTGACAAGTGATTTGTGTGTACACATACATCTATCGGGGTAAGAAAAGTGACAATAACCTACCCTGTTCATTTGCTGGGAACCTCTTGTGTACGATTCTCCCCTTAAATAACCTAGTGTTTCGGCTGTTCCTGTTGCCTGCCGGTTTTTATAGCAAAATAGGGCTCTGCAGTTTCCACTTTTTCCAATTACATTGTGTTTGGGCAGTTTGATGATGGTAACATTCTCATCATGTGTTCTACATCTGTAATTGCAATTGCATCTGGCTTTGCTAACAGCCTTTTAGAAAAGCTTATGTTGAGAAGAGGCTCTTGAAATAGGAAGATAATCGACTCTGTGGCCTATTGTGAATATTTGTGGGACTCGCTGCATGCCAACTCCAAAAGCGTAATCAGTTACTTTGAAATATGTCCCCCTTGATTCTCATGGTATTATGCTAGTCTAACTAACTCCATTACCAGTTCAGGCAAGTAAGACAGTGAATCACACCTGTAAGCTTCAATTCCGGAGTACTGAAAGAGATTTGTGGGTTTTTTTCAGTGAACATGAGGAACAGATAGGAGCTTACAGTGATTTTACATCTACAGTGTCTCTTCCCCAACCCCTTCCTTTTTTGTTTTCCCCTCTAAGCCCATTGCATGGATCCTGGGAGCTTCTGATTCTCTAATCCTGTCCCAGTACATACCAATTGAAAGCATTTAGTTGTGATTAAAGCAGATTGAATGAGATAATCCCTCTGAGTGAGCAGCTTCAAAAAGCTCAAACACCGTTCTTTGGGGACATGAACTAACTCAACACAAGCTAATTCCTGTGGCATCTCCCATGTGATTCATTAGGCACAGTGCTTGCTTGTTTTGTTTAGCAGGTTATTCTGAGAGCTGATTTTTTGTGTAAGTTTTAGCAGTCATACATCTTGGAATCATACAGTTGAAAATTCCTTAAAATGTGCAAAAAATTGCATATTTCCATATTAGAAATCAGAGCAAAGATGTTCCTACTGAAGAAATGATGCATTGAGTGATGACCTCTGGAGGCAGGGTAACAGCATGCCAAGCACAGGGAATAGGATTGTTTCACTGTCAGGAGTGTAATGACATGGTTGGGCAGCTGTCACAATCTCCAAACTCTACCGCTTGGCCTTCTGTTTAATAATCTGCACTTTTTCAAAGTAAAATTACAATGCGAGCTGAGATCTTGAATTTAAGGCTTTACAAGTGAAGCTGGACCTGAGAACATTGTACTGTTGCAGTCTTTTCTTTCTGAATTATTTTCAGTTGACATTAAACCATTTGCATTTGCTTATATGTAAATTACTTTCCTCAAATGAATTATTATTGTTATTTCAGTGAGCCTAACCAGCCTCTACAGCTCCTTTAGATATTAGACTATTTGGGCTTTTTTTTTTGCGTTTTAAAGCACTTCTTTTGTCACATTTCTAGAGGACTCATACTTTGGTTATGTTGGCCCTATGTTAGTTGTGTGGCTGCACTAGAAAGCGATGCAATTGCTTGTGCCCTCCATCCTGCTGCTCGGTGTGGAAGCGAAGGACCTCAGAAATAAAATCTTTGGGAATCTGGAGTACTTTGCTACATACCTGTGAACCAGATTCAGTCTCTGCTGAATGCTGAGGTCAGTGGAATTTAGTCCTAAAAAGAACAAAGTAATTGTTTCCTTCTGGTCTTCTGGAAATTTCCTATAAGATGATTATTATTCATTATTTTTAATGAGTTGATTTCTCACAGTTTTAAAGACGTGTGTGTATATATTGATTTCTGCTCTGCTTTTTGTTTTCTTTGAATGCAACCTTGTCATGTGAGCCCTAGCAGAGACGAGGAAGCTGGTGTTCGGAGACCTAATGTGGCTGATTTTCTCCTGAGTCAGGTGCCGAAAGTCAGCCTGTCCTCTGGGAGAATAACTTGGGAGGAAGGAAAGGTCGCGCCTGCATTAGCATTTTAGTGTAGCTCGGGAGTGTGCCGGGCTTTTGAAAGGAATCCGGTTACTGTCCCTAGTTCCTGTCCTTTGGGTCACATTGCAGAGCGCTCTGGAGGCCTTGGGAGTTATATTCCTTTCAGAAGAAATTAAATCAAAATATGTGCTTCAGGAGCACACGTAATATGTATAAGGAGCCAGCGGACGTTCAGTCTGTGCTGCCAGAGTAGACGCAGCTTCGTGCGGCAGTGCAAGAACCGTGTGCTGTGGGATATTGAGTTCTCGTGCCGGGAGTTCTCTTCTACAGATCTACTGCTCGTGTGGAGCACGTCTTTCTAATGCAGATATGACACAAAGATATCGGAGATGGCGTATATCTGCGAAGGGGAAAAGGAGGTGGGGAAGCATTAACTTTTTTCAGCTCCCTACTTTCTGGGGTTCTGAAGATTAAAAAAAAAATTAAAAAGTGATACAAACGTTGCAATAATTATGTATGGTAAAAAATATTTGAGATTCAAATGTGATCCTTGATTTCTAAGTAGTGTAAGAAGAAGCACTTTGCCGTGCTAAATTCGGATTAGGGAGTAATTACAGGCTGAAGTTCTGAGCAGTTGGAGAGAGCCTTGGCACAAGCCCAGTTGGCGAGCTCTCCTATGTTGTTTTCTCTCAGCTCATCCCGTCCTGCCTTCCTTACAGCAGAGAGGGGCTTGATGAGCCTGGGGCAACTTGCATGTGGGAGATAGGAAGATGGTAAATAAAGTAAAAAGTACCGTGTTCACACTTGCATTGACACGAAGTCTGTTACATTCTGCTGTTCCTTACCGAGGAAGCTTCTAGCTTTAGAAGTTGTCTAACTGAAAGTGAATGCACTTGCATGTGTCTTAATAAAGGCAATCTTGCAGAGTAATAGAATGGGTTTCAGTCGGGCATTAAGTGCCCTATTAGTGCAAAATATAATTTGCCAATTCTTCCCACCTCTTGCTGTAACAAACTATGTCAGTGACATGAAATTTTGAATCTGGAAGTGATCTACTGGGCCTTTTTTTTTCTTTCCCCCTTGGGATATTATATCGTAGGGCTGAAATAAGTCACCTAGGGGAAGCTGAATTTTGACATTCAAGAAGTGAAGTGTTGGAACTTAACCAATACCAAGATTATTCTGCAATGGGAAAGGGAGGAAGGAAAACAGGTCCCAGATGTTTTTTCCTCTGCAGGTACAGGAAGGCTGGATTAAGCAGAGTATTTCTGGCAGCATTCATAAACCTGGCTTTCTAACATGTCCATAGGACATGTTATTCCAATTGAATTTGATGGGACTTGAAGACAGCTCTGACGAAGGACGACTCTCTGTACTTCATAGTTTTGAAGGGAAAATAGGAGGCAGGAAGATTAAATAAAAGAAAGGGGAAAGTACATTTACTATAATATTTTGCATAATGATGTTAATACCCATGAAATGGGAATAAAATTCATCCATTACATGTGGACTGTGGCATTCGAGTCATCCCAAACAATCATGAACATTGCTGAAACCAGGAGGAAATTAAGATTACCTTACAAAAAATCCTTTATCTTGCCTGTAGTTTATCTCTTCTTCATGTAGTCCAGAAAAGTATAAGAACGGGAACACTAGCAAATTGCAGTTAGTGCTTTTTTCTTGAAGTACCGAATCACTCTGATTTCTCTTGTTTAAGGATTGGAGTCATAAAGCACCCATCAGGTTGCTTTTATCATTTTAAGATCTATGAAAATATGACAGTTTAGAAGTCACAGGTTTTGATGTGATACACAAACAGAATTACACTGCTGTCTCCAAGATGGGAAGCCTCTGCTGCTAACTACTGTTCTTAGGCAAATGGGGCGTACGAATAAAATCATACGTGGCTTCTTTAAGGGTCGAAGTTTCCCACTGAAGATGTATGGTATGTTGAAATGAGCCAGCATGAGGCCTTGACCACATTTTTCCAAAATATGGTAGAGTGCAAGAGATAAGCTGCTGCTCAGGGTCATTGTCTTCTGTTTGCCTTGATCATATGAGGTTTCTGGAAGACAAGCACCTTGGTTAAATACCAAGGGTGTCTGTGTTAAGGCATATGGGCATATAGCCTCCTAGTTTTCCTGCTTGGTGTTTTATGTTGGCAAGAGCATTTCCAAACTAGAAAGGACTATCTCTTCCATCACCACCTTGCATTTTTGTTAAGGAAAGATATAAAAGGAGAATTATAGTCAATGGTGTTATATTAGTTGGATCTATTGAATACCACTGGGTATCTGTTCATTGAATTTTCACCAATAAGTGGACCATAATATCACATGCATTTACCTGTACTAGGTCTCCTTGTAAAGCTGAACCTTTTTTTCTATATTTTTCTTGTGTCAAGTTTCTTGTCAGACAGATCTTGATAAAGGCTTTACATGCATTGTTTAGGAAAAGGGTCCGTTTGGGGCTCCATTAATAATGGATATCATCCATCTGTCTCTCGAAAATGAATTTTCATGATCTCATTGTTTTGAACGTTATGGGTAAAGCTCACAGTTGTCACATGTAGGAAGAAGAATTTGCCTTAGCAGATTAGACCATTGGTCCATGAAATCAGGAATCCTGCCTTCACCGGCAGCCAGTTTGTTGCTGTCCATATTACGGGCACTATTCTGATCATTCAGGACACAGAGTTTTCTCTAATTTGAATGAAAAAGCAGCACGATAGGGCTCTCTCATTTCCCTCCAGGATATTAGGGCACATCCATGGAAACGTGTCAGGGACAGTATCACATGCTGTGAATATCCTAAAGGGGGAAGGAGAAATCTGTAGAAGAAGAGAAGTGAACAGTGCAAACTGTCATGTAGCACTGATGTTTTTCTTCATATTTCTTTGAAATCTTTTAATAACTGTGTAAGTAGCTGAAGCCCTTGGGCAGCTTTAACTTCTTTCATGGTAGTAGTTGAGCAACAGAATAGCCAATGCGTTAGTGACTTTGGCAGTGTTACATAAACCATATTTTCACCTGCATAAAATGTTCTTGAACAATTTTTCTTTGCTTTAGGCGCAAATAGTGTTTTCTGCAATGTCACATTGGCATCTTGTATTTCCATTGCTGTGGTGCTGATCATGAGGAAAATCTCTGTTCTCCATCCCCGCTGGGCTTACCGTGCTCTCTTTATTGTGTTACTGAAGGGCTGATGTAGGATACACCATCCTGTTATCTCCCTTTCCTCACTGTGGATGACATCACTTGGAAGGCTTTGCAGAGTCCTTCTCAAACCTGGACTCCACTGAAGTCAGCAAAAACTTTATCATTTGCCTTTGTACGACTAACGTATCAAACCAGGAATTTTATCCCCTAAAGCAGGTAATTTCTGATGGTTTTACTTAAGCATTGTCCTCCAGCAAAACAGGACCTGACAGATCTCCCCGTGCTATCTAAATGTAAATTTCCTCTGGAAACTGCAAGTGTGTTGCTGCTTCTGGTAACTGGGGTGATAGGTAGCGCTGTGGGTGGTTTGTGAGGCTGAAGTTGCACAGAAGTTTTATGGCGCATCTCTTAACTTGCTGCCAACGTAGTGATGAGAAAAAAATTAAGCAAGAAATATCAATGGAAAGAGAAAAAGTTGTAAACACAAGGTTATAAATTTACACAAATGTTCGTGTAGGAAACGTTCGTATGGGAAATCTGCTGGATTTGAAAACTGTTCAGGTGGAGAGGCTAAAAGGTACTGTGTGACTTGTGTGAATACATGCACAGTGCAAGAGAGAGGAGTCAGGGAGGAAAGAGAAAAGAAGGAGAGAAGGAAGGAAGAAAAGAGAAAAGTCACATTGAAAAGTTTGTGTGTAACTTAAGCATGTTCCCGTATGCCTGGTTTAAACATTAATATCAAATAAATAAAAGAATATTCGGTGAGAAAGAACGATTCCTAGTTAGAATCTGAGTCTCAGAGGTTGGATGCTGGTTCTTAGACCAGCAGGATACAGTGAGTGTTTCTGAGAAGTTTCTTATTACATCTTATCATCATTAGTAAAATAGCAATAATGATATTTGTTTGGATCATAGAAGTATTATAGAAATAACGATTAGGAAGTTGTCTAATAATAAACTCAAGGGCCTACATATGTACTTTGACTAATAGATAATTCACACATATGAAATGGAAATGAATTAATTGGATATGTTCTTCCTTGAGAATATTTTGTCTTGTTCTATTCCTAGCTATCCATATATGTGTCTCCTCCCAAGAGCATTTATAAACTCCAGAAAAAATCTGAGTTAATTTCTGCTTTTGATGGATTTATTAGGACAGTAATGTGGTTGTCCCAGCCCAGAACTAAGGTGGTTTCTAGGAAGAGGTGATAGAAAGGGAACAGAAAGCCATGACTTTTGTTTTGTATTGATTAAAGGCAATCTTTCCTTCCCTCATTGGACTCAAAAAGTAGGTTTCTTGGGTTAGGATGTCAACTGATGTTTGTCATCAGGCTTGCTTGTACTGATTGCAAGGAAGAGAATTTATGTTGGCTGATGAATGCTCTGCAAAATCACTGTCTGAATGCCTGTCCCTGTGTCTTTTGAGCGGTGCTTCATCTGCCTTTTGGGCTTCCAGTCTAGTAGTGTAGTGTATACTCTCTATACAGAGAGAGAGTATACACATATATACACATATATATGTGTATTTATATATACAGAAAGGGATAGTACATGAAGAAGTGCTTTTGTTGGAAGCAAAAATGTAATTTTCATCACTGTAATTCAAAAGATGTGATAATTTTATTTGGTAACTAATATCCAAAGGCTTCAGGAAAACAAACATAACAGAGCCATACTGTAAATACGATTACCGGGGAAGACAGTGCTCCATCAAGTAACATCAGCCTCAAATTGAGGGAGCTTCTAGGAGCAAATAGTTCCTGCCATGGAACGTCTCTCTGCATCTGAAATATCAAAATCAGGGATATTACTTGGTATGGACCAGAGGCTATGCTGGAGCTCTGGCTTTGCGCTGGCTCTTGCATATGAGGCTGTGCTAGGAAGTAACGCTGCAATGTGATATTCCCATACTTGAGGATGCTAGCTGGTTGTTTTGATTCTGCAAATTGGCTTGACGTTGGAAACGACATTTATTCCGCAATTGCTTGTCAGCTTGCTAGGTAATCTGAAGTTCCTGCTTTTTTAGAATATTTTTCTGATTTTGAGATAAACATATTCTATTTTCAAAAACTATCGACCTGCTGTAGACTTTTAAAATGAGAATTTTATTGAAAAATAAGACTTCCAATGATGTCATTTTCCTTAAAAAGAAAATGTATTTTTTTCTCATCAATATTACTTTTGCCACCTTGTTGTTTCAGAGGGGCCTAGTTCTAACCTACTCCAGAGCAAACAAGAACTGAATCTCGGCCGTATGTTTCCTTGCCCAATCTTTGGTTTGTTTTTGTTTATTCATGTACTGTGCGGCAGTGGTTGATTTCCTGACCTGCCTTGTGCCGCGCAGCGGTTACCACTTTCTGAGATCGTGCGCGGTCTCTGATGGCCGGGGGCGGCCGAGCCAGGTGTGCCGCGCGGCCGGTGCCGCTCGGTCGCTGCCGCTCGCGTCCTCGCGGGCACAGCGGGCAGGGGAGCGGCGGCCCCGAGGGCGTCAGCGGGGCCGCCCTCCCGTCGGAGCTCAAGGGTGCTCCGTCCGCGCCGCAGAAACTCCACCAAACGGTTAAACGTGCGTTGTTCTCCCCTCCGGTTTGCCGTCCGCCACCACGTAAATAAACGTTTAATGTATGGAGACGTGTACGTGGCATCGAGAGGGTGTGAAGCTGCGCTCTAGCTAGGTGGGCCGAGCGTGTAAATAAGGTAGCAGGCAACTTCGGTTTGTGGTCCCTCGCCTTAGGGAGTGTCTTTAATGACTCGCTGTGATGCCTTTTACAGCTGATTGCCGGTGACATTTTGAGGACACACGCGGTTGGCAGAATAAAGAACAATAAAACTAGGGTATTTTCCTGAATCTTGCTTATGTGCTACAAGCGTGTTACAGCAAGCAGAAGTAGAGGGCCGCTGTATGTTATTTGCCCCCAAGGCAAGAAAAAAAAGGCCTTTCTTAAGGAGAATCATGTCAACTGTGTGATAATCAACTGGTAATAACCTAAAATCAGAGAAGGGGAGTTATGGGTTTTATTCTACCTAATTCTGGTCTTTAAATATCTGAATCTTTCCAAATTACCTTTCACCTCAAGGGCATTTGGATTTTTGTTTTGTTTTGTTTTGAATTGAGTGTTTTATACAAACAATATTTCCATATATTCTCTATAGGCTTTCCTACCATTTTCATGACCTCAGCATCTGAGCACCTCTCAGAAATTTATAAAATTACATAATCAATTCCTTTTGATTGTGCTTTTTCTCATTGTTTCTCCAGTACAAAAATGCTTTTTTACATAATAAGATCCTGACAGGATTTTCTTATTTTAGATTAATTTTAAATGTATATGCTGCTCTTTGTTTCCAGTAGATAAAGCAAGATTAAAGAAGTAGGCAGTATTTGTGATACACTTACTTACTATAGGTTTTCATTCCATTATCTTGGCTGAACTTACATTATGATTTTTATGAGTATAGTATATAGTGGTATATAGTGGATATTTGCCTGCATATTAAAAAAAATCACATTTGCCATAGGAACCATAGGACACTAATCATCGTCTTAGTGATTCAAGTAATGTTAGCTGGGTTCACTTTTCCAGTTAGTGGATGTCTTGATGATGCTACAAATGCTCTTAAACGTGACTTGTTGGCACATTAAGGGAACTGCACAGGACACACCAGACATGCTGTAGCCCCAGTTTCTGCACAGGGTGTTCTGGTCTTCTGGGTTATGCTGGATTTCCTTAGGACTTTGTGCTCATGTCATTCATAGATCCCAGTCGTCTTCAAAAAAGAAAGCCTTTTTGTCTCTGTAAAGAAAAAAAAAAGTCATAGGAATACAACACAAAGGAAGATGCACACAAATGTGCATACCTGTGTACAGACACATAATTTTTGATCCATGAATCCTCACAAGAGAAGATATTTATATGAAATTGTCTGTAGATCCAGATGAAGTACAGCAAATATCCTTGCAGATATTAAGTAAAGAGTGTGTGCCATCACATTTGGGTGATATCACAAATGCTTCAGGTGCGGTACACTCAAAACTGTGTGAGCATTCCTGGTCTTTTAAAACTCTCTTTTGTTGCTATACTTCATGCCCAAAATCTGCTTCACCTCCCACTTGTGCTATATTACCCATTCCAAAGAAATTTCTCTTTCTTTATGATGGCCAGAAAGAGAGGTAAATTAGCCTTCTGGTCTTGCTGGGACCAGGAACTGATAGTGGCGAAAGGCGACTTCTGAAGGGTTATTTTCCTGCTTTCTCTTTAGCCCAGTCACAGCCGTAATTCCTTATCACCAGAAGTGAGATTAATGAGGAAGCCATTCAATGAAGTAATTGAATACTTAGTCAAAAACTATTTGTGTTAATAAAGATTACAAGCATGTTTTCAAAGGTACCTCTGCTTTCACAGCTGCTAACTCTTTGTTGTTACTAGTTGGGGAGGGGGATAGAATTGTCTTCAGAAAAAAAGAATTTTCATTGCTGAACGTAATTGTCCTCCATAATGTTTTCATATTCTTTTGCCCTTGTTTTTGTAACATCATGGGCATGGGAGTGATTGGCCAGTTTGACACTGCACTACTAATTTTGTTTAAGTAGCCTTACAGTAACGGCTAATGTTTAATATTTTGCATCCTGTATTCACTGAATATTTTGCCTTGTGTATTCTGCGAATGTGGTTGCAAAATTCTGGTAGTGTTTGGCATGTGACAAGTTTTTGGCCACTGGGCACTACCAGTGAGTTGATTCTGTTCTTCCAGATCAGCTCCTGGCTTGGCCGTGCCCTGGTGGCACGAGAGGGGAAGCCAACGTAGAGGTGGTCCTGCTTTCTCCATTAACTTTAGCGCAGTTGCTAAGCCAGAGAAAAAGCAGGCCAGGGCTATAGAGACTGGCGGTGGGTATATTGGCCAAATTTCTGTCTTGTGATGCTCTCTCCTTCATTAAGTTTGACATTTTGGAAACCGAGCTCCATGGAGATCAGCAGCCTATGGCAGCAATGTGAGAGGCTGGGGTTTCAATTAGATACATAATGTAAAAGCACAAAGTAAATGTGTGATAGTGGAAATGCCAAGGTTGCATTAATGAGGAACTAGTTGTGAAGAGTGTTAGCATAGTTTCCATATCATAACTGAATGTAAAGTAATAGAAATAAAAGAAGTAGGCACAGAACATAATTTCCCTATGAAAGCCATAAGTGGATAAAAGAATAAAAGAATCAAAACATTGGTGTTGCTCCTCTTGTTGCATTGGGCTACAATATGATTTCTCCAATACTAATATATTTTAAAGGGAATCGGCTAATGAATTTTGCGAGATTCTTCTAATAATGAACAAGTAAAAGTAAAAGCAGTCATAATGCATTAGCTGAATTTCCAGATCTTTGTGCTGCTTAAGATTATAGTTTTTTGTTTTTTTTTTCATTAGATGTAGCACCGGTCTCTCTTCAGTAAGTGTTACTTGAAACTGATAATTTGGTATATTTTGTCACTGACACAGTTTAAAGACCTTAGCCAGGATGATAGGGCATCAAAATAATTATAGCAGTTTTGCAGATTCCCTCCACAAGCAGACTTGCGGACCTTGTAGTCTCATACCATCACATTCCAGAGGATCCCATGGCTTTTTCATTTTTACTCTTCTCTACATTTTGTTTCTGCATAATCTTTTTTTTCTCTCTTTGTTTTTTTCTTTCTTTTAGTTTAGTTTTTCTTTCCTACAGGTTCCAATTTGTTCTTTTTCTGCAATCCCTCCTGTGATAATCCTTTTATTCCCTAGGCTTCAGTGAGTCTGATTGGGTCAGGCAGAGGCAAGTAGCCCTCTGTGGTGGAAATCTCAAGCGCCGATGCTGCCCCTGGCAGTGGAATAACTTCACCCACCCCAAATTGAAGCAGCACCGCATGGATAATATACAAACAGATCTGTTACCACTGAATTCCCTGAGAATCTGACTTGTTGGAAGAGAAGGCTGGTCAGGGAAGGGCCTAGTGCAGCAAGAATCGAAGGCTGGAGCGCATAAGGCGCAGAGCGCGATGTAGTGAGTTCGGAAGGGACCTGGTGATTTAGGGACCCCCATAGCTCCTTTCTCCCCATGAACCCAGCACCGCAGCTCTCAGGTCCAGGGGGCTGTGTCCTGGGCACACACCGTAGCTTTGCCCCACAGGCAGCACAGCCCCTTGCGCGCCGTAACACCCCTGTTCCAGTGTGATGCACCACTTGGTCAGCCAATGGTGCCTAAAGATTTTTAATTTGCTCTGCAAATAATGTTCCTTTTACTGCAAAGCAAAGGGGGAGGGTGGAAAGAGGTAAGAGGTAAGAGGAGTAATTTATAGCCGCACATGACCAGAACAAGGATTTTTACCTCTCCTGTAGCACAAATCAAGTTAAACTAGTCAAATGGCTGTTTCCATGCCAGCAGAGCCGGAGCCCTAGCCTTGGAGCGTACGTCCCAGCAAATCGAATGGCTTCCATCACGCAATAAATCTGCAGGTATACGCTGGAGCCTAATTCCACTGTCCCTGAAATGCTCCACTGAGCTTCTAAGATTTTAATAACCTCTCATTATTAGGAATATTAATGTCCCAGCCTGGGTGGAGGAATGGGGAGGGTTAATTTCTGCCCAGGTCAAAGATCAAGGGTTCAGTCAACTGTCAGGAAGAATATGAACAGGAATGGTAGAGACCTCAGAATGACCTGCTTAAAGCAGATATACTTCCAAAAATGTTCAAAGCTATAATTATCTTTCTAAAAATAATTTAAGAAATAGATAATTTGAAGTAATTTATGCTTAGAAAAACAGACAAACAAAAAAACCCAGACAACATGCATGGTTTCTGCAGCTTAATGATCACTGAGGGATGATGTGGGTTATCAGAGAAAGGGATGTACAAATAGAGTTGCCTTTGCAAACAAATGGCCTTGGTTGTATTGTAGATGTGCACACAGTAGCCAGCAGGTTGGCAATTTTACCTTTCCAGCAGTCTTCAGGAATGCACCCATGATTTTCTCTGCTATATCTGTCTGCTATATATGCAGTACATGCAGAATGTTTTCCATCACCAAACAGTTGCAGTGCCAGGCAGGTGACTCAAGGGGCCAGAGCCTCACCACGGACCCCAACTGAGCCATGTGTACTTACACAAACAGGAGAGCTGGTCTGCAACTGCCGGGAAAATCCAAAGTCTCCCAAATAAAGCCCTTGTTCATGAAAATTCATAAAAATGGACCGTGGGTATCAGCTAAAGCCTGTGAGATAGGTAACTGTAAGCGTTAAGGCTTTCTGTGAGAGATTTCAAATTGCTGTATTAAATTGTTTTATTTTTTGTTAGGTAGCATGATATGATCTTCCTATTTCCGACACAGTAAATAGAATATGGAACTGCTGTTCTTCTTTGTGTTTTTCAAAAAAAGTGGGAGGTTATGGAAGCATGTCTTGTTAGCGAGTTTATTTTTAAAACTGTTTCCCTGAACACCAACATATTACTGCAGCAATTCTACACTTTCCTAAGCACTTAAACATATGCATTGTTGGGTTGTGACTTGTGGGTTGTGACCTGTACAGATGACAATAGCAGAGAAATGCCTACAGTGTCATAGAATCACAGAATCACAGAATGCCTAAGGTTGGAAGGGACCTCTAGAGGTCATCTAGTCAAACCC
>JAWLRI010001111.1:297905-385553 GCA_034781795.1 Crypturellus tataupa
TCTCTGCCCAGTTGTCCAGTCTGTCCAGGTCCCTCTGGATGGCAGCGCAGCCCTCTGGGGTGTCAGCTACTCCTCCCTGTATCGAATTGAAAATATCGAAGTATCGAATAGAAACATTTTATAAAGCAAATAGAATATAGTGCTTCCACATTCCCACTTATTTGAATACTATCCC
Organism: Crypturellus tataupa; assembly: GCA_034781795.1. Taxonomy (NCBI): domain Eukaryota; kingdom Metazoa; phylum Chordata; class Aves; order Tinamiformes; family Tinamidae; genus Crypturellus; species Crypturellus tataupa. Next base: position 298,081 of record JAWLRI010001111.1, read on the forward strand.
TGACTTCGGAGATTACTGAAGAAGAGTTTCTTTCTATGATTGCTCAGTGTTGTGTGCTCATGTTCAGCATATTGATGGAAGGCACGGACGAGCAAAAATGTGTCTCGCCGGTAATGCATTTTAGTACTAATTTCAGAGTGAACACAGGCTTTGCCACTATCTGAATATGAGGGCCCCCGTTTTCTCCCATGGCCTGAAGTAGACTGTAGCTATGTGTCGTACCTGAAGAAATTGCCCTTAATCTAGACTTAGAGGCTTCTGGTTATATTGAGTGTTTGAAATATATAAAGGAACTAAACCAATGCCATGTGGAAATAATCTTCAAGAAGTGAAGTAACTTCTGTTCAAAGGTGTGGTGCTGCTTAAGGTCCCCATTTGCCTGAAAAATAAACTCTGGTGTTCTGTTCATCTCACTTCACTCACTATTTGAGGATTTACTAAGCCCCTGCTGTGCTGCAACTCAATTATTTTGCTTGCACAGATGAATAATAAAGGTTTATTTAACAATGATATTACTGTCTTTTTAAAATCCCCTATCATAGGCAAAATGATTTAAGAAAATGGTGCTTTCTGTTTCTTCCATAGGCTTGCCACAATGCTGGCAAAGTCAGCTATTTGATAAATGCCAAAGCCCAGCCAAAAATTGTGTTTTCTAATGCCAACAGCTCCGTACAAAACTGTTTTCTAGCATGTTTATGTATGAGGGGAAATCTAAGCTGACAAGCCTACAATGCAGGCCACGTCTTGGAAGAGAGCAGAAGCTAAGTATGGGAACAGATTGACTCACTATAGCTTTATATCTGCCCAGCAAATACCTTGCAAAGTTTTCTGAAGGGATGGTCTTTACAAAGCTGTGTCCTTTCCAGGTTCTACACAGAACTAGCAGTTACGTAAGCATGAACAAAGGAAGACTTAGAATTTGTTGTTTGGATCATCATACCATATTTAAGGGATATTGTTTAGGGAAAAGACTCTGCAGTATAGTTTCTGGTTAGTTTGATTTCAGAAATGCAACACAGCTGTGTATATGTGGCTGAACATGAGCATCTTTTAATGGAAATGTCGTCCTGCATTTCATCTATTGAGAAGCAGTTTCTTTCAGCTTACGATACTGTGGCTATACTTTATATGAAAGAACAGCTTTCCTTTTTGTAGCTGCACGTCATGAATAACAGCTTTATTTGGTGCCAAATGAGATGCCCTGATTTGTGAGCTTTCCATAAACATATCTGAATTGTTCAATTTCCTTCTCATTGCATAATTTCCATCTTGGCCCTCTGCCTGCTGATATTCAGATAAAGAGTGCATTCAAGTCATTTACAAAAATGCTGTGAAACTGTTTGGATGCATCCTGCTATCAAACGTTAACAGGATTGTTCAGTTTTTATTTATGTGTAATGTAAGTCTTATTCACTATTTTCTTTAAACAGCTACTTTCATAACTGCCTCACTATAGTGAATGGTAACAGGAGAAATAAAAGAGCATTGCAAGTTACCTGCTTAAATGAATATTTTCCATGTTCATGGCAGAATGTAGCATAGGTTGTTATCTATGAGTTTATTTTAATGCTTTTTGTTTTGGGAAACAAACAAGATAGCTTATCGTTTTCCTTTTTCTTCCTTCTCTTTCATGTCATTAACGCGGTGATGGATTTCTAATGCGGATTTCTGAACTGTTGTCCAAATGCCTTGGAATAACATCAATAGGTAAGTAAACAATACCAAATTCTTTGCGTCCAATAGGACATGTCCATTGAGTCACAGAGAGTTTCAGCTGGCTATTACTTTACAGCAGTAAATATAGCAGCATAGGTAATAATAAAATTGCCTTCTTGAGGAGGTACTTGCTTATTAAGACTGCTACCACTACTCTCCTTGAGAATTTTTTAGATAGTTTTCCTGCATGTATAAGAGAGTGATGAGTTATTAAACATATGTAAAAGGCAAAAAGAGGCTGAACTGCATCCCACAATGAAGATTTTCCATGTAAGATTTTAAATGAAACTTGCAACCTTTTCGAAAACCATTTTCAAACTACAACCATTTTAGTAGCTGATACTACCTGTCAATCTGGCGTAGTTTCTTTGCCAGTGTGGAGTTTTTGTGAACGTACATGGTGGTGCTTTGCCCCTTGCAGAGGCAGCACAAGAGTTTTAGGGCTGCCCATACCTGTAAGCTGATGTCTCAATCTGGACTTTCACCAATATTCTCACAACCATCAAGACGAGGCTCCTTCCTAGGCTTGTCTCAGAGGTACCTACATCCGTGCAAGGAGAAGGGAATGACCCCTGCAGGCACTGGAAAGATGACCTGGCATAGGAACATGTGTCCACTTAGTTACAAACACTCTTACTTACAACTGAGAGGTGGGTTTTTTTTAGGAAAAAAAAAAATAAAATCCTTAGCTGTTATTGCCACTTCACAGCTGGTATGAAAGGCTGCCATTGAAAGGCAGGAGCCATAGCTCCAGAGGTTCCTTGATTTAAGGCCCAAGACCAAACCCTTCAGCAAGAGGTGTCCTGTGGTGGCACTTAGAGCAGCTCTGATTCTGGGCAGCATTTCTGCAGCTGCACACAGCCAGCTGCAATCTAAAGCTGTGTGTTACAGTGCCGATAGCAATCTCTTGAATTTTTTAGATTGTAAGTAAGGAGAAGGATGTGAAAACTGAACCATCCTCTGTTTGAGGTGGTGGTCTTAAGCATATCAGTGTAAACTGCGCCAGCGATGATGATAGTTGTTGTTGCCAAGAGCAAAATTTGGCTTGTGATGTTGCTGGGGTCCCTTGATTAGCACAGTTCTTACTGCATAATATTTGTTTTGCATCTGTTTTCACTAAGTAGCCAGCATTTGGAGGAACAGATATGTCAGTTTGCATTACTGCAGTAGAAGTTTATGTTAGGAAGCAAATGGTGTGCTTCAGAATACTGTGACAGGGAAATGCAAACTATGAAAAATCTGCTAGCTGTTAAGTAGATCATTATTTTGCTGGTTTATGCTAGTCAGATGAACAGCTGCTTTTGGGGTGTTTGATCCGTGCAGATAGGGAGAGAGAAGGGTAGAGTGTACTGTACTTGTTCAGGTATAGTAAAAATATTCAACAGTTTCTTCTTGGAAAATCTGACACTGCTTTACTTCAGCCTGGAGTTGCAGGGCTCACCAGGGAAAGAACAGCTGGATCCTTTATTAGATTTTATGTTGTACATAAGGAGGCCATGTTTCCCACTGTCAGAGTGTAAAAGAAAATGAAAGCTCTGGGCATCATTAAAGTATTGAAACTGTAGTTTGTGTCAGCTCCATTCCCTCAACACCTGGATCAAAATCAGACTGTTCTCCACACTTCAGATTTTTGTGTGTTGCTTCCACTAACTTTCTATTTCGACTGAGGTTGGCAATAGTGTCTTGGGTATTTTGTTAAGCTTTTGGAGAAGACTGAATAAGGAAAGCAGGCAACTGTAGAAAATAGCATTTGTACTTCCGAATACCTTTTCTTCTACATGCTGTGAATTAATGCTACTGAATATTTGAAGAATCTAAGCTTTGAGTTAATAGAGAGGTTTATTAGTAACAATTTTGCATTTTCACATCTTCTGGCACGTGGCACGTGTTATGACTCTTGAGTTACACAATAACATTCTCACCAGTAGGTTTGCTCTGCTGAGCTAGGTGGTTTTAAAACAAACAAACAGACAAACAAAAAGTGGTCTCATTTTGAGTCTGATAATTCTGAAGGACTGCACACAACAGAGCAGAAGGGGGACCATCTTTTAACACATTTTTGCACTAGAAGAAGACACAAGCTGTTATGCCAAGACTAAACAAAATTGATGTGATAATGTGAGTGTTTCAGGGGAAATCAATGATTCCCATCAATGTTCATAATGTTCAGAGAGCGTATATTAAATAACAAATTGTCAAAATTGTGTACAGATCTTTCCAACACAACGAATTAACTGGGAAAAAAAAAGGATTAGGAACGGAACCTGTTTAATCTCAGTATTGCTGTTTGGTCAGGCAAAGACTAATGTTAAAGTGTGCATAGAACAGTGTTGAAATAGGTGATTTGTTCAAAGGGGATATTAGGTGGAACAGGTACTTGCCAAACAGAACCATCACAGATTCATTGTGGAGATTAGGGAACAGAAAAATTTAGAAAAATAACCTTAATAATCAAAAATAATCCGTAGATTTTTTTTATGTCACTAGAGGACTGTTTCTCTTGGAAAGCTGATTTAACAGTCAGAGAAAGGAAGGCAGAAGCAATGTTAGGGTTAATCGTGTTTTGAGAGAATTTGTGGAGCAAGTTGAAGCCTACTGAAGTAAACTAAGGAAGTGTTCAGTATGCTTGATCTTTATTGATGTGTATCTTTTCAAGCATGAATTTTTAACTTCTATATTCCTCCCAACTATTCCCTTCCATCTGGAATACAACACAAATGGAGTCTTTTTTTTATTATTGTTACTACTTCCGCTTTGAAAAAGAGCTGCCTGAGAATTTTCATCCTTCTCTTTACAATGCTCACTACTCAGTGTCACAGTACAGCAATTCAGTCCTGTAACAACTCCGTGGTTGGAGCAGAACTTACAAGCTAATTGTATTCATGTGCTAATTTTTAATTCCTGGGTCATTAAGCATCAAATGAGATACAATTTCCTTCTGGTTATTCCTGCTCTTTCCCATGGCTTGAATTTCTACTAGATGTGATCTTACATACTGACTTTTCTGTAATCCACTACTTTTATATATGCATATACATATATGTGTATGTGTAGGTACACAAACAGACATACGAACCCACATATATAGATACATTTGTTTTAGTACCAAAGTGTTGCCAGTTTACCCCAGAGAGTCACTAATGTGTTGCAGTGATTCATTGAGACTTAATGACTTAAGCGACATGGACTGCCAAGAGTTCACCTGTGGTTTGGACGCTGCAGCTGAGTCCTCTCTGTCTTTTTCTGTTTGCGCACATAGTTTTATTTGTCCTCCAAGTGGTGTCTTGGGTTATTCCCTAGCAGACTGGATGCTTGCTGCTTGGTAACTGCAGCCTTAGTAAATCATTTATGAGACGCCAAAATAGTTGCGAGTGAGAACATTGAACCCCCCTGGCTTCCTGCAGTCATCTTAAATACTGTTTCTTTCCAAAGTCACGCGTGATTTAACACCCTGGAAATACAGTCACAGGCATGTAACAGTCCCCGTAGAATTACAGGTGTCAGATTTCTAAAAGGCTGGGCTGTGTTGTGCCTCCTGAAGACAGTAAAGACTGCTTCCTGTTCTCAGTTAAGAAGTCATGTTGCTGGGACCGTACTTAATACGAGAAGTCATCTGGATCGGCCCTTTCTTAGTTTTACCTACCTTTACTCTTCAGTTTTACCTGGGAAGCTACAGCAACAGTAAAAGCTGTAGTTATCAGCAGTCCCCGGGTTCTGATACGCGTGCACACCTGCATAAACACCCTTCCCAAACATTTCCCTCCCTTCACGAATGTGGTGCATCTGTGTTTTTCACACGGAACGCCTATCAAGAGTGCTGTAAAAATGCCAGTTTCTAATTATGGAGAAGTTGCTGTGCAGTAAGCGGTATTGGAATTTGCAGCACTCCTCCTCCTGCACAGCAGTGTGGACCTCTGAACACTCATGGCCCCCCGATTGAGGAGGCTTGCCTGATTTCACAGTCCTTGATGTAGTGGGTGCAGTCACAGAGTCCCTGTGGAGGCACTGGGGTGTTGTAGAGTGTCGTAAATTCACAGCCAAGTCTACTGGGTGCTAATGTCTCCATGTAGAAAAAGCCCTTTACCAGGAATAGGGGGGCTATGAATTATTTTGATCACTCTCTCCTATCAGGGCTTTCTCTGGTCCACTTATTGCTAATGTTCTGTTACGACTTATATCAGTGTAGTGGATCTCTGCAAATTCCCACTATCTGGCAGTATTTGTCCTGTATTTTATTGACATCTATATTTAAACATTTAATGCTCTTCATTATGCTCTCAGGATCGGTAACAGCAGGCCATCAATGTAAAGCTGCTCAGTGCCATTAAAACTAAGCTACTAACTTATGTAAAGCTAAAATAGACTTTGAGATGCAGATGTTGTTGACGTTGTTTTACCCTCTTTGTATTCCTTTTCATTCCATTTATTTTGAACAGGGCATGCTTTTAAAATCAAAGAAAATAAAGCTTAGAGACTTACTATATATAAGCTATTACAGTGTCTAGTTAAAATTGTCATGTAGAAAGCTGGCTTTTCCAATTTCACTTGGCTGAAATATTTTCTATAAGAAGGAAAGTGAAATTATTTTTGTGATGTTAGGTGAAGTTGAACTCAGGAAAACTATTAAAGCATATACATAGTAAAAGAATACTGGATGAAAAGCTATACTTGACATTTAAAAAATGTATAAACAGAATCTGAATTTCAGTCTGCTTTTAATTTGATTTTTTTCATTCTATTGAAAACCAAATAGAGCAAAAAAATGTTTTGACTAACTCAGAATATGAAGTCTAAAGAAGGAAAATGTATTTTCATGTCACTTCTTTGTGAGCTATTATATTATGGTCCAAAACAGATATAGCTTAAAGGAGAAAGCTTCAGAAAGCCACAAGATGGTATCAACAGTTGAGTTTGTGCCTGACTCCTGATAAAAGGTACATATTTTTCAAGCAATTGGAAGCCCTCTTGAGAACCATTGGTCATTGGAGCGTGCCCTACCTGCTATACTACTGGTAACTTCTTTGTAAGATGATAATTTCCCTGAAATATTTTGTTCTTGGTATAAAATGAGCAGGTAATTAATGGATGGCTATATGAAGTCTCCTTCGAAACCAAACAAATGACAAAACAAGAAAGAACAATCAGCAGTGCGTATGGTGCCCATAGGCAGTTCGTAGTCACTTTAACTACAAGGTGTTTAATGTCCTTAATGAAAATTTGTTTGGCATGTGAAGAACCACTGGTTAAATAAGGCATACCAAAATAATTGATATCGGCCAAATCTGCTGTGCATCATCATGAAACTACAGGTAGACAAAATGGTCAGAATGTGAGACTGTAGCCCATAATGACGAAGTAAATGAGCTAATTAGTTATTTTTTCATCCTGCTTGAGAAAAAAAGTGAGGAAATCTGAGGCTACGGACCACTAACTGTCCCTGCAGAACCCCCAGCACCACTATGGAAAAGACTGTGGCTCTCCTGTCAAAAAAGTAAATAGATTTTTTTTATTATTATTCTGTGAGAATTCCAGACTTAATATCTTCCTCCCACTGTACCCGAATACTTTTTCTCTTTAAAATTTTCTGCCATCTATAGTAAGTGCAGTTCTTTGTATCATTAGTTTTTAGACAGCAGGCATCTAGTTTGCTTTCATTTTGATCCTACCAAATTAGGTGCAAATGTAGACTCTTGCGCTGATAGGATCCTGTGGCACAAACCCTTTTTAGTTCCTTCTCCACCCCCTTTTTTTTAAAAGAGAGTGATGGGCTCATATTTAGTAGTATAGAGTTAATAGAGGGACGATATTTTAAATGAAGCAATAAACCGGTAAGGCACGGTGAGTGATAACTGAGATTTTTGTGTCTTTTTCAGATGAGCGGTGAAAAGGACATTCCGTATGAAATTCTAAAGGTGTTAGAGGTGTTGAAAGTGACTTTTTGTTTCTGACTGAGGAGTTACCAGAGTAATGAAGGATTCTAGTCTTTGAGAGCAAGAGATAGTAATTTCTACAGTTCTGTGTGTTCGACTGCGCTTAGGAATGAAATTGTGTCTAATAAAATCTGAGGCTGAAATATGTCTTTTGGCTTCCACGAGTTTATTCCATTTACTCTCTCCAAGGAATGCTGCGTTCTAGTTAACTGCTGAAATACCAGTTCACCAGTGCCTGACAGTTATTCACGATGCATCAGCTGTTCATTTGTGTGGATGTGTGTATCGCTACAGAATTTTTCTTTGAGGGCACAAATGGAGAAGAAAAATGTTTCTAATCAGTAAATTTGAATAATATCTAATGATCAACTTGAAACACAGAAAAGCCTTGCTGTCTGTGTGTTAACCATAATTTTCCTCCCCAAGCCTTAGTTAATTAGACTATTATATCATTGATGAGTAGCATTACACTGCTTGCATGGATTTGTTAAAGGATCATAAGCATGTCAGATATCTCTACTCCACTTGTGACTCTTCTTCGTGTACTCCAACTGTTTCTGTTCGATACATGTTCATTTTTAACGTCCCATGTTGGCATAAAAACAGGAATCCTGTGTGGGTGGCATTGAGAGCATAGGAAGGACATTAAGGATGCTGTTGTGCCCGGGGTTCTGCATCACTGCTGCACATGGGCATATGCTCTTCCTGGCTTCGCCTGTTCTCGGTAAAATGACTTGCAAAGGACATGTTCCAATCCTGTCTAAATTGTGAAAATAATCTATTTTGAGAAAAAGTGAGTATATTTATACCCTCATTACTTTGTCCCCTACAATCCTTTCCCTCCTATACATTGCCTGCTTGAGTCCTGCCTTTCTAAGGTGAGGGGAGGTAATGAGGACAGTATTTGACAAATGAGTAGCACCTTCTTTTTGTTCTGCAACTTTTTAGAAATGCATGACTGTGGAATTACTGGTATTATCTTTGTCTCTCAGGAATTGCAAATAAATCTGAATTAGGCTCCTTATTTTGGAGCCTGATCCAAATCTCATTAAACTCAACTAAAATATATTCTTGTAGGTCAGCTTCCCTGAGGCTGATTGCTTAAGGCATCCTCAGCTAAGGACATCCTTGTGAGAACTGCAAAATCATGGCTGTTCTGATTTTCACTTAAATACGTTATGAATAAGTTAGGAATATAAAATTAAACAGGCATATGGGGATGGAAAGACAAGTACAGATGGAGTCTTTAAAGCTAGATACATGGAGCAGTTCCTGATCCCTTTCTTCCTTTTCTGGCATTTAATCATTTTTCTAAGAATATCAGTCATAATTTGCTTTCCTTTTGAGTATTCTGCATAGAATACAAGCTGAACCAGCTTCGCTGCTCAAGGGGCTGCTGCAAAATGGCTATATTTTTAGGTATATTAGTTATATATGTTCTTCGCTTGATGTTTGGATTCTCTTCTGCTTTTGATTCATTTGTCTCTATGAAAGGTGCAAGAAAATAAGAGAATGGCTCCCTACAATCATTTTGCATTCACTTTTTAAAGTTGCAGATGTGTGTTAACATTACAATGACAGTAAAGAATCGAGCCCTCCTTTCCTGACTTTTCCACCCTGGTGGGGTATGTGACCAGTCTTTGATACTGAGCCTGCTGTTTTTAGAGTTTAGGGATGAGGAGGAAGGGAGACAACATCATTAAGTCCATAATTCCGAGTACAAACTCACACTTTTTGTAAAATAATCTAAAATTTTCCAAATAGATGAGAACAGGTTATTGTTTTATTACTTCTTCTCTTCTGTAGTCATAGACTTTGCTTTAAAGACTCTTTAGCTATATTTTCTTCTCCTTTAAATAGCTAAGTAGATATTTTTTTAGCTCATGAAGAACACATCCCTTCTAAAGAAAATTGAATGTAGCACTTACCAGTTTGCGGTAATATTCTGAGAGAGGAAGGAGAAACAAATGGTGGGTAAGAAGGTTTAGGGTTAGTTTTCTTCGAAGACTGGAAGTGAGGTGACTTGCCCCACCAGATTTATCATGGTCCAACTGACATCATAGAATTTTGTTTTAAAAGGAGTGAAAATTCTGTAAATTTTGGTATGAGTCATGAATAAACACCATATAGATTCAGAAACTCCATGAGTAAAAAATGAAGAAGACTTTGTTCCATCTTGACACATGTGCTTAAATGCAATGGAGATTTTTCTGCCATACTTCTGCATATTTTCTGTACAGTATCTGAATTGTGAATCTGATGTGACATTTCATTGGAGTAGGTGTATAATAATACTACAGTATGCAATTAACCTAGAACTTTTCTGTGGAATAATAAATTCCATGGGTTTGTCTTAATTATAGAAAAGAAAGAATAAAATCCAGTAAATTCTCTTTAAATTAGATTTTTGGCTGCTTTTCTACCAGGAGTATTTATACACACACATACTTACTACTGACTGACTTCTTTAACACTTCTTTTTAGGCTTTTACATTGTAGAAACTGCTTCTCTTGCAGTGTTTTTAAGCAAAAACAATAATTATGTGCAACTTCATAATTACTAAACTTTATAATTAAGTTATGGAACTCATAATTAGACCTGTGCTGTAGCAGACATTAAGCAATGGCAGTTACTTTATTTGTTAGCTTTAAGGGCAAAATTAATAGCACTTAAGTGCTATTTTGCAAGTGCATTTTTTCTTTCCAGTCCAGCTACACCTGGGGAAAGGGTGTATCTGTGAGACTTGTACTGAGAGCCGCAGAGGTTACAGCAGTGCTGAGCAGACACCTTCTGGCTGGCTTTCTGCATCACTTTCTAGATGCCTTTGCCTACATTGCTTACATCTCGTTTGGCTGTAGTGGGTGCTTAGACACCTCTCTCTCATGCACTGACCTTGGCTTCCAGGTGTCTGCGTTTTGCCCTCAATGCCATTAGTTGACTTTAGCAGCAGGACAGAGTTGCCTCAATGTATGTACTTAGTGTTATCTTAGAAGTCATGGTATATTCACATCATATCTGCCAGGCTTGTAGAGCTATCTTAGAGACCCCCAGTCGCCTTCATTTGGGGCAATTTTAAGCCAGTATTACTTACTCTCTTGTTAGTAGAAGCAAAGAAAAAGTGGTAGGAAAGTAAAAGTTAACTTTTGTCATTTCTGTAAACTGTGAATTTTAGTCCATTGTTCCTTCATTGAAGATAATGCATCTTTATATGTAAGACAGATAAATAAAAAGTTGCAGATATATGAATTTGAAAGAAGAATAGTGAAACTTTACTAAAACACCCCTATTAATAAAGGTATCATAGGAAACATTTAATTCCCTAATTAAAGAGATATTTCAACACTCAACCAATCTCAAGCTCTACCTAGTTGGAGAGCAAGTAGCTTAGAAAGCAGAGCAGTACTGCCTGTTCATGTTGTCCTCCAGCATCCTTGAGCAGCAATGAAAAGGTTAGAATCATCCCTGTTCCTAAACAGAAAAAGACTAATGGCATCCTAAGTTAAATCATGAAATGTTATAATGAGAACACAATGGGGAAAAAAGGCAGTAATGGGCTTTAAAGGTATGGAATTATGGTAGGTTTCTCAAGCTTATGGCAGCCCCATATGGTATATTAAGTTTGCTTTTGTCTTCGTGTGAATAGTTCCATAATTCAAGTATAGGCATTGTTGCTGCCACCCTGGTCAATGCATAGATGCCGTTCTGAAAACGTGACACCTTCTGTGCTTCCATGTGAATCAGGCAAGTGTTAGAAGGAGAGCTGCAGAAATTGTAATTTGTTCTGTGTATGGAAAGACTTAGCTCGGCACAAAGGATAAAGCTTTAAGCTCACAGTGAGAGCTCAATGAGATGAGCCTACAGATGTGTTTATTCACAGTGAATAAATATATAAAAAAGGGATCTTAAAATCATTTCTGTAAATGTGTTTGAGCCAAACAAGAAAAAGGAACTCTATAAGCACTGAGCTGTTTTCTACCCTTCTCAAAGAGTAATACGAGTTTGGAATTCAGATTCCAAACTGAATCAGGAGTCAGGAAGAAAATACTACCTGTTGCTTGGACTTGGAAAACAACTTTGTAGAGATGATGTTAGATATTTAGATGTTCTTCATATATTTCACTTACATGGAATTGTATTGATTACAAGGTCAAGATTTCTTTTTTCTCCTAAGATATATTTCTAGTCCTTTTTTTAATGCCTTCTTGTGGAACAGCAGACAGGAATTTGTTTCACATTAATACTCCAATTGAATACATAGTGTTTCTGGACTTCCATGTTTTCTGACATTTCTGTATAACTTTGTGGTATTTTTAATGCATAAGAATGCATAAAGAATCTGTTCTTCTAAAAGTTTTTTTAAAAGCCTTCTTTTGGTCTTTGTTCTAGTCTAATTTAATATGTTCTAACTCGTTCTGTTCTTTACTATGACTGCTGACTGTCCCATGCTTTAATGTGATTATTCTCTGAGATGGAGAAATATTTAAATAGTCATTCTGCTGCTGAATACCCTTTTAGCATGTTGCAGCTGATCCTGGTGAAGTGCTGTGTACAACTTAAGTATCAACAGTGGGGTTTCAGCAGAGCTCGGAGATGCTGCAAATTTCAGTTCTTGGCAAGAATGTCAGTTTTGTGTGTGCCAAGTGTCTGTTATTTAACCAAGCAAAGGATATTGAGTTACTGTAGCAGAAGCAAGATGTATGATTCATGTTTGCATATCCTTCTTCAAAACAGACAACAAAGAGATCTCACTTTTAACACATCATGCTTCTCTTATTAGCCTTCTCCTATTGACATTGGTATAATTTGGCAATAAAAACATTAGCATTAATTATTTATTATATGAGCATGCTGTCAGGTACTAAAGCGAGGCTGGATAGGACCAATTAACAAAAATTACAGGAGCACAGCATGCTTTTTGGAAATTGGTAAGTGCTACTCTGTTATTACAATTCTGAGATTATCAAATATCTTTTTTTGGAATAATAGTTAGAAATAATATTTACAAAACACTAATAATTTAAAAACAAAAGATTTATTTCAGCCATGCTATTTTTGGTGATGATGGATTTTGATTTGCTTGGGGCCTCGGGGGGGATAATTCCTCCTTTGACTGCTTTTGAAAAGATTGCTTTTCCGAAAGATATATTTGGGGGCAGATTTGATCTGATGCTCTTCCCTTAACGCCGTACCTCAAGAATACAGTCACTGTCAGAACAGATCAGATCAGTGTCCCGCTTAACCCAATTTTGTCACCGTGCCCCCGACCAGCGCTGACCGCGGCAGCACGCGGTGCCGTGCGGGCGCCCGCCTGCGCCGGCAGCTCCCCGCGACGCGTCCCCGCAGCGGCTCACCTGGCCTCTGCTGCCCACCAGCGCCGGTGCCGGCGGCAGCCGCGTGCCTGCTGCCGAGCTTGGGCGAGCTGCGCGCAGAAGTGCTAACCCGGCTCTCCGTCGCGCTGGCTGAGGGTGGCCGCATGGCCCGTAATGAAGCTGGCACCTGGGTCATTAACGCGAGGAGGGACAGGGGCTCGTTCGCTCACGACTAAGGTTCACTTTTGGTTCCAGTTTAATTTTTAGGCACTCTAGTCTCAAAACTGAAATGAATTCCACAGGTGTAAGATCCCTCTGGGTACAAGTAGGGTTGGTAATTGTACGGCCTGGTGAGCTGTGTGGCTGCTCCTGCTCCCCTGGTGCCTGTGCAGAGCTGACCATGGCCCTTGCCCGGGGTGCCTGGGACTGCGTGTGACGGGCCCGGTGCAGATGACCATCCGGCTATCTGCGCTGTGTTAATAGGTGTTGGCATGTGTCATGCAAGAATAATTCCCAAGCAAGTGATCTATGAGTAAGTGACACTGACGTGGACCACAAGAACATACACTCAAATAACATGTACAAGCTCATTGGTTCATTTATAGCTACACTGCGGTCATCTTCCAATTCTGCATGATGGTCCCCAAGACAAAGTGTGGTGAGCTTAAGTCTGTGATGATGATTCCAAGATTTTCTCTGCCCTAACTTTCTTTAAAAGGTAAAATAAAGTAGTGTGCTTTGAACGTGTTGCCTATTTGTGAAAGGTACCTGACTTAAAATGAGTGTAACAGTTGTGACCAGATAACAGGACTTAATTATTATTTGGGTTGCATCAAAGTTATGCAATGCTTCATGTGGGATTTCAAAGTTTACCATAGCCTTCTCATCAGCAGGAGTAGTCGCCAGTTCCAAAAACTTACGTTACTAAACTGTGGGTCTAGAAAACAGGACAAAAAATTTAATCAAAACCAATTTGACACAGTTTTCATCATGCCATTTCAGGTGTGGTCCTGTGGAGACAAACTGAGGGAGAGATTGATTGAAACTGGACAGATATTTTGAATGGATAGAGCAAAAAGAAGCGTTTGAATATTATATATGCAGCTGCAATCTCAGTGGGTCCCAGCTGGGCAGAAATGGGCAGGACGTTTCCTTTTGGGTTTTACCAAGGAAAATGATAGTCCATTTTATATTTATATTATCATTTTTATCATTATTTATATTCTCATTTTATGATAATATTTGGGCTCCTAAAATAATTTCCGCTGTTAGATTTTTAGTGGGCATGAACTGCCAAAGCCGTGACTCCTTGATCTGTTTTGAAATTGAGAATATTGCGTTTATCTTGAGTATATCATACCAGGGAATAAAAGTAAATTATCTTAACTAATACCATAGTACTGAGATGTATGGATTTGGATTCTCTTAGCTGAGGAAGAGGTATTGTTTTGGTGACTAGAACTGCAGAAGTAAAGAGAAAAGGAAGGCAAAATGGTCTCAATAATGCTTAAAGCTGAGGAACTGGAAAATAAAGGAACACAAAGGAGACAAGAGTTGAAAGAAAGAAAAAAAAATGATAAAGAAAACCAGCAGATGGGGATTTGGGGCAGCCAAAGTACTAACAGAAATAACCATGCTTTGTTTTCATGTACTGCTTGGCCTTAAAGCTGTGTTAGGCTAAAGTGTCCTTTTTATCAGAGCAGTGGGTGTTACAGAGATTATTTCAGTGGCGAGTCTGTGCAAAGATGAATGTGCTTCTGTTTCCCTCTGCTGATTAGCAGTCCCAAATGGCAAGTGTGATAAACCCTGGTCTTTTGATGCCCTTTTTTTTCCCCCTTCAACTCAAAGACTTTGAGATCACAGGGTAATTTCTTTTTCCCTAACAAGACACCGGTGTTGTCTCCTGAATTCTTCATAAATCAACCATTTAAAATACTTAAGACTGTGTCCTTACATTTCCTGTTTCCATGGAATCTTTGGAGGTTTAAAGTATTCCAGGATGCTCTGCCAACCCATAAAGCTGTTATCAGATTTTCAGTCTCTTGTGCCTGACTTAGATCTTCTGAGGTGTAGCGCACGGCTGTTTTCAGCTGAGCAACTCTGCATGAGGAGCTCTTAAGTGATGGCTTCTACACCTCCCGTATTCCTTTGATTTCAGGCCGGGGCTATTTTTTGCATCTTATTGACATGTGCGATTCCCCGCAGGCAAGTACTACAGCATATGCAACACCCACAGCTAGATAATCACAAGCTTGGACCTGTGACTGCTTCAAGTGATTTTTTTTTATAGAGAAGAAAAAAAAAAAAAGAGGAGGAAGAAAGCATTCTTGTAGTTAGTGCCCTGAGAGAGCGCCACAGGAAAGGCAGCTTGTACAGCCATAAGGACTGCCCTTCCAGGATCTCAGTCGCTCCAGTTTTGGTTGTGGATGGCTTCTTTTAAATGCATCCCAGCCTAATGTTTTCCCTAACTTGCAGAGAGGCACGGCCATGCAGGATGCAGAGTGGTGGGACAGCTGATCAGTGCATCTGGCGGCTCTGCTCTGCTCTGCTGCCATGTGTGAAGGCAAAGCATGGCCACGCTTAAGTCCAGAGCCGGTCTGCGATTTTCTTCAGTGGCACCAGGCGCTGGACCCAAGGGCAAATGAGCTGGAAACCACGGCTGGCCAGTTTGCTGTAGCAAAACAGCACAGCTCGACCGAAGAAACCTCTTAGCCATGGAGAGTATAGCGAAAGTCAGGTCTTTATTATAACACTAATGCACTTTTTATTTTGACATGTCCCCTTTAATGTAGTTATTGGGAAGTTTTTTTATGTTTCAGAGCCTTGAGGTGCTCCCTTGCGAGCTGTGCCGTGCTGGTGAGCTGCTGGGGCGCGTGGCACAGCACAACCTGCGCATCATTCTGCTTGTTTAGGCTAAATCTTAAGAGGAGGCTAAAGTACAGCAAATAAAAGAACGCAGGAGAATGGAGGGGAAGGGAGCACAAGTGTCTCTAAATTGTAGGGCTGGAAACAGAGATTTGGCTTCTGGAGGAGCAGCTGAATTACAGCTCGGGGCTGCTGTCCGGGCGAACAGGTTGTGACAAAGACAGTTTGCTGTGAAATATGGGCAGGTTCTGCTAGGCAGGCTGTAATTAGGGGTGAGCTGCCTCGCTTGGCAGCAGTACCCTGCGCGGAGCCGCCCGTGCTCCATCATTCCTTGCCGCGCTCCCTCGGGTGCCTGGCAGCCCTGCCCGGGCCCGGGCCATGCAGCCACCGCGCGCCTCCAGCCAACAGCCGCTCGCCGTGTTGGCTTCGCTTTTATTTCTGACTCCCCCTTCCCGCTTTTTTATTTTTTAAAGAGATTTAGTAGATTAGGCTGCCTGAGCTGTCACAGTGTGGTCCTGCAAAATATGTCCTGGCACGACTGAGGTAGCAAAATGAGAGCAGGAGAGAGTGGTTATGGAGATGGGAGCCGCAATTGCTAAGCGGGCTCTGTAGTGGTTGGGCTGAAATTTACGTTCTTTGTACTAGCCAGAAATACTTAGTGTCCCACTATCTTTACACTGCCAGAATTGCGTATTTTCACAGAATCAGAATCTTTAAGGTTGGAAGGGACCTCTAGAGATCATCTAGTCCGACCCCCTGCATATATGTTTTATGGCATTTGCAAAACGCTTTTAAGGTTTGGGAGTGTTGAGTTGACCAGTTTGCCGGTCAACAACTTTTTTGGGGAGATGAGACCATAAGAGTAAGAACAAATTTGCTCAGAGAAAAATTAAAATCCTTACTTCTGCCATCGTCTCTCCTCTGCTCTCCCCTTTCCTTTGGTGGTGCCTTTGTGGTATACTGTGATCTGATATTTTATTCTCTCTTTATTACCACAGTATACAAACTCTTTTTTTCTTCTTTTTTTTTCTTTTTGCCCTTATTCCCTCTAAAATAATTTTGGGAATAATGTGGTTACGTCGTCTAGATATCCCCTGCAGCAATTCCAATCACTGCTTGGGAAGAGTTGGTTTTCTGTTCAGACGAACCTCGGTGCTGACGTTTCGTTGGGATAACCCTATGCTGGCTGTTAAAAAACAAGACCTAAGCTTAAATACGATCTGACGTTCAAGAGGAAACCTCAGAGGAGGCTGGAAGCGTTTGCTGAGGGGCTTTTGCAAAGTCGCGCTTCCGAGTAAGGGGGACAGATTTGTCAGAGGAGAGGCTTCTCTCGGCAATAACCTCATTGTGCCCTTTGGAAAAGGAAAGGAAAAGAGTAAGAATAATAGTATGCCAGGGACTTGACTGGCTCCCGGTCCTTTGCTCTAAAGGCTTTACAAGAATTAGCTGCTGTTCAGATGTCTATCATCAAGTATGAAGAAAAAAAAGTCTTCCTTTTCTTAACTGCAATGGAGTTTGACTTGCACTGGAGCAAATGGGAGCCAAGTAGCAAAATCAAGCCCAGGACTACTGAGGTAAATCCGTAACCTTGAAAAAAACAATCAGGCATAGAGCAGAAAATGGTTCATAAAAGGAGTTACTGCTGAAGTACTCTTAAACACCTGTTAAAGACTTGCATTTGTGCTCTCATAGGCGTTGAAGGTGGGGAAAGCCCTTTTAAACATGGGAAGTTGAAGGGATATGAGACAGGCTCAGCAATGTTGTTCACCTGCTATGGGTGAAATCCAGCATTGTTGGAGTCAGTGCAAACTTAGCTTATTTAATTCAGGAAGTCAGGGTTTGACTCCAGGTTTCCACTGTTTATGATGACTTACTGTGTGTTTGGACACCATTTCAGTACAGGCCCCTGCTACTTAAATATTTATTTTTAACATTCATGGAGGGCAGATAGAATCATTCTGAAGCCCTTTGTGCATGCTTTGTATGTGGTAGTTTTATTTCTTAAATTATTTTATTTTCTGGTAGCCAGCTAGTAAAGACAGCAATAAAATAAGCCAATTCAAAGCAATATGATTAACCATGTCTACAGCACATTTTTTCCTGATGTTTGATATTTTATAAGGATGAAATAGGGCTATTTTACAAAACTGCAGGATGCAAGCTGGTTTTCTTTCAGTTTTGTGATAGATATATGTTTATAGATGATCTTTCTCAGTGTGTTGAGCACACAAGCCAAATTCCAGTCTGAGCTGGTACATTATCACAGCTCTTCAATTTGTGGCCTTTTACAACCAGCCTTTTACAGTAAATTGACTGTAAATCAGTCAGGGAAAAGAGGAGGAAAAAAAAAAAAAAAAAGGAAAACACAACCCTCAGTGCTCCAATAGAAGCTGCAAAAATCTTCCTGAAGGAACAAAGTTGCTGAAAGGTAACTTTTAAATGAAAAGGGGATTTAGCATTTTTAAATCTGCGTTACAGCTGTGGAACTGCAGTGTCAGCTCACGTCTTGGTGCTGACGTTTCTAGAGCGATGCAGCAGATATGGTTGTTGGCAGAATTGCGCCTTGCAAGGTTTAAAATCAGCCACCAGAAGATTTGGGCAACATTTGTCAACTCCATGGCTTTCTCACCGCCCAGTCCCTCCAGTTCCTCAGTGGCACATTTTATTTACTTCCAATTAATTTTGGTTTTCAAATTTTCTGATTTTTTTTTTTTTGTTTTGGCCAATTAAACAGTTGTACAACGTCTCAGATGTAATTTCTACATCAGTTCTACATTAAGGACGTTCTTCAGTTTCTCTCTCTTCGGCTATCACCCCGACCATGGTTGTCCTTGTGAAACCAGGCTGCCTGTCGTGGTCTCGATGGCAGTGATTTCAGAGGAGGCAGGAGAGAGAAGGTGAGAGGCGGCATAAGAGGGAATTTGGAAAACACTATGGAGGTTGGCAAGGAGAGGGGGAGAAGCAGAGTCTTGTGAAGAGAAGTGTGTAATGGATGGAGTCTTTAAATGATTTCTTTATTTCAGCTCTAATTCAAGTACATAAACCGCCATATGTTGGTGTTTCTTTTACTGTGACACAAAAGAAGTTGAAAAGATAAAAAAGCTTTTCCAGAGGGATGCAAAGACCCTCAGTCCTTCCCGTTTCCTTAGACTCTTGTCGTCTGCGCTCTCCAAATTAAATAAGGCCAATAAATAAAAGATGGGACCGTAGCGGGGCCGTGTGTGCCGCTGCCTCGTTAGCGCGCGGGCGCCTCGGCGCGGAGCCGCTCACCCGCTCCCGCTGGTCCCCCGTCGCCGGAGCCGCTCGTTAGCGCCCGCCGGCCCCACGGGCGACGCGCGCAGCGGCCAGGCAGGCCGTGAGGAGCGGGTCGTGAGGGCGGTCGGGAGCGGGACGCGATCGGCGTGATGTGGGGCCTGGCGCCGGGAGGCGGCAGCGAGCTGGTGCGGGTTTGGTCGGGGCAAAGTTCGGTTTTGAGATGTCCTGGCCTCGCAGGGCAGAGGCGGCCTCGCTGCGAGCGGAGGCGGCGCGGAGCCCCCTGCTCGCTGCGCGCGTCTGCCCTCGCGTCGGCAGCCCTTGGGCGCTCCGCAGTTGACTCCATCTGTCGTGGTGATTTATAGGGGCTAAATCTGCGGCCTGAAGCTCTGCTGCATGGAAGTATTTGAGGGAGTGTAAATTAGTTGTGCACAGCAAGCGTGCAGCTCGTAAGGAAAACTGTGCTAGGAGTTAAGGCTTTTGTTACCCCTTAATTTGCTTACACGCAGTTGTACGTATATGAAGGCCACACATCTCAGGTTAATCTGTTATTCTTGATGCATGCGGCATCGCAGTTGTGTGCGATGCAGCCAGGACGATGCTGGACGCGTGAAGCGCCCTCCCGCTGCCCGGTGGCGGTGCCTCGTCTTGAGGGGCTCAGGAGAGCCGTTCCTGCATCAAGAGGGAAGGGTCTGCTCGTCTTGGCGGCATGAAGGCTGCTCTGCTGCTTGGGCTCATCGAGGTGTGTTTCAGCTAATAGGTTTGCTGGCCAGCTAAGGACCTCAGGGATCGGCGGTACTCTCCAGCCTTCTGTCGTCCATGTGCAACACGCACTTTAGATGCTCCAGTGGCTGAAATATTTTAAGTGGCAAAGAGGTACGTCTCTGCAGGGTAGGAGAGGTTTTTCCTACCCTGTGGTATAAAGAAAAACAAACTAGATTGCATAGGAGAATTCCCTTTCATAGGTATCTGTGCGAAATGGATACTGACCAAGTGTAAATGAAATAAAAATTAAGTCAAACCAAGGTATTTGCACTTGCACACATGTTGTTCTATAGCTTCTTTACCGAGGCAGAAAAGCTGCTGTGTTTTTCGGTGATAAAATTGAATGATTTTCTTCAAGTTTCAACACAGCGGTCAGCTGCCATGGCACATTCTGATACGTTCTGCAAGTGTCAAAATAGTCAAAGATCATTCTAGTGCAAAACCGTTGCTAGTATTAAACTATGCGTAGGGGTTTATTTGGTGTATAGTGGCTCCTGGTAGGATGTGATTTAGCTCTCAATTACCCTACATGTTGTAACATCACCTGGAAATTAGTTAGGGTTCCCATTAAAGTTCATGTAAAGTACTTGTTCAGCTACATGTTGTAACATCATTTGAAAATTAGTTGGGGTTTCCATTAGGGTTCACGTGAAGTATTTGTTCGGCTACATGTTAATGCCTAATTAGCACTATGCTGAATGGCTTATTCTTCTTCTAACTGCTATCGTATATCCTGGAAATTATTCTCTTTTCCTTTAGTATGTTGCTTGTTTTAGGTTCCGTTTTCATGTGTGCGTTTCCAATTGCAATAATTCATACATTTGGTATACAGTTTTAATCACTTGAAAGGCTGAATTGGTCGTTTAATTATTAATAAGGTGAAATCCATTGATTTCCTCCAGTTGTTCAAACATGAGTCTGGCCTAATCCTGCCTCAGGCCTGAGGGGCACTGAGATGAACAGCAAATCCTTGAGCTAAACATTCATTTCATGGGATTTAAAGTGTGCGAGTGGGGGGTATCTCTTTTTTTTTCGTCTTGTGACCTTTTCTTTTAATTTTCCTTTTTCTCCTATGTGAACATATTATTGGAAGCTATAGTTTTGTTGTCACAAAAATAGCTGAAAACAGACTGGTTTGCTGTAGTTGTTCAACAGCACGTTTATTACATATTTAAGCCTACCCAATATATGAGACTGTGTCAGCACAAGTGATGAAAGTAGATCTGTCATACCAAAGCGTTACTGCTGGGGCTGTAGAGTCATATGGCCAGCAAGTAAACCTTGAAATATTCCAACACCAAAGAGTTGATGAGTTTTGTGGTGTGTATATGCACATGTAGGCGTGTTTGCAAGGTTTATCCAAGAGCAGTGTCAGATTTGTTCTTTTTGTAGGAAGGACTCTTTTTACTAATTTCTCCGTCTCAACTGCAATTTGGTGGCTTGATGGAAATTTGTCGTAGTTTATTTCTTTAATTGATCTGATCTTCCTTGTTTGGTACATATGACCCTAATTACTAAAACTTGGTGGCCATCCTCCTACAGAAGTCAAATGGGTTTTTTTTTGCTGCTTTTATTTTATCAGTCTATTTTTCCTTTAACTCTGACATCCTCCTGTTTTATTACTATAAGAGGTCTCTTCAGAGGTCTAAATCCATGCTAAGCTTACTTTAAAGTTAAGGCTGAAGAAATAAAACTCAGCAACAATGTCATGTAAAAACCTGGTTAAAAATATGCACACAGACATATTTATATACATGCAGGTGTATAATCTTTTTTTTTAAAAAAAAGTATAAATAGAAGTTGTCTTAGATGCCTGTCTGGAAATAAGTGAAATAAGTGCCAATTTTGTGAGCTTTACTCCTTTTTTTTTTTTTTTTTTTTTTTTAATTTTTAGTCTTTGCTTGATGAGAGCCTTTTCAATTGCTCAGAATCCCTGTTCTTGGGGACCCAGTTCCCCAAATGATATAAGCATTTCAGAAAGCATCCATGAATATAACAAGTTCAAAGGGGCAAGTATCAGCACCTCGGTTGCGCACAGGAAGACAGTATCCATCTTCTGTGAAGAGAAATGGTGTTTTTCTCTGCTGCCACTAAAGGGAAGCCTCCTCTGGGACCTTGTTAGATGCTTTCATGTGAGGACCATTTGACCCACTTCTGACTAGTGAGCAGGCTTAGAAGGCAGTAGTTGTTGGGGGTTTGCCTTTGGCTGATCTCCCCCCCCCCCCTCCCTCTGCAATGAAAGAAAACCCTCAGTGGAATATATTAAGGATAATAACGGGGTAAAAATGTCAGTTAAAGAAGGGTGACGGATGGAGTTCCTATCTAAAAATAATAATAATAAACAAAAACCTTCACAAGGTGTCTCTGTGTATTCACCACAGAGATGGTGTCAGGAAAGCTTTTGAAGCCCTCTCTTTAAAAACAAACAGAAAAAAAGTATTTGTAGAACTATTTTTTTTTAAGAGCAGGGTTACTATTAATTACTGAATATCACATTATGTGGAATTTTATATTAAGCATAAATTTTCCTTTTAGTATAATGAAATCAACTTATTGAAACTCAAAAATACATTGTGGGGGAGAAAATTGATGATCTTCTGTCTGTCTGTATTACCAATAAAGAAAGGAGAAGGAGCGCTTATGAGGAACGTACATTTAAGCTACCTGAGAAGAAGATGGGATAAAAAGCAGCAGTACGGTAGGGGAGCAATCAGTGCAGTAACTCAGATGTGCATATAACAGATGATTTCTGTCTGATGCCAAAGGAAAAATTACTGCTGGCCATAATGGTAGTTCTGGCCGAAACAAAATACCTATTATTTTTCCCTCTTGACAGGTGGTTTCTTTTTCCAAATACAGTAATTACAGTGTTTTGATGTTTGTGTTGATGAAGTAGGATATCTTCGTTTTATAGAAGCCAGTATGAAACAGTTACTGTGGGTTTTCTTTTCAGGATTTATAAGATCCATGAAACCTTTTTATTTTTTTACGTAATACGAAAAAAGCTTTGCATAGGTACCAGTGTTTCTGGATTAGAAAATTATTATATTAGTGTTCTGGGAAAGCTAGTTTTGATGTATGATTTCCTCTACAATCACCTCTAAATATGCAAGGC
The DNA here is from genome assembly GCA_034781795.1 of Crypturellus tataupa. Lineage (NCBI taxonomy): Eukaryota > Metazoa > Chordata > Aves > Tinamiformes > Tinamidae > Crypturellus > Crypturellus tataupa. The sequence continues at coordinate 321,034 of JAWLRI010001111.1, forward strand.
TGGATCTACTGCAGCGAATGCAGGAGAGAGAGGAAATAAGTCACTTTTTCAAAGGTGATTTATGTTAAGCTGTGTATAACTACATGAAATATGAAATATTCTCCTTTCCCGCCACTGAGGTTACTCATAAATAATCTTTGTGACTTTGTACAGAACAAAATAATAACTATATCAAGAGAGAAGCTAGAGAAAACAATTAAATCATTGCAGCAAGTAAAAAAAATGTGATCAGGAGAGATCTCTATAAAGCGGAAAATTCTATCACTTTGTACTTAGAAATCCACGTATGTGCTGGAACGTTAGATGATTTTTCAAGGTTTCATTTATATCATAGAAGCGAAACTAAGACTGGAGATGAATGTCTGTAAGAAATGTCCTCTCTCGGTATCTTTTGAGTGCTTGTCAGTACCTCTCAGATGGGAACATGACTGAAAAACCAAGCCAAAGGGATAAAACCAGAACGTAGAGACGATGTTAGGCCCGAGGAATCCAGCAGGATGTAAGATAAAGACATCTGTAGCTGAATAAAGATGCCGCCTTTAGGAGATTATCCTGAAAATGATTGCAGCTGCCACCAGAGAGCAGAAGTGCCAGATGCTGCCGCAGCCCCCGGGGATGGCCGCGTGTGATGAGTCGTCCCAGACAGGACGGCTAGGAGAGCGGGCATCCTTCTGCAGATACTGCAACAAGAAATCAGGCCGTGACAGCCCTGCTCTTCCCTTTTGTCACCACTGAGGGAAAAGTCACTACTGAAGCCTTTCAGTTAATAACCTTTCCTTAGCATTTGAGAGGTGGCTTGCTGCAGGAAACACTAAAATGGCACTTTGTGTGGGTGCTAAAAAGTCTAGGTTCAGTCTTTGAACTAAATGTGAGCTGCTTCATGCAGTATGTTACAGTGTTTAGTTTGCAGTTATATGTATTTTGTTTGTAACCTACCTTTGCAAGCCAAAAGGTGGCATTCTTACAATGGAAGGAAAAAATGAAATATTTTTGGTTGATGATTAATTAAGCATGGTGCCATTCAACTTGTACCAGGAGGACCACCAGAAGGATGTAGCAGCCTGTGTCAGCTGTTTGAAATTTTAGTAATAAGAACAGAAATAAAAAATGAAGAAAATCTTCAACATTTAGAGAAACCCAGGAGAACAATCAAGCTTCTAGACAACTTCTACTTACAAAGGCAATCTGCTGAAGCCAAGGCAAATTTTCTTCTTTTGTTCTGAGTTTGCAGGTATCTTACACACCCCTTTTTTTTTTTTTTTGACTGCAACAAATAGCATTTAGGGAGTTAGTCTATTATGTAGTTTCCAGAAGTATTCTGAAAATTATTTTTTCCATGATGAGGCCAGAGATTTTCTGAATACTTCCTCAAGTCTTGAAAGAAAAGTTTTTTAGGGTGACTCTTACCTTTAAGTAAGAATTCTTTCCTTCTTGTGCCTGCTAGCACTGAGAAGATTTTATTTTATTTTATTTTATTTTATTTTATTTTATTTTATTTTATTTTATTTTATTTTATTTTATTTTATTTTATTATTTTTTTTTCTTTAGGGCAGATACTGCATTAATGAACTGCCTTTGCAGCAATTTGGCCTCCTTTATTACTTGACTGTCAGTCTTTAGAACAACAACAAAAAAATCTTAGTTCCCAAAATCTCATTAATTATGAAAAAAAGCTTGAAATACAGAAAGATGCAGAAAACACAGTTATATTAATTTGTGCCTCTGTTCATATACAAAACTTTATATGTAATGTCTAATTTCATGTTTTTCAAATGAAAAATGTGATTTTGACCCCAGCTATACGATTTTGGAATACTTACATTGGCAGTGAAGTACTGATTAGAAAAAACAGCTTTTTGAACTAACTTGGATACCTGAATTTCCGTAGATATCTTAACAATACGTCTTAAATCTCAATTTCCCCTGCAATGATTCTGAATCATTCTTTATCATAGGATTGATAATATAAGTATCTGATTTTTAACTCAGTTATTAGATTAGTTTAGGGAATCTTTCCCACAAAACAAAATGGCAAAACATATTATATTACTCAGTGCTATCATGCATATAGTTGTGTTTTTCTTTGTGTACATATGTATATATATGTGTGTCTTTGCTGACTGATGTACAGTTTTGTTTCCATGCTCCTAAAATGATTCAAACAACTCCCTTAAATATTTTTGGCACCACAATGCCTTTTCTCAGCAGTATTTACCTGACGTTGAGACCGAACAAGTGTGAATCAGCGCTTTCAGATTTCTAGAAGCAACCCTTAAACTTTATTTATTTAGCTAAATGAAATAAATAAATAAATAACGCAAAATTTTAGAATAATCCCATTCAGAAAATCCGTAAGGTGCCAAACTGACTTAGAGCCGTGGTTGTCTGTTGTCTGATTCTGCTTTGGATACTTTTTATCCGAAGAGAAGCTTACATCTACACGTAGAAGTTCTGTTAGCTGCCCCGTGCCGTTTCCTGCCTGTGGCCTGCCCCGTGCTGGTGTTGATGACGACCCTCGATTCTGTCACCAGTAGTTCCCTCTCTATTCCTGTCTTCACATCGGTTGATAGTTTTACCACACAAGCACTTCATTAAGCTACCAGAAACTCTGCCTCCGTGCTCTCGTTCAACCCGCTCAACACGTCGAGCTCTTGATCTTCGTGCGTGGCTCCACGTTCGCCCCATGTCGCATGTCTTAGCGGCAGAGGAGATCGGCCGTATGTCAGAGACCAGCAGGGCCCTCCTCTCCTGCCGACCTCGCGCCGTGGCCCTGCGGCGGGCGCGTTGCTCTGGCACCGCCACCGTTGCTGAGCCGTTCTGTCCGCCGCCGATTAGGATGGATGTCCCGAATCTTCCAACGTATACAAAATACTTTAGCCAATCAGCGGGAGCCTACTGTGCCATTTGTCTTCATCTTGCCAATTTTATTTTGTATTGTGAGGCAACCAAGGCAAATGGGAACACTTTTCTGGTCAAACCGTGTTACATTAGTCGGGGAGCTAAAGGCTGAATAACTCCCAGGATTTTCTTCGCTGGCCTGTGAGGGGTAATCAGTTCCACATAATGGTGGCAGATCTCAAGCATCAAACATCCAAGTGGCCAAAGTGAGAGACAAGTATGTGTGTGTGTCAGTGTCACATAAATGTGATCTAATAATTGGTACAAGGAAATATCATAACTAAATATTATTTTTATAGAGTTTGAGCAAAGCTGCTTGTGATTAACTTTGATATTGTGAAAAAATACACAGGGCATAGATTATGTTCTGTTCAATGACACGTGCATTATATCCTGTTCAATGATACATGAATTTAAACTTGTCCTTTTCTAGGTGGATATACGTAGCCATAAATAGCTAAAAAGAAAATATCTGACCATATATGTATAACCTGAATTACTTTCTGCAGTGTAATTTTATTAGACCTTTTGGAAGAAGAAATACTGTTTGCCTCCTCAGGCGAAAGTGTCGTCGTGTTTCCAGGTGGGCATTTCACAGAGGGTGCCAGCCTTGAATTATCTCGTAATTAGCGTGCAGAGCTGGCGCGCGGCCCAGAAGATGATCGTGCACTTCACCTGAGGTGCAGTAGGTCCTCATCAGTTTATAAAGTGCTTTGTGCATTACCATAGTCATGATCTGAAGCTTCTGAGTGGTCTTTAAGGCTAATCTCTTAAGAAAGTGTAATGCAGCAGAAAATACGTTGGCAGAAATTAGTTTGCTTTGGTTAGACTGTGTCACTGCAGAAAAGCTGCAATTGCTTTGCTCAGAGCAGATGAACGTAGCATTTTTAAACTGAAGCTTGCCTAGGTTTCTTTTTCCTTCTGTTCTCTCTTTTGGGACTTTAAATTTGATCCGTTTGTGTCCTGGAGCTCTGAAGTATGTCTGGACGCTAGAGTGCTGGAGCTGCCTTGCTGTGTAGCGTGATGCCTTTGACTTGCCACCTACGATGGCTTCTGGGAACTACATGTGGTAGATCTTCAAACAAGCAGTATAGACTTGTTGTCTCTAGGTTTCACACATTGCCAACCTAAACTCTTCTCATCCTTAGCCGTCCCATGTAAGCTTTGGTAGGTGCGTGGGGCTGTGGGGCTTCAGGAAACCCTGGGAGAGGAGGAGCAGCCCTTTCCCGGCAGGCTCTGTGCCTGCTCCCTCGGTGAGTCAGCAGCGGTTCCTGAGCACTTGCCTCGCGAACCCAGAGCTCTCCGACGTCGTGGGCGCCTGGCCGGTGCTGATCTCTGGGGAGAGATCACTGACCCCGTGCAAATGCGGCCGCGGCGGGGCGATGGGCGAGCGCAGTCCGGATACGGAAGCAACCGCCGCTCGTCCCCCTGCAGATAAGGGCTGCCGCATCACCGGCATCTTCCTGCTCTTGCCTCCTTTCCCTCCCCGGCCTGCCTAAGTAAGTAACGGTGCAGATCAATGTCTGGGGCCGCCGCTAAGTGGTACGGGATCAATGGCAGAAAGTACGGGCAGGAGAAAAAAACTCAGTTAGTTTGCTTCCCATCTCATTACCTGTGAAGGATTGTTCCCTATTGTACATTTTCTAGTGATTTGTCCATTCTGCTCTTAAAAGTTGCAGGGCCTGACTTTCTACCGCATCCCAGGAGAGGGGAGTCTAATGTATCTTCCTGTCAGCTGTGATCCTTCTAATTTCTTCTTGAGACTTCTTCTTTCTCCTTCCTTTTTGTTTCCTTATAGCTCTTAGTTATGTTATACAAAATGTAATCATCAGTTTAATATCTACTTTAATAAACAGATGGGCCTTTCATTTATAGCAGATACTCAAGCTTTATTTAAGTATTTGCTTCTTCCGAATCAGGATTTAAAAATCTCTTTTCTTAACAGCTGTTTTGCAGTCCCCAAATAGTCTTTGTCTTACTATCAGTGTCTGTCTTCTAAAACGTAGCGCACAAAATAATACAGGTTTGGTTTTTAACTGGTGCAACAGCACAACAGCATGGAAAAGCAGTATAGCCATCTGGACTTTGCTACTTGACACCTCTTTATGTAAATTACAATCTTTTTGTGGACATCTCTTCAAATGAACATGTATTTTTTTTATTAATATTGTTCTGAAGTCTTTCCATCCCCTTATGCTTACTAATTTTAGATTATTTTCCTTTCACTATTTTATTCGCTATTCAAACTATATTTTTTCCTTCTGTTTCTGGGAATCGCTCCTTTTTGTATTGTTTCCCTTGTCCTAAATGACCTAGCCAATTTGTGAATTTCTTGTTAGAGAATTAGAAATAATTCTTAAATAATTAGAACCTTATTGTTGAATGTATGAATGGAGAGACAATTTCATCTATTCTGAAGAAAAAAATAATCCTGGTGCAATAATACAGGCGCTGAAAAGAGTGTTTACACAGCATTTCTGGCAATTGCAGTAACAGCAAAGCAGTTGTACTGATTCTTAACCCAGTCACCAAAATGAAATGACTAGTAAGGAAACTCCTCTGTCCTTCCCACTTTAAGGGATATCTTATTTATTCTTTTTCATTTTGTTTTATTCTTTAGAAAGTCATGGCTTGGGATTAGCTGTTGTTTAAATTTTGCTTTCTGTGGTTAAAAATGGATCTGCAAAACTTGATTTTCATGATTTCTCTTGCTTCATCTGTTTGATTATGTATGCTGCTAGTAATATAACCTTGTCAGTAATATTAGGGGATTTCTACTCCAGAAACCAATTTGAAGTGATGCATCTCTCGTTTGCTTATCTAGTATATGTAATAGCAAAATTTACATATTGTCTGGATACTGCATGCTGCAAAGCCTGCCCAATTTCCAAAAATCCATCACTGCACAGACATTCAAATTGCTGATAATCTCAGCACTGCAGTTTTTGCATCAGTTAGCAACCAGGAAAACATAATTTCAATAAGCATGAAGTTGTTGACGAAGATGAGGCACACCTGAAATATTACCTCTCTCATTCACAGAAATAGAAATCCTGGAGCTGGCTTTGCACTAAACCAAATTTCATGTGAAGAACTGGCCAAAATAATTGGACCTGGTTATATTTATTACTCTATCCTTAATATTTTCCCAACTTGGTTGCTATTTCCGTAGAGCTCCCTCCCTCCCTGCTCCGGCTGCTGCAGCAGGGGATGGGGAGCCCCTGGCCTTGCCGGTATGGGGACCGTGTGGGGAGGAGAAGACCCCTCTAAGGGGGAGCCGGGATGCTTCCCACCCCTCCGTGTCAAAGGGAAAATGTGTTTTCTAGTAATACGTCCTGCAGCCTTAATCAGATGGAGAAACAGGCCTAACTGTGCATGGAGTGGTAATTTGTGTTTTCAACTGAGATGATAGATACAAATTCTGCTTTTCTTATATCTTCTTCTTAAAAGCCCAGTTACTGGCAAAGGAAGAACATATGCAAAGGCTGAATGCAAAGTGAGGAGATGGGCAGCATCTTTCCAATCTTGACAAAGTTACTTTTGTGTAGGTTCTCAATGAAGTCAAGAAAACACTAGGGATTTGCCAAAGGAGCACATTTTAGGAAAAGTTTCAATATAATATCTGCAGGGAAACTTGCATGTTATTGCCATTTCAACTCACCAGTAAGCCCAAAAGCTGAAAGGTGCAATAGAGTCATGACATTGACTTCAATAAGAGTAGTGGAGAGCAAGCGTTAATTTGTATTTGAATTCACAAAGCATTTTAAATCATCACAGATTTTAAATGGTTTGATTCAGTTTGGTAGTTCAGTTTAGTATTGGTGCTTTGGTTCTGATCACCTCTTCATCTATATCATGTAAAGACTCTGCTATTATTTTCGTAACATCTGTTAATGTACACATTTGTGTCACTAAATTTACAGCACAGAGAATCTGCTTTATTGTGCCAAAGGCATTCCTAGGTTATTCTTAGAGGTGAATTTCCATCCTTTGGTTAATGAATATCATTTTTTCCTCTGTGACTTTCCGTGTTTTGTTTTTTAAGTCTGAGCTGATCCTTTTCAAATGTCATTGTGCTATATGAAGAGCCAGGATTCATTAAAAGTGTTCCATTGAGAACTGCTAGATATTTTTTAAATGTTCCACTGTTTTCCAACTGACTAATAGACTTAGCCTGTCAGCTTATCAGTTTTTACTTAAAAAATGTTTTAAATTCCTTTTTTTCTCTTTTATTAAAATATTTTCGCTAATATAGCAAAGGTCTTGGGCAGGTGAGGGAAGAAGGTAAAATAATCATAAACAAGTCCGATGGTCTATCAGAAAACATGGTTGTGTTTCTAAGATGTGCTCTGTGATATAGTTTGTGCATATGCTGAATTTTCAGTGGTGTGTTAGTTTCTTGAAATTCTCAGTAATAGTTGATTCATCAGGTACCCAGCTCTGGTTGTCTTTGAAAAGGTTAGAACTGCAAAGAGCTTTTCACGAAGCGTCTACCGCAAAAGAGCATGAGGACACGCACAGAAATGCAAGGACGTTCAGTTTAGCAGGGTCCAGTTTCTCCAAATCCCCACGGTGGGACCATGGGTTTGTCGCACGTTTGTACGGACGCCCCAGTGCGCGCGGTGGCTGCTGCGTCAGTGCCGCTGCCCCCGGAGGGCAGTGGGCAGCTCCGTGTGCGCAGCCCCAGTGGAGATCTCACGCTCTAGTGTGTTCTTAACCCCTCCACGCTGAGCGTGTGGGAGCAGGTGAGGCCACAGCGTGACATCGCTTAACTGCAGCCCAAATACTCTCCCAGAAGATAAGTAACCCAGCGGTACAGGTCACTGGAAGAAATCTGGACCTCCAAGTCCAACGAAGGCGAGATTTTACCTTACAGGTATGCAAATAATCACTTTGTTTTTGAGGTCTTTTCACAAAAAGATGATTTTATTTGAAAACGTGGTGACTTTTCCACACTTGCCAATGCTGTTTTGTTTTAACATGTTGGCGAAGTTTTTCTGTGTTAAAAGTATGCGGAATTATAATTAAGCCCAATAATTAGCCTAGTAATAAATATTCAAAGAGCAGACCATCAAAAAGGCCTGATTAGGCTATGCATAAATATATGGTAAAACTATAGCCCTTCTGCCCTTTTATATAAAAATAGAAAACCTACACTGAGATGAAAAGAGTGCTTTGCTTTTTTGAACATATGAACAAACAAATCTGATCAAATGTGAGAAGTGCTGTAATTTACACAGCCGTGATTGGAACTTTTAACACATACATTTGAAATATTTTGAAGCTGTCATTTGAGAAAAGCAAAATCTATTGCTGTGCTCATTTACAAAGAAAAAAAGACAGGACATTTTCCATTTCCTGTATGTCTTTGATTTTCTTTTTTTTTTTTTTTTAAGAGTTGGACTTCCTTATGGTTTGATTAAAAAAACGATTACTGTGTGAGACTGTGTGAATAAGCTCTATTTTTTAAATTTTGCCCTCGCCCTCTTTTCTCCAACCTGCAAGCACAGGTCCAGAGTCTTGAAAGGCCCTAGGAGCAATAACAGCTTAACCGTATTTCTAAAAAAAGTCAAAGCAACTGTTTGCCACCTTTATATAAATACTAGGTTTATGCAAAGCGGAGGTGTTTGCCAAACGGCCTCGGACTAACTTCTTCTACGTATTTAAGTTTCTATTGAAATGCCTTAGGAAAGCTCATCCGCCTGGTGAGCAGTCAGGAGCCTTTGCTCTGAGCGCAAGACAACACCAGGGAGGAAGCGAAGCCGCGAGCCGGGATGGGCAGCAGTCACCGGTGAAACTGCCCTGCCCCGCGCGGAAAGGCGGCTCTTGCGCCGCGCGACAGAAGGGAGATGCCAGGGAGAGCTCTGAGCTCCTCAGCCGCCTCCTGTGCGGAGCGAGGGATCTGTGAGCCCTGCCAGGAAGGAAGGGAGCATGTCCGTGCTGTGGCTCCAGCGGTTAAATGAAGCAGGGAATTAAAAAAGTGCATTAAGGGAATAGTAACACTCTCTGGGAAATTGTCCCTTAAGAAAGCGGGAGAAACCTGGAGGTACCTTATTAAGCATGCAAATATTGTAAAAGCCTGGGTAGAGAAAAGGGCCGTGACCCAAATAGTTCCACATATCCTCAAATTTTTATTAGGTCCTTTTGTTCATTAAAGTTAAGGTAAAATTCTACTCCCAAGAACAACTTTATTTCATAAATTTCACTGATACTTGCAGTGCAGATGAGATCTCGGGTCTTGAGCATTAAAGCTCAGTTAAGACTTTAGGCAATGCATTTGATTTAAGATTCCAGCCTTTTGACATAAATATTTCCCTACTCTTTATGCTACGCTATAATTTGTTGCCATGTTTTGTTTTGATCAGTTTATGTGCTACATTAAATCAAAGTTACCTTTCTAAAGAAATAAATTCCTAATTTTCCAAATGTATTTCAGGTCAGAGGAGCCTTGAAGGCTCGTATTTTGTTTTGTTGTTGTTTATAAAACAGAGCTAAGAAGGCAATTTTTAATGGGTTTCTCTGTCAGCACGGAAAATAGCTGCTCATGGCAGGGAACATATTTACTTGGTTTGGCCACTATATTTTTTTTAAACAGCTTTTATAATCAGTTTGTTCTTAAATTTGTGCTAAATGTAATGATCCAGTAATCTTGCAGGCCTGCCAAGAGCAGATGAGAACTGACAGAAAAAAGAATGCAGCCTCTGAGGAGTGAAGGATGGGTGAGGCGAGTAACAAGACAACCTTGTGATCTGTTTTTAAAATATATGTTATTTTCTGCCCGCTTTATTGCCGTTCCCCCTCTGCTTCCAATTTGCTGCTGCTGCAGCCAGAGACGCGTGCGGGAGGGGATTAGTGCTCACAATGCAGGCGCACGCGGGTGTCTCCTACAACACAGAAAAGATCCCTTTTTCATATATTATTTTTTTTTTCTCTCCATTCATGCTACCAGGGTTTTTCTTCTTCTTCTTCTTGATCGTGATTGATGTTGTCTTAACCAAAGTTAGATGCGGATCCTTTGACAGGCGCCTAATGAATAATGTGCCTCTAAAACACCGTGCCCTGCGCGCACAGCACACGTATGAAAATGGTAGTATATCTACTTAGCATTGCTAATCAATATGCTGTGCATATCCTGCACCTAATCTTTTGGAGCAATTAAAGCAAATTCAAAAGAGAGATTATCATGTGTAAACAATGCCGGCTTAGGTATCTTGCCTGCCGGCCTAAGGTCTCTCCGCAGATCCTGCGGAGTTTGCCTTCTGTATCAGTAGTTAATTAAGGTGAAACATGAGGTAATTAGGGCTAATCCCAGCGCTATCCTGCTGGCCTCTTGCCTCTCAGGCCGTGCCCTGGACCAGAGCGTTGTCACGGCTCGGGAAGCGCTGCCATTTTTAGAGCAGCTTTTAAAAACTGATGCCCGTGTTTAGCCCCGGCCGCGCTCCTAATCCTGTCAGGGCGCTGCGGCAAAGGCGAGCCAAGTGGGAAGCCGCCACGGAAGGGAAGGCATCGCCTGGTCTTCCGCGGGTCTGCAAGCGGCAGGGTGGATACAACTTTGCACTGGGACGTTCCTTGTAATTGACAAGGGATTAGGGGGATTAAATTTGTTCTCCTCGCTCGCTTCCAACTGCTTGCGCGGAGCTTTTGTTATTAGTATTTTTTCTTCTGTAAGAGCTTCCCATGTGATACCTCGGGAGAGGCGTGCGCAACCGGAGAAGATGAGTTCTCGCGCGCGCAGGACAACGTAATACCAATTTAAAAGTGTGTGATAACACCTGCAAGAGCAGCCTCGGAATAACATGTTGTTATTCCTTAGGAGCATTTTGGCCTTCATGAAGCAGAAAAGAGGCCCTGCTGAGCTGCGTCTGATCTCTGTCCTTCAGGATACATATTCTGTTTGCATGAGGGATATTTCAATTGATGGAGGCTATTTCATTGTTGGATGAATAGGTTTAACTACTCATTAGATTTGTCTAACTACATAGAAATAATTATCCTTCCTATTTAAAAAACAAACAAACAAGTGTATTTTAAATCAATAATAAAATCAGTTTTCATCCCAGAAGATATTTTCTTAGGCTGTTCATTTTCTATGCTAGCTACATCATATTCAGGCATATACCCTTTAAAATGGCTTATTTTTCCAAATAACTGCAAATTAGTATAAGTATTATTAACTAATAATCCTTTTTTCTTTCATACCTATTGAACTTTGCAAGCTGATCTGTTGTTTCTGTCAATATTTATATATATTTTTTCACTTCTAGCTTTGCACTAAGGAAAAGCAAATTTAGACCCCTCTCCTGGAAGGATTTTTGATAGTCGTGATTCCACAACAATCCAAAATGACAGTCAAAAAAATAAACAAATAAAAAGGGTGAGAAGATGTAGTCAAACTGTACCATTCAACATTTCTGTGCAGATAAACACCAAACCAAATATAGTAGTTCTGATGTGCTTTGGATCTCACCCCCAGAATTTTAACAGAGGTTTTACTAGTAGTTTTTTTTTTTCTTCTTCTTCTTCTTTTTTTAATCTTAGTTGATATACCTCTTTGATTGTTTTAGCTGTAAAAAGGAGATAGATAATGATTATTATTTTGACATTTATCCCTGCTTTTCCAATCACATTACTTTGCTCGACTGTGCCATCCTGTTTGAAATGTCTGTTGGTGCTTTCTGTGGCTTGAAGAATTAACCCGCTTTCCCTGTTTTAGCAAGTTGTCTTGATTGTCTGCAATCCAATACAACCAAATGGAATACTACATATTTTTATAAGCATTTCAGAATGGTAGATAAGTTTCTTATGTTCCTTGCCACCCACTTTGTTTTTCTAGTTGGACTCTTTATGTGTGTCACGATCCTTAAGTTCTAAAAGAATAGGTAGTAAAATCCCAAGCCTAAAAATAAAAGGTTTCTCCTTAGATTTATTGTCTTTTAGACATTTAATATGCTTTTTACTTTATTTCAGCTTCTAAAACTAGAGGAGGGGCTTTTCCTTCTGCATAAATGCAAAGAGGATTTGCAGCATGACATTTAGAAGTATATTGTATGAGGTTTCCTATTGATCCCTCTGGTGGGGATGAGTGCTCAGAGGGAATAAATGGGCTGCTTTTATGAGGCTCCCTGTCATCATGGATTTAGCTGTTTCATTTGCAGATTCCTGTAAATGTTTACTTGATTTATGGGCAGTAATTTTCGTTGGAGAAGGAATCGACATATCGTCAGCAAATGACTGCGTGTCATTAATACTTTCAAGTGGCATCTGAAAATGTCCGTGCGCTTCCATTGATTCAGACTGCTTCCCATGTTGTAGCTGCAAAAGTTTTACTGTTTAGTTAATATTGCATTGCATGCATGAGGCTTGGGACACATTTCGTGAGTAGCGTGTGAGAAAGTGTAAGAGGAATAAATCGTAATTCAGAGTCATTATGTCAAGCATAAAAGTTTAAGCAAGAAAAAAGGAGCCACCTCAACTTCAGGATATAGCACCTCATACCTTGAAATTAATTTCCCAGTGTTTTACTGACACGGGAAATTGTTGACTGTGCTTTCTTGGGTGAATCCTTATCAGATTCAAAACCCGTTGATTATATGCTGGTTATTTAAATTGTTCTTAATCTTTGTATTCTTCACTTCTTATCCTGTTGCTGTTGTCAGTCAAACAGATGAGGCATTCTATAGGAAATATAAGTGACTTGGTACAGAAAGTCACATGGCTGCAACAGTGATTTTTGTAATCATCCATGAAAAAAAGACCAGGTGTGTAGTACAGTTGATATAGAGAAAACATAAAGCCTAAAAACGGCTCCATTTTTGTTTCGAGCCTCGGATGTGGGATGTTTAAGTTGTTGGTCTGGTGGTTTCACTATCTATTATTGTGTAGGTGCCATGCTAGTTAGCCAGTGGTCATGCTGCTAATGTCGTCATTTGCTACACAAAGAGCAATTTTTTTAATGGCATAGCCTAGGCTATGTCTATTTTGTATAGCTATTCATTCCCAAAATATCTGAAGTCCAGAGCAAATTTCACTCTTTACACTGCGTTTTTAACTTGCTGGTATAGAACATACAACAACTACTACTACTAATAATAATAATAATAATATATGTAATTTTCTATTTTCTGTTTTGTACAATGTCTCAGATCTTAGATACCGGTAGAGAACTGTGCAGTACTTAAAATTAAACACCCAGATATCATGTACAAGAAGTGCTCACAGAAGCCTCTGTCGAAGTGTGAGCTCTTGTAACAAAACGGTCTAATAACAAACACACAGGCATCTATTTCTGTGGGAATGTCAATATTGGTCTCACTGTGTATGTACATATTTAAATACAAGTTCTTGCAGTGCTCTGAGAATAAAAGACAGCATCTAAATTTGCATTACTTATTATCACTACATATGCATGAGATAAGAATGAAATTAATACCCATAAGGAAAATTATTAGAGAAACTTTCAGTGACTCCCAGCTTTTTTGTAAGGGGAGTTACTCACAACCTCGGCTATATTATTTGTGAAATAAATCTTTTGTGATATCAAAATAGGGAGACAGCAAATGATTCCATCAGTCTCCCACTTTCAGGTCAACTGTTTTTTTCAGCACCAGGGTGCTGAACCGCAGGGTGCTCTACCTTGAGCTGATAGGATCATTCAAGGTACTGGAAGACAGGTTGTGTGAACTTTTTCTTAAGATGCTGACGTACTCACCATTTTTTGTGATAATCTCAGCAAAAGTATTTAGTATGATTAAATGATTAATCAGGAACAGCATCATAGTTTGTCTTTTCAAGATTTGGCTTTCCAAGTCAGGGACTGTCTGTGGTTCTGGAGGAGTCCGATTACGTGAGTTACTTGTGAGCATTAATATTATTCCTGTGGGTTTTTTTTTACAGGCAAGCTTCTTCATTGCAGCAAACCCAGCTTTTCTCTGTTTCATTTTATGGTCACATTAGGTTGTCCTTTAGTCTCTGGGACAACGATTTCAAATAGAATATTGGTAAATGAAACTACATCTGGCAACTGAGTGGTAGATAAGAGGTATTTTATTATTCTGAATTTTGGGGAAAATGCATCTAGTTCGTCCTTAGTTTCGAACATTCCCCTTGCATAGCCAAAGCTGCTGTGGAGATACCACTTAATTAGCCAGGAATTTGCTGTGTGTTGCCTTTATTATTCTGCACCGTGACTGCTCCACCTCTTTCTCACCACCAGCCTTCAGCCAAACCCCATTCCTAGAAGGATGAACTGTGGGAAATGTAAAAGAGGATTATTCGTTATTATCTGTTGTTTCAAGACATCCAACTTATTTGTGGATTAGGAGCCCTCTTTAAGGGCATATTAATCTGTGTATATTTCTCTTACCAAGGTGTCCCTCCCACTCCTGTAGTGAAAATTCTTTGTGATTCTATATTCATTTTCAATCAGTGCATCTTCAGACACTTTCCAGAAGAGGTTAGCGTCGCTTTTCTATTTTACTGATAGGGAAATGGAAACATGGGTAAATAAAACCTCCTTCTGGTGCTCACTCAGCAGATGTGCAGAAGAAGACAGCAGCCACTGCTGTACCATGTGCAGTCCTGCCCACCAGGCAACACTTCCTCTCTGAACATGCAAAAAGCTAAAGCAAAATATATGAGTGGGATTTTATACTTTACAATCTATGGACAAAATCTCAAAGTTCTGTGGCATAGGTGATGAATATGTGGCTCACAGTACTCCAGAAAAACACCCATGCTACTGTGGGAAGCCTCGTGGACTGTGTTTTTCCCCAATACAGCCAGTTTTGATGTCTCCTTCATATACATCTCCTCCATATACATCTCCATACTATCAGAAATACCTGAAGCAGCTTAACTTCTTGTCCTTTTGATTGTCTTTTATGATCTTGATTACCTAAAGATGCCTCTTTAATGTGTAGGGCCATGTATGTATCTGCACTACAGCAGAGCTTTTATTAATGTCTGATGAAAATATAAAAAAGGAGCATAATTAAGCTATATTGAGTTATTGCTGATATCTGAATCTTATGTTTATATTCCCTCTAATTAAAGTTTTGACTTTGCTGTCACTCACAATTCCTGCTAGTGTATGAAATATATCATATACTACTTAACCTTGAAAATGGAAGCCAAGATAATGTAGAATTTTATATTTATTTCTGCTTTTTAAGGCTACTGTGGAGATGGAAAATTTAGCTTGGTGAAGTAGATGTAATGGGGCTTTGAAATGGGGGAAGTTACTTTGAGTAAAAATTGAAGAGGAAAATAAATGGGTGCACAAACATACTTTTTAAACATTTGGTTTCTGAGATAAAGTTTAGATTTGAACAAGCCAACTGCAGTTTTTTCCAAATGAGAAAAGGCTGTCTTGAAGAATTAGAAGGCTTAACTGAGTGAGTGTAAATAGCAGACTGGGTAGGCTTGTGCATTCCTGGGGATTTAATCTGATTTTTACCAGCTGATGACTTGACACATGGGACACGAGCACGACAGCCCAGACTCCAGCTCTGGCACCGGTTGTGCTGCCGCCTTCCACTGACTGCGTCAAAGTGACGGCTGAAGCCCTGCCCGTTTCCTGCATGCTGCGAGGCGCCGTTCCGGCTCCATCCCTGCTCGTGCGCTAGGCGCTTTCAGGA
Organism: Crypturellus tataupa; assembly: GCA_034781795.1. Taxonomy (NCBI): domain Eukaryota; kingdom Metazoa; phylum Chordata; class Aves; order Tinamiformes; family Tinamidae; genus Crypturellus; species Crypturellus tataupa. The sequence continues at coordinate 336,567 of JAWLRI010001111.1, forward strand.
GGCTCTGGGCTCTGCTCCCCTTCCGTGGAGCGGTCCCGTTGCAGGGAACCTCCTGGCGTGCGGAGCAAGGCCTGGAAACGGCCTCTTGCCGGCAGCGAGGCCGGCACAACGCGGCCTCCTGAGCCATGGCCAGGAGGCACGCGCAGAAGTGCCGGTCCAGTCTAAAACAGTGCCAGGAGCCGCGTGGCAGATGGAGCGCCAGCGTTTCAGGGCTCAGGAATGCGGCTGGGCCATAATTAATGAGCCAGCGCAGACGTAAATCGTCAGTGCCACGGCGCTGAAGAAGGGTTGTTGTCAGGACTGTGTAGCTGAAGCGAGTCCAGGGCGATTCTTGAATGTTGGAGCAAAGATCAGCTCTGACTTCAGCACTTAGATCAAGCTAACCGCAGGAGAAGTGAAATGATGAAGCTTTGCTGCTGGCACAAACATGTGAAGATATTGTCGCCCGCTCAACTCCTGCCCGTCTTACGCGGTAATAGTTACCATGGGCAAGTGCTGAAACAGGTTAATCCTTCAACCAATGTATCATCTTAACCGTGTTACACAGAGCTCAATTTTCTGCAGTGCCTGTAAGACACTGCTTATGAGCAGTTACATCATTTTTAATAATAAGTAGTTAAATCATTTTTAGCAGCAGTTCAGGATGATTCATTTTTAGACAGTAATTCCGGAGACTTTGCGGTTGACCATGGACCAGGAGAGCCTCTTCAGATCCTTTTGGGACGAAGGCATTTGGGAAAGTGGGACCTAGGTCTGTGCATAGTTGTTAGGGCTTCGTTTAAAGTCTAAGCCTGTAAAACACGTAAAGGTATTTGGCTTTAGCTGACCCACTGGATTTATACTAATCCAAATCTACTGAGATTACTTTCTAGAGAAGATACTTGGATTACCATAAATCTTCAGCTCAGACTACTCTGTTTTTTTCTCTGTGTCCCTGCCTTTTATTCAGCACCTCCTATAGGCTGATTAATGAAAGCCCATTGCTAGTGGCCGTGAAATATGTTGCATGTAGGATCCTCCCAGCAGGAGGAAATGTTCCTTGTTGACAGTTGGCTGCACAGGAGGGAAAGCGGCTACCCAAGGCTGAAACTGCGGACTTCTCCTGCAGATAAAATCTGGATAGTCACTACTGGCGAAAAGAAGAATAGACAAAAAAGCACAGCAGGCTCTTGGATCTGTAAAACATTTGCTCCCCAACTGTCACGCTTGCAGCCTCCGCATCTGCCGTTCTGTTGACTCCTTTCACCTGAAGCAACTGGTCAGCCTGTATCTGTTCAGAGAAGTTTACCGTTTTAAACACGTCATATGTTTAAAGAATCCTTCCCCTCCCAAATATCAGTATATAATTTGTAATTCTGATAGGAAAAGACAGTTTTGTTTTCCATGTTCAATGAATTTCTTAAATTCGAATTCCCGATTTTATGTATTTGTTGGTGATCAGCATTAGCATTTGGGCAGCCAGCAAAACATTTCAGCACCCTTAATTCTTTTAGTTAGCTTTAAAACTGCCAAAAAACTATGACAATAAATATTCTTTGTGGTGTTATGCCTTCTGTTTGTCACATGTGAATATGGTTGCACTGACTAGTCTCGTAACTGTGGAAGATCCTTACAGTGTCCGTTTAAAATGGAGACTAAAAGAGAAAGGAGAAAAATCTAATATGTAAAGTTTAAGAAGCAAACATTGTTTTGCTTTTTCTTTCTTTAGTTTCTTAAGGCATTCTTTTATATGGCAGAGGCTTGAATTTTTTCCGAGTTTGGTAATATTTGAGTTCACTCCAGTGGGAATAAACTTCATAACAAGAGGGCTGCTGAAGACAAAATCACATGCATACATATACTATGTTACCCATAAACTATATTGAACCAGAGACGCGGGCAATATGCTCAGCCCTCTTGAAAACAAGGCTCTCCAATAATCCATACGCGGACGGTTGTCCTGTGCGTTGTCCCTTTCCTGCCTGGCTGGCCAAACCGCCTTGTGATTCTTTGGGCAGCTTTGTGCCGCAGCTGCAGAAAACTAACTGGGACGAAGTACATTAAAGCATCCCAGGAAGTACCCACGGAGGAGAGAGAGATGAAGGGGTAGCTTAGCTGTTCAGACCGGCCCTTCTGTGGACATTGGCCCAGGTTGGCGGACAGGGTTGGATGGAGCTGCCCTCCGTGTCCGGCCTCGTGCCTGGAGCCCCTTCCCAGGGCCACGGCCCAGCCCCAGCCGAGTGACAAGAGCGATGGGTCGATGTAGAGAAGGACCTGATCAATGTCAGAGCACAGCAAAAACTCGTGGGCTTTTTGGCTCTGCGTTTGGCGAAGAAGACGTGATGCTGTTGGCTGGGCGAGAGCTGAAACGCTTCACAGGAGAGCTGTGCTGCAGGAGGGTGTGCGTGTGATGCACCAAGTAGTGTGCACGCTCGGGTTTGCCTTCTCTGTTGCTGAAGGCTTCAGAGTTTACGTTACAGCCCTGGAAGCTGACAAGTTAAGCTGAAGGTTGATTAGATGCAGAGAGAGGGAAAGAAAAGAGAGGGATTATAAAAGAAATAAACATTCCTACATTCACAGCTAGAGACTCATGTTTTCTGGATTTGAAATGGAATGGAAAAATTGCTATGCCATGCTGTCTTTCTCTAAATCTAGGATATCATACATATGTGTGTATATATTCCTACATATGCTGTCATTTTCACAGGGAGAATTTATAAAGAACCACTTCCAAAAGGGTCCAGTTTTGTGTCTTTTCCAGTTCTCTGACAGCATGAAAACTAGTACCCAGGTAGCATTACATGCAAACAAGATTCTTTCATACAGCTGTCATGTTTAAAAATCTTATTTCATGTTTATTACTTCTAAATTAAAATGAAGCAAAATGTCAGAACATAAAACTATCTTTTGCAAATCATAATGGAAAATTATCTTAACTAGTCTGATGTAACTAGCTACTAAAGAAGAAAAGAAAACTGTATTTTCAGAATATTGTGTGGGAAAGTAGGAGTGCTTAAAGACAGAGATATGAAATAGAAAAGACAGTTTATTTCAAAGTCCAAGTCCATGTTCTCATGCACAGATGCATACATTTTAAGCCTTATCTCTTCTTTTTTTCTCCCTCAACCAAAAGATTAGAAATAAAATCAATGGGGTCATTTCCACTGATGGATGTTTCAAAGCATAATACTGAATGATAAAAAGCAAGTTGTCTATATTTGATCTATTGTTGTGGTGTATAGACTGGCTGCAGGAAAAAAAAAAAAAGAAAAAAAGACAGGGAAGAATAACTCTGGAAAATGTGTCATTTTGTTGCTAATGCTGTGAGAAGTATGTATTCCTAAAACCCCTATGTTTTAATCACGCTGTAGAGGAGATTTTTTTTATATATTTTAATTAAAAAATTTTAAGGCATAGAAATACATCAAAGAGTATGAAGGTAACCTGAAAATTATAAGGTTCCAGAGTTGCAGAGACTTGGCAGGGTATTTATAATTCTCAGGTTGTTTATTAAAGTAGTGTTCTCAACTAGATTTTTTTTCTTCAGCAGTTGTCCTGATCTCTCTCTCCTTATTTCTTTTCGTATTTTGCTGACACACCGTATTTCATAATCTCTCCCAGGAGCTTACACAGGCAAAATTACTTGGTGGTTCCTCACGTTCTTGTCCCGCGCAGCATCCTACAGAGGAGAAGGGCACAAAAAACCCCACGGCTCCTTGGAAAGCCGTGGGATGGGGAGCTCCGTCCTTCACGCGCCCAAAGCGAGGCCTCCGAGGGCCTCCATGAAACGCCACCGCAGGCTGGTGGGAACAAAAAGGGCTCTAGCTAGAGGAGCGTGGGTGCGTTTGGAGAGCGTTTCCAGCTGCTCCGCATATTCGTGGTTGGGGGGCAGCCACGCAGTGGGGCACCTCGCTGTGGGCGCAGCGGTGGGACGGCGACGCACAGCCCCGCGGCCTGGTCCTGCCCAGGCGCATGAGTGCAGCGCGGGCTCCGCACACACAGCAGGGCTGCCCCACGCGATCCCCCCCACTGACATCGGCCTGGCCGCGCGGGGCCCTCCCTCCCGGCTGGCGGGTAGGGTCGTCGCTCACCATGAGCCTGTGCAGCAGCGTCCGGGCAGCCGCCTCCCAGACAGTGCGACCTCCCAGACGGTGCGAGTGAACTTTTCTTTGAGTATTTTCCCCTTGGTTCCATAGTGTTTTACTAAAAGAAAAAAGAAAAAGTGGAGTTACCGTTGCACCTATGGTGATGATTTTAAGAGGAGGGAAGTGTATCCTCTTTGTTCAGGTTGTCTTCATACTGAAGCAGTTACTGCTTATTGAAATGAAGTTTGCATTTTCCTTCCCTCCGCAGCAGTTATTAAAGAGTTATGTTTCTCGATGTGAGCAGGGAGTCTGATGTAATTACATGACTCATGGATTAGCTTTCTGCTATATCCCCTCTGCCTCTCAGGCAGCTTTTCCTGCTCCTGAGTAAACATTGCGGGGTTAGGACCTGAATTAATGCGATTGCCAAGGATGAGTTCATAGCAGCGGGTGCTGGGAGAGGACAAAGCCAGTCCATTTGCGAAGATGTCTCCTGGGTGGGGAGCGTGCACGCGCTAGCGTAGGATGTATGTGAGTTTGCTGGTGAAGTCTTTGGTGGTGGCTAGTGGTTCGGTGCATCTTCTGGGCACCGAATACGCTGCACTCGAGTGGGTCTGTTTCTGTGGAACCGCTGAGCCCAACCTCCTTCCATAAAGCATCTCCAGGTGGGTGTCCCAAACCAGCTGTGTCTAGAAGGCAAGGCCACGGGCTTGGAGGAACAGTGTGGAGGAATGACATATTCACTGGCGAGGGAATTTGAGGTCTCCGTTGATGCTTGAAGGATGCTCCCCAGCAGGCATAGGAGGACACGGGGGAAGCAGTCAGCAAAATAGCTGTGGCCGAGTGGGAAGAGTTTCCTCACTTGGCCAAATATAAATAAGGAGGCAAGTCAGGAGGCGCGAGGGGAGGAAGCCGAGACTCGCACCAGTGTCCAAACAATAGTCTACCTTGTCGTTGAACTTTCACTTGAACCACAAGCAGAGTTCGCCAGAATGAAAGCGCAGTAACCTCCATTAACCTGAAACAGACCTAAGGGTTTTGGACGTTGTGCTCTAGTTGAGAGCTGGCATGCGTAATTAGTGGCAGAAAGTTTGTGATGCTACTGATTCTCTGTTCTTTCAAAGAGAATTTTTTTAAAAAATAGATTTTTGTTGCTTTTCTGCTTTTCTGAAAGCACATATATACTATTTCATCTGCAGTTTCTTTGTCCTTGATCTAGTGATACTGAAGGATCTGCTTTACCATAGACAACTAGAGTGGCAGATCATCAAAATGTTATTTTTATCCAGATAGAATTAGCATATTGCAATTAAAATTTTGCACTGGATGGCATCAAATACATCCTACTGATAATTGCTAAGTGGTGATGTTTTCAGAAACTTTAGAGTTGTTATGTGGTCTTAAGCATATGTATAATCTTAGCATAAAATTAGGAGTTTTTCATAATCACAGGCTATCGTGATCTTAATTGAAGAAGGAGAGGGAGGATGACACTCAGCTATATTCACTGGTGACATTCAGGTTTCATGCTTCAATTTTATTAAGTGTTTCATTTTAATCAGTGCAAATCTTCTCGTTTTCAATTCAAGGTAGAAACTTTCAATATAACCATTTGGGGCATGATTTTAATAGAATCTTTTGTCCTCTGATTTTCTTAACACGCAAACCTTGTGTTTCTTCACACAATTTCTTAGTCATGTGCACAAAAATGTTGAAATTTTGAAATCGTCTGTTTAACTAAAAATGACAGCATAATATTTTAGCACCTTGTTAACAAGCCTCAAGACAGGTACTAATTACACCCCAATTTACAATGCATCAGTTTAGCACAATCGATCAGTTTAAAAATATATATATAAAGGAAGAAAGAAAGAAAGTAAACTGAGCTTCAGTCTTGTTGCTGAAGGAATGATGTATTGATTCGGCCTGACAGTGCTTTGTCTACAGATCAATGGAGATGTGGGGTATAGACCAGAAGAATGAGACAGGGTCGCAAAGGTCAGTAAAAGAACAGGGAGTCCGAGATTATTGGAGACAATGAAATGAACATATCATAAAGTAGGTCCTGATTGCTCTTTGTGAAGGAATTCACCACTTACAGGTTTTATCATGTAAGATAGGAATAATAAATTCAGTTTTACAGCTAGCTTTAGATGCCAGCTGTTTAAGAGAGTTAAGAGGAATCAGTGCCTCTTCAGTAACTGTTGCTGACTGTCCAGGAGCCTTGCAAGAGTGAAATCATTAACACCAATGTATTTGTAAAAAGTAGAAGTGTCTGTCTTGTGATGTCTGTCTCTACTCTGTCACCATTATAGAACATTTTAAAAATCAAATAATAAGAAATCTTCACTCCCTTAAATCTTCTGACCCTTATTTTGATAATCTTAACTCTTGACTAGGTAAAGCGTAAAGATGCTAGTTCTGTTATACCTCAGCTTTCCCCATTAGTAGGTATGCGCAGGTTTAATTTGACAACAGTACTCAAGTGTACTTGTAACATGGCATGTTATTCATTCACATATTTCTTGTGTCCTTGGTGTCTTTTGAGACCTGTACTGTAATATGATTAATCCCTTACAGCTTTCATGCCTTCTAAATCCTGTCTCATTCAGCTTTAGAAATTCAACTTTCACGATGAGAGGAATGACCGCTCCATACAAGTGTTATAATTTGGGGCTTAATCCACAAAATTAATGTTTTATCTGCACCGCTGCCTTATTATAAGAGCTGTTGAATGAGTGTCATTCAAAACAATTGCTTCCAGAGCTTTCTAATCCACATTTTTACATCAACGCTATGATTTCCTTAAGTTTTACCATATTTGGTGCTTAACTGTCTAACTCTGGGTGATAAAGGGCTGAGAGAACATGTTCTTCTAACATAATCACAAAGGAGCAATTCGCCACATTGCCGCTTTCCTTTTTCCTCCAGGGAATCAGATTTAGCACAGTTTAGAATTAGAGGTGCGTGGTCAATGTATTTCCTTAAAGCATATTACCTGTAATAGAGTGCCGGTTTGGAGTAGAGTGGTTTTGCAGGAAGGAAAACATTATCTGCACATTTTATATGAATTCCCATTTTTTTGTCCTCTGGGGCAAGATGCTAAATAGGGAAGATATGCTACATTGGCATTTAATACAACTGCTTTTAAGAATAAAACTGGCTATGATATGAATTATTCACCCTAGAATACTTAGGGGACTTAAGATCTTTAAGATGTGGTCAGATGTGATCTGTTAAGACAATGTAAAGGGAATGTTTAAGTATTAAAGGAAAATGTTTTCTGTGAAGGTAGTAGCTACAAATAGAGACAATCTAGATGGATTTAAAAACAACATAGTATAGTGCAAAAATCCTTGTTCCTAAGGAGTACCTAACCTCTGCATTAAATAAATACAGAAACAAGGGAATAGTTATTCAAAGAATTGTTAGTTTTGTTTTGTGGCTTTCAGCGTAATCACAGTTGGAGAAACAATTCCCACTCTTTCAAAACCCTGCAGAAGTTTCCCAAACAGGAGGTAAAGACAATGAAATTCCTTCTTTGCCAAGAAACGGTTGGTCCGTTTGAAGCTCGCTTGCCTGCACAGTTTCAGCTGTTTCCCTGATGTACTCTATTTGTCTTTGAAATAAACAGGGAATTTAAATTTTGGGTAGGATTAGTCCGGGGCATATTTGTATGCACAGTGTTTGTCCAAGAAAATAATTTGTCCCGGCATTTAAGGTAGGCCAGAAATATCCATTCCTTTGTTTCTTTTATGAACATTACTTTATCAACCGTATAGGAAGTATCCCAAATAATGCATTCATTAGAGGTACACACTGTCTGAAATGATTGTTTTAAAATCTGTCTTCCCCAGGGATTAGGATTTATACATACTGAGTTAATGATTAATGAAACTATGGCCCATTAAGTGTTCAGTGTTTTGAGTTATTGGGAAGTGTTCATCAACATTAAAAAGATTTTGATTTAAAACATCACAGTCAAAAATTCTGTGTTTTCATTTGTAATTTCCTCTTTCATTTTGTTGCGGTCATGAACCACAGTATTAACTAAATTCCATCTTGCAAGGTGCTGACCCTCCTGAAAATCACTGCCTCCCTTCGGAGCGGACGGTTTTACTCCCTTCCCGGGAAGCCTTGGTGTCTTTCAGGTTTGAATGCAGTGATGCCAGGCTGACTCAATAGCGCAAAAATGTGAGTGCATTTTTGCATAGTTATTTGATGTAGCTTTTTTCAAAATCTGATCTCTCCTCTGTAAAATATCGGAAATTTATTTCTGTTCTATAAAACACGTGGCGTAGGCGCTCTGCTACCACCGTGCGCTTCGTCCCACTCTGTCTGAGTTCCCTGCAGACGGAGGAGACCTTCCCAAGAAGCACAGTTCAAAATACCCCATTCACATCGGCAGCCACCTGCATTTAAACTGTGAACAAGCTGAAGCCTGGGACACCTCGGGAGGCTAAGCAGCTTCCCCAAACATCGCACCATATCTTCTGGGAAGATTTTCTTGTTGATAAATATTAATGTTACAGATAGATATATTCAGTTTGGTGTTCTTCATAATTATTAATGGTTTCCCTTTGCACCAAAAGAAGTGTAGTGTTTTTATGGAACTCTCACTAGCTTCTCACAGCAGGCCACTGTTATCACAAAGAATTAAATTATTTAGGTGCATATTTTGGCCCTGGTTTTCCTATGGAAATTAGGCTTCTGTGCTCAGTGTTATACACTATTTGTGTGTGCCTGTTGGTCCTTCTGCACTCCTTGTGTGTGCCTAGTTTCTCTGATCTTTTTGCGAAATTTGACAGGGGGTTAAAAAAATGGACAGTGCTAAGTATGCTTTTTGAGACTAGATGCCCAGCTTGAGAAGAGAGGCTCCAACTCTGTGTCCACAGAAAGACCCATGGATAGGATTCAGTGTGCACTTACCCTTTCAAAGCCATCAAAATCCTAAACCAAGTCTCTAGTATAGAAATTGGTTTCAGATTCCAGATAGAAATTTTTAAAATGAATTGTTCTTTTTTTAAAAAATGGAAATTAGACAACGTAGGAACAGTTACATTCAAATAACATTCTGGTGAAACTGTGAGGAAAATGTTGGTGAGCAAATTCCCAAGCTTTCATATAATCCTCAGGAAGTTTATCAACTGACATGATTCATATTACCCAAAAAGACCAATATTCTTGTGGCATTGCTCTGGCTTATAGTAGCTACATTCTCAGAGAATGCTCTTAAGTGGTTTGGGTAGAGAAAGACATTTGTCAGCACAGTCCCCTTACTCTCATTACATGTAAATGAAGAATGCTTTGCACTGTTTACAGCTGACTGCAAACATTTACTTCAATAATGACAAATTAGTCAAATCTTGTAAATCATTAACAGGCAATTAATTATGTTTCTGGAATTTCAGCTCTTCAGGCTTTTCTTATCATTGTACCCGCCTTGCAACTTTATCTCCCAGCTGCCCAGACTCTCTTGGACAGCAGTAAGTGATAAAGAGCTTTGATGTGTCACCTGTGTGATGGAAAGGGAGAGCAATACACAAAGCAGCTTCTTTACTTGCGGCCGAGGCGCTCTGTAAGGGTGGTTGCCTTGTCTCTCAAACGTGAGCCTGTCTGTACCCGTAAATCGTGCAGCTTTGTTAGAGCAGTGCAGTCAGAGCAAGGTCTTTGTCTGGTACGGTGTATTCCCAGACAGTGAGGACAACTGTACTTTACACTTAATTTTATATCCATATGAAAAGCATCTGCAGTAGGCACGCTACTGATTTGGTCATTCTAGCCCAAAATTCTATTTATTTTTATTTATTTATTTTTACATAGAGGTTTGAACTGTATTGTATCTTGTATGGAAGAAAAAGAAAGCCCTATTGATAAAAGATTTTTCAAGACTGGTTACTTAAAAGTAAGTGCCCACATCTCATGTAGCTGGACTGTGTTTAAAAAGTGTTAGTCATTAGTCAACAGCTTAAAGCATCCAAACATATAGTTAGATGTGTAACCATAGATTTTTTATTATTATTTCTAGGTTCCCATTGCTTAAATCTAGGCTTATGCAAATATATGGATCTAAGCACTAAGCCACCTGCTCAGAAAGCTATTTGAAAAGGCTGCTCTTCTAAGTTAATTACTGAGGGATGAGTAAAATGAATATATTTGTTTTAAAAGCCATGTGCTAGTTGTCATTTAAGAGGTATATTTCTATCCCTTAAAAAAAAAAAAAAAAGCTTTAAAAAAATATTGGTCGATGTAGGCAAATCTTTTCCAAATTCCTCTTTTCAAGATACGGTTGGAATATTTCACGTTTCTGGAAACTGAATGGCAGCTGAGCATACATCTGCATGGGAAATTGCTATATGCTGTGATGGGTATTAAAATATTTGTTTTCTTCTAACTTTTTAATTAGCTTGCCCTCCCTGTGAGAGACTTTCACTACAGTATCAGGAAAATGTTATCAGTCTTGGCATAATTTTAAATACCTGCCACAGTCTTGGGACTCAAAATCCCTGTAATGCAAATTAAATGAGGAAGGCCTCTCCGCCGAGAAGGTACGTAACCTTTCCGAAGCGCTGGCGAGGCAAACGTGCTTCATCTTATCAGCAGAGTCTAATCCAGCCCAGGTCCAAGGAGTCGAACAGTTTCTCTGCAGAAAATAAATGTGGTTCTTGTCAAGACCATTGTAACAGAAGAGCTGGGGGGCATTGATACTGAAGGGGTCATTTTTTTCCTGTTGTACACTAATTTGGGAGTGACGTGTTGTAAATGCTGCAGTTTCATAAGTTGCATGAGGCATCATCCGGCCTTTTCCCTTCCAGATATTTTCTGCATGTGTCATCATCACTCATGTATAAAGTATATAATCTCTTATCATCACTGTGCACATTCTGACACTGCAGTGATTTAGTCTTAATACCATCCATATTACTCTGTAAATGAAAATCCCATATTGTGTTAGACGTACATTATCTTGTTTTCCCACCTTATCGTTTTCACTGTTTCTCTTTTCCATCATCCAGTGTTAAGGCTTGTTAGTAAGCAGCTTTATAGGGTCATTCAAGATGTTGATTTACTTGAAATCAACATTACATCAGTGTAGATACTAAAGGCCAAAGATGAGGAGAGCCTGGCCCATGGTCTTCCCATAGAACTGTGTCTGGTGGCTATTCTCCAGAGGAGTCATTGAAAACCAGTATTAGAGTTGGGCAGCCTTTGCAGAAGCAGATCCTTGGGATGTTATTCAATCAAAGTAACTACTGAAATAGCAGGCCCTGAGGCTGAAGTCCCATGCTTGTAGCTTCAGGTAGCTCCGTGCACTGTGGGTATTGCTGTTAACTTCATGCAGGTTACTGACAGTGAGTGTAGTTCAACGTGGGTGTAAATCTTTGGGGCATGCAGGTCTTCAGAGTTTTGCTAATGGGTTTCTTATGTGTTTATGACTGAGAACATCAAGATGTGGTGGTTTGCAGAAGCTCAGGAGAAACTCTTTTATCCCCCAAGGGTTAAAGATAAAGTGGAAAAGCCTTCCGGAAAAACTTCCGGATAAAGTGGAAACCCTGTGATTTGTGTTTCTAATATCATCATTTTTAAAATAGTTCAGAGAATATTTATTTTGCAAATGTAACAATTACCATGTAATTTTAGCCTTCATATACAGGCAGTTCCTAATGACTTAACTAGAATTTTAAGACAGAAAATACACACCCACACAGACTCACACACGGAGCTCTATATTGACACAAAGGCATGCATGCACACGTACACTATTTATATAATTTCCTTTGGGAGAACGGAGATTTTTAAAATGTATTGATTTTTATCTTCTCCCACATTTACTAAATGAACTAAGTAAATACAAGTAAAATGTCATGTACCAATTCTTCTGTGTTCCTTAAAAACTTTGGTGACACAGTGTCACTGTGCAGCCATTTTTAAGCAGAAGTGCTTTTTTAAAAAAAAAATACTACAGTGAATTACTATAAAAGTGATTTTGCCTAAACACTAAAGGTGACTTTTAACTGAAAAACTATAAAGTACTTTGCTTCGATACTAAAGAGAGCTTTTAATTGAAAAGTATAAGTGAACCTACAAAGCAAGGTTAACACTTAGTGCTATAATTTTATACGTACACTTTGGCAGTCAGAGTGGCTTTGATTCAACCTTGACTTTCTACAAGATCATAAAAAGGCACAGAATAATTTGTTGTAAAAGAAATGAGAAGCAGAATACAAATATGAGTTGCATAACAAATGCTGAAAAAGAAATGATAGTGCTCAAAGGAAATGTACCATTTTATGATAGAGCCATAATTCTCAAACAATGTTAAAAAAAAAAAAAAAGAAAAAATATAAACTACAAAATAACCCAACACTATATTTTATTCCATTTTGAAACAACATTGCCAAGAAATGGATGAAACCTGCACAACTGGGATTTTTTTTGAGTAACAAAGCACGGAGGCTATTGTATGAAGAACATGGAGTCTACATAGGTCATAGGATTACTGAGTGTTACGTAGAGTAACCAGGTCTGTAACTGAATTCCCCTAAGGTGTTGGCTTGTTTGTAGGTACGTCTTGATCCCTCAGATGGGCATTAAAATAGATCTAGAGGATCTTCACTGGATCCAAAAGGTAGCATAGTCTTTCCCTCTGAAGGACCAAAAAGAGATCACAGAATTATTTCCTAATTGTGAGAAAAATCTGTATTGATTCTTTTTGTCTCTCTGGCTGATGTTAATAGTATCACAGGTCACTAACTGCTTTTCAGTATCATTTAGTTGCTGAGGAATCACTTAGGAAGACTTGCAGGGGGGAAGGAGTGGGAATTAAAGCCAAAAGAGCAAAGATGCAGTGTGGCTGCATACAGCTGTCCGGCGGCACGTGTCGATGCGCTGAGCTTTCTCTAATAAGGGATTATGAAGGAGGAAGTAGCATACACTAACTGACATTAATAACCTAAACAGAAGCCAAATTCCTCTTTCGCATCTTGCTGCATGTGCTCGTATCATTTGTTGTGACTTTCATTTCTACACCTAATGAAATGTTTAGGATGTGGCCTAGAAATTTAACCAAGTTATTCATTTCTGTGGAAGCAAATTGCAAGTGGCTGCCTGTTAGGCATATGTGATGTCCATAAAAAATAGCCGTTTTGTGTACCATTGAGATCACAGTGCATACACAGTAGGTAATGTTTATTTCACTTCAGGGAGAAACTCACCAAAGTTGCTAGACTCACTTAGATTCACTAGATTAAAAGGAAAATATATGTTTTTTGCGCTGGTGTCATAGAGTGTTTACCAATGCACTTGAGAATTTGACCACAAAATGTTGTATTAGTTTGAACATTTTTTAAAGTTATAACTCTTTGGTTAATTATAGTAATGACCTCCATTTGTAGCTGAATGTTGTTTTGTATGAAAAGCCATGTATTTGTGTGCGTGTGTGCACACGTGTTTTGGTGGTTTGTTTTGTTTTGCAAAGCATGTGATTCAGGCTGGATTTTAATCTATCATCTGCTTTGTGTTGGCAAACAGAGGTGGTGGTTGTTAACAAATTGACTTCTGGGTCCAGAGGTGTCGGGGATTATAAACTTGTGGTAGAGTCAGCCTTCTAATCTGGCTGGTAATGAAGTGTTTTGAGAAAATAACACATCAATACCTGTGCATTAGTATATAGTATTAGTAAACAAGAATAACTTGATAAGTTCAAGGAAATTTAGGAGGATAAAAATATGGAAAAGAATAGAAATGGATCCTGCTCGGATGACTGCAGCAGAATTTTTATTCAGGGGAAAAGAACTATTCCCATATGCCCCAAAATAGGCATTAAAACCAATGTACCTCTTCTTTGACATCTGTTAGAACAGAATGAGCCCATTTGAAATCCCCCAAACACTCTCATAGTGACAAAGTGTAGTAAATGAAGCAAAATGGTTTGGGGAAATGAGAATGTGTAAACAAGCCAGTCAGATGTCATTGACTTCCTTGGATCACTTCGGTATTTTTTCAGGTCTGGCTGTATTAAGTCTTCGTGCACAAAGGGATATTTACACCACCGAACATAGATTTTCCAACTCAAAGGACAAAGCTGTTCAAAAAAAAAAAAAAATAGTGCTGTTCTGGAACTGGTTCTCTCATTTGTATCTGATTTGCAATTGACAGTGCATCTGTTTGTTTGTTGTTTTTCAAGAAAAGTAAGTATGGGAGGGATTTTATTGCTGTTACTAGTAACCAGACCTAGCAACTAGTGGGGACGTTTTCACGTCTGCTCTCTGTGATCCTTGGGCAGCACCTACCAGTTCACTTGCATGCACGTCAGGAGCCCATCACATATTTTGGCTTTGAATGCTCAGCAATGACACCTGTAGCGTTTTTGGCTAATGTACCTTTTGACCGCTAACATTGCCAGGAAAGACATCCATACAGAAACAAAATAAGTATTCTTTAGCAAACTCTAGCTGTTTTCAATAATTGAGGACCATGCTCTGTAGTAGGAGTATTGATCTCCCCTTCATTGGCATTTTTCTTTCTTGAAGGAGCATGAGGGGAACAGCTTTAGTTCACAGTACATGTTTTTATCTCTTAGCTGCACATTCTTGCCTGTACTGTAGTTTATATTTTGAAGGACATTTGGCACGTAAGAAGTCAGATATCGTGACATTTATTCACTAGCTTATCCTTAAAATGAATTAAACTGTCAGTTCACAGAACCTGTGACTCTTGAGTATCCTTAGCTCACAGCAGAGTTGGAAGATCAACCAGAATAAGGTGATCTTACCAAAAAGAGTTCCAAATGTTGTGAAAGTTTTTCTGTTCCGTGCATAAACCCTTCCTCTGACACATTAACACAAGAAAAACTAGGGTGCATAAGGGGAGGAAACAGCCAGTATTCATAGATATAATTCTCTCTCAAAACTGTATCAATTTTTCTTTCTCTTTAAGGAAATGTCTTCACAAGAGTGGTTTCACATGTGTTTACACTTGTCACCAATGTTTTTAGCATGCTTTGACCCTTTCTGACAGCATATCATTTTGTAAATGCATAGGCACTTTTGGGAAGCTCTGAAAGATATGCTTGTTTTAACAAGTGAGGATGCATCCCAATGCACTTCTATCTGATACCATTTTCTTCTGCATTATCCAATTTCAGCACCTGTTACTTTTGTTTCCCGTAGAGGGATTAGTCATGAACTGTATGTGAGCATCTAAACTTAAATTCTTTTACTTTGAAAGAAAAAGCAAGTAAACAAGGGGTCTTATATTTAAAATCCATGTTGTATTTTCCTTTACTTAAATTCTTCTACCACTATCCATATCTAAGATCCAAAAAAGGATAAGCAGGAAAACAAAAGGAAAAGGATAGAGTCATCATATAGACTTAAAACACTGGGTTTGTTGTTAACTCTCTTTGTTTCTGAAATTTTAACTGAGAGCTCAATATCACCATTATCAATTTAAATTGTATTTTACTCTCTGTTTATTTCCATTGATATCCTGGTACTGCTTGCAAGGGCAGTATTTCTAACCAGGTGTAATAATTCTGACCATTTGAAGGTTGTGAGTGTGTTTTATACCTTTGAAGTACACTGGAGGAAGGCAGTAGAGTTATTAGAACAAGAAGATGGGCCTGGGGCTCTGGGAATGGGTTTGCCGCTTCTGTTCTGCAACCACTGCAGATTGAATCTTTCAGTGAGTCTAGTTTCTGTTTTTTTGAAGAAATTGATATATTAAAAAAATCTCTTCCCACTAGTGATTTCCATTGCATAGAACTGTGTTAATTTCCACAGGAGCTGTATGAACAAACTACTTCTAAGATAAACGTCTATGGGTCCAACATGAAATTTGACAATTTAATGACCGAATTAAATATCCTAAGCTCAAAATATAATAGCTCAAAACAGCTTAATAGCTCAAAATATAATTCTTGTTTTTCCAAGGATAATTTAAAGCTTTTTTTTTTTTTTTTTTTGTAAAAGGACACAATTTAAAGCATGTAGAAAGCATGGGAAATTGGGAAGGTGAAAGAGACAGCAGATCCATGTAAAGTTCAATCCTTAAAAGTGCTATGATCAATGAGAACTGAAGACAGTAACAGATTAAGTACATATCCCATACTAACATGTGTTTTAGGGGGACAAGTAGAATAAGGATATGGCATATGTCATAATTAAAAATATATACATATTAGAAAAATAACATACTGAGGAGAAAGTTTGGCTAAGTAGATTCAGGGCATGGTCTGCAAATGGTCATAAGTTGGACCCTGTAAATGGATCAATGAAAGATACTTCTACCCCCAAGCTGAGAGTTGACCTTTTTACCATTTGGGTTTAAAGTAGGAAAGTGGGGATTCTAGCCATTAGGCAAAGATACTTTGAAAATCATAAAATATGTATTTATCCACCTTTAGACCTACCTTTTATGATAGGCTTATATCTTTCAATAAAATTGTGGCTTTTATCACACATCTATCACAGCTCAATGGAAAAGCTTCATAAAGCCAGCTTGCTGGTGGGTTGTGACACTGACAGCCTTGCAACTTTTTGTTTGTATGAGATTTCAAATGCTTATGGCCTCTGACTGTCTGCATTCTTTTAATATAGCATCCCTGTGCTTAGTTTTCAACATTTCAGTCCAGTTAACATAAAATTATTGCTATAAAAATGGTGAATATTTGCAGTCTACTGAATAGCCTACTTGCAGATGAGAAAAGGAAGACTGGTGGTGATTTAACCATCTCTTTTTTATTAAAAGAGTGTCTTCAAGTTCTTTGAGACCTTGAGACAACAGTGACAGTAAGATGAACTAAAGATGCTTTATTTTGCTTTCTCTGATGGCTTCATTCTCGTATTGAAAATGATTTTAGGAAAATAGGATTGAAACCCACATTCTGGATCAATAAATCTATTCTCCAGCTATTTTGGACATGACATTATAGCGTCTGTTTCACAGAGTTATTGAGCTCCGTCTGAAAATCTGTTTCATTCCTCCACTGTGTTGTTAGAAAGTCATTTCAGAATCTGATGGCTCTGATAGTTAGGGGCTTCCTCATCTCCTAGATAAACTTATACATGACCAACCTAGGACCATTTGTTTTCTTTTGCCACTATAGGTCCTTGTTTAAATAGCCTTTTTTCCCTTCCATCATGTTTTTACAGACAGAATCATACAGTTAGTACTGCAACAAATGTAACATTCCAAATTATATCTTGAAGGATCACCTCCTATAACATAATTAATTGAAATCCCAGGAAAAAAAAGTCCATGGACTTCACACAGTTATTACTTTTATAAAGAAGTTTAAAAGGACGTGTAAGCATTCCTTTTCATTTCACTGAACCTAACTGACCAAGTGCAGCACTGTTGCAAAGGGTCATGCAGAGCTCAGCTCGAATGTGGTTCTGCTCCTGGAAAGCTTCCCCCAGTGTCAGCGTGGCAGTCCCCGGCCCCAGGCTGGCCCCCAGTGGAGAGGGCAGAGGGTATTTTGGGTAGGTCCTGCTGCTCGTGCAGTGGCAGGAGCAGGGGAGGCAGCAGGTACCCGACTCGTGCGGTGGCTCGCTCGGAATTTAGCACAGAAGGGACAGACTCACAGGAACAGGTGGTGACGTCTAAATGTCCTGCATTTATAGCTGATACAGAGGGTCAGAAAGCTCTTAAAAATGGAGAGAAGTACCCTGAGATTGAGACATACAGGACTTAAGTGCCACTCAATTGCCTTAAGGCATTGCCATTAAATGTAATTACCATAGTTACTGAGCACCAATCATAGCTATTAAGTATCATCGGGTTTAAATTAGTTCCCTGGGAACTATCCCCTTTAAGCAGATTTCCAAGTTAAGGACAGGAAATTTTGTTTTGTTTTGTTTTGTTTTGTTTTGTTTTGCTTTGCTATTTTTGTTTGTTTGTTTGTTTGTTTGAATTTATTTTTCAATCAGTCTTTCCTCTGTTTCTTCTCATTTTACCAGCAGTAGAGGTAGCCTGTCTCATCACTATTCAAACTGAGGAATGCTAAGGTGCTTGACTTATCCTTGAGAAACAAAGGTTAGAAGGCTGGATGTTTTCTGTTCTGCTCTGGTCATTGAGAACACATCCAGCTCTTAGCGGCTGGATGTGGTTAGGCTGACCTTCCTTCCTTCTCTGCATACGTTTTTCCTCTCCATGTTCTGCTTTACAATTTAGACACTTCACAGGTTGTCATTGTCTACCAAGAGGGCTTATTCCTTTGAAGTATCTGTGACTTACACTTGCATATATACATATGTATATATGTGCAAATATATATGTATTTGTATATATATATAGTCCTGTTAGTTCATCAGACATGGTGTCTTTATGCTGTTTGTCCTTGTGTAAGTGAATCCTCCCAACACAGAATCACAGTATAAATGAGGTTGGGAAGGGTCCTCTCATGGAAGTGCCATGTGCAACCCCTTGTTCAAAGCAGGTCAAATTTGATCCCTTCGCTCAGGACCAGATGAGTCTTGAACTCTGAAGGTGGAGAACCCACAGCCTACAGCCTCTCTGAACAACAGGTGCTACTGTTTGACCATCCTCATGGTCAACGTCTGTCCTCATAACTATCACAAATGTTTTAACTTGTATGTGTTGCCTCTTTTCCTATTGCCTTGCACTTCTGAGAAGAGCCTGGCTCCAGCTTCTCTGTATCCTCCGATCAGGTGGCTGTAGACAAGGTCTCCCTTGAGCCTTCTCCTCTCCAGAGCAAGAGCCCCCGCTCGCACACCACCTTCTCCTGTATGCCGTGCTCAGCCTGCAGCCTCGTGGTGCCCCCGTGTTGGATGTGCTCCGTCTGTCCCGAGATGTTTGGAACTGTCTGGGAAGCTGGAACTGGACAGGGCCTGCCAGAGGCGGCCTCCCATGGGCCGGGACATGGATTGTCACTCTCGACCCGTTGGCTGGCCAGGAGGGACTTGGGCAGGGGCCGCTGGAAGCTCCCGCTGCTGCTGTGAGCCTGTGCTCCAGTGAGACAACCTCAAAGCAGCTCGCTCTTCTGGCTGCTACTCCAGTGTATGTGTGTGTAGTGAGAGGACAGAAATTGAAGTTTGGGGGTGAAACGAAAAACATATTTTGGTTGGGAGACCAGAAAGAATTCTGCTGTTATTTAAAATACGTAATTGTTAAAAACAGTAATAACAACAGACTTCATGATTTGCTTTGATATAGAAAATACCACCACCAGAAAAACAGTTTTCTTTTGCTTCTCATCTCTCACTGTCTTATGTACATGTAGATTTCATTAATCAGTCTTTTTTTCCTCTCTCTTACATGCACACTACTATAAATGCTCTATCTTCTTGTTTCTGTTCAGATTTCTTCAAATGACTGAGATTTGTTTTCTTGGATTTTTTTATTATTATTATTTTGGAGCAGTTCTTACATATTTTAAGGAAAGCTCATCTTTTTGATATTTCTGTTAAGCTTTCTGGTGGCCTTTTGGGTGTGTTCCCGTTTAATGTTGTGCTGTAAAATGCTACTTTGCAATGTTAGTGGCCGCACTTTCTGATAAATGGGTTTTGGAGAAAGGCAAATCTGGAGGGGTTTCTCTGCCAAAGTGCTAATGCTTAGCTTAGCAGTTTGCAGCAGTTCTAGCTTTTTCTTTTCAACTCTTGCTTGTGGATGCACAATAGATAGTTTAAGCGGCAAGTCTCAAAGGAGTACTTTAATTTAAAGAGCTTATCTTCAGTGGAAACTATTTCTGTATGCCAATTTTTCCCCCTTTAGTAATGAAACTGAAGCACAGTGAGTTTTTTTATGCTTGCCATGGTGGATGTGTTCCTGATCCAGATATATATTAAATCTTATCTGTTTGGTATGTGTATTATTTTCTTAAATATTAGGTGGAAGTTGACTAGAGTGATTCTCATTAAAGTTATTGGAAGATAACTGCTTTCTAATTATGCTGTGTTTATAATTTCTGAATGATTCACTGTATATCTGTGCCAGTTTAAATCCAGGAATGGATTTCAGGTGCAAGCTACAGTGGGAATAATAAGGTGAGAGTTGAGAAAATCAGGGCGAAGTTTCAGAACTTAGATAACAGGCAGGCGACATACCCTAGAACATCTGGGTTATGTTCTGTGAGACCCCTGCAGCATCTTGCAACAACTTGTATTGTACTTAGCACAAAATATGAGATATTGTAGCTATAAATGCTTTGGAAAAGTCTTGGGCAACTGGAACCCTTAACTCAATACTAAAAAAGTTAATTAAGTTGTAACTAAAATGTAATATTATAAGCATGCTTAAACAAGTAATCATGACTTCGTTTAAGCAGAGTCCTGCCTATGTAATCCACTGTTGAATGGCAGAACAAGATTTAAAAACCTTTTTGTAATAGGCTTTTAAAAATCCAGACAGTCCTGGGATGAAACATAAAGATCCGTCCTGGAGTAGGGAAAAAAAAAAAAAAAAAACCACACATGAAAACTAGGAATAAGGAATCTTATTTATTTTATTATTTATTTTCACATCACATGATACAACCTGAATTTCCTTGTGTTCTGGTGGGGTTTTCTGTTAAAGAACTGGAAAAGAGGTTGGTGCATGGGGAGAAACAATAATCTTGCAAATGATTTTGATGCTTGAAAAGTGAGGAAAACTATGAGAACATTCAGGAAAGCACAACTGGATGAAAGACAATTCTATAAAGGGTCTTAAAATAAGTATTTCCAAACATTTTTGGACAAAAAGCTTTCAAGCCTCTGTGATTTTTCTTCAGTGAATGCAGATCTATAATGGTAAATTTAGATGTAATGATGTATGCTCGTGAGTGCACTGAACAAGAATATACATAGGATTCAGTGAATAAACCTTCTAATTGTAGAAAATGCACTATTTAGAAAAAAGGAATGGTGACATTTCATCTCATGTTTGTGAGATGATGTCTCCAATTCTAGGCAATATAACTTTTGTGGATAGGAAGAAGGCAGTAAGCTTCTGACCTATTGCTCTTTTCTTATACCAGTTTTAGGCTTTCCAAGGTAGATTTCATAAGGCCGCTTAGCCCAGATCAAGTAACTCAGACTGTAATCAGGTAATATGCTCTTTGGACAACCGTGATCTTCCTATTTAAAAGGTTGAACACACACTTCTTCGGACACGGACATACAAGTGAGGCACTCAGGGACATGGATTAGCAGACATGGTGGTGCTGGGTTTGCAGTTGGACTTAAAGTTGATCTTAAAGGGTCTATTTCAACAATAACGATTCCATGAAAAAATCTAACATATGGGCCAAGCACTCCCTTAGCTTCAGGACTTTCCCAGTCTTCCTTCAGCAGTGCCCTTCCTCACTTCCCCATTTGATCATGTCCTGTTTCTTGCTCTTGTGTCCTCTAAATAACAGTGGCATGTAAAAGCTGTCGGAGCGACCGGTTGAGTGATAGCTGCTAGAAGGAGTCTTGCCCTGAGTGTGTGTCTCTGGATGCAGCCAGCTGTTTCCAAGTTAGAAGGTGAAGTTAAGAAATGAAAGGAGCATGACAGCTGGGTTTTTTGAGGAGCAATAAGGGGACCTGAAGGCTGAGAAAGAAGGAATACATAAGAAGCAAAAGACTGTCTTTCTTCCTATAGTAGATAACTCAGGTTTCTTTCAAGAGGCTGGCAGGTCTGAATATAAGATGCACATATACCTACAGGCTCCATTTATGGCGAGGTGGGATACAGTGGTAGCCTCTTTTGTAGAGCATGGGAAAGCTCAAGCATGTCTAATTCCTCAGTGAGGTGACAGTTGGCAAAGAATAAATTTTTAATGGCAAAACTGTCTGTGTACTTCTATGGACATGATCAATAGACAGTAGTGTTTCAGTTCTTCACTTTGGCCTATTTCTCTAGTTTTCACCTTTTAAAGAGAACTGATTTATCCTTTTCCGTCCCAAGACTTTTACCAGCCAAGGCAGTTTTTCAAGTTCCCTTGTGCAATAGGGATTACTTTTTATTTTTTTCCCATAAACAAGAAAACTTTATTGCACACATGGCCTAATATATAGAACTTTGCTCTCTGAGTAGTCCTAAGTAAGTAACAGAACTAAGCAAAGTTTAGTCCCCTCTCAGTAAATGATGTGTTACAGATTTACTATATATTATCTTCTTTACCTAGATGACCCTTTCCAATGATAAATGTCAGCACATACATACATCGTTATATGTATGGTTGGTTGAACACAACTAAGATTTACCTTAATTTAGTTTTAATTTAATAGTTTACTCCTGCAAAGTGAGCGTGTGAGAAAATGCAATATACTTCCACAAATATACATGTGCTAAAAAAGCTTCTGTCTCATCTACTAATTTCAAATTTATTGTGAACAAAGCAGTTATGATTCCACCATTTTCCTGGTCATGGGGAAGCACTCACAGTTAAAGAGTGCTTTAGAGGATAACAGATGTTTTATCTCTTGGCCTCTGACTTCAAAGGAAAACAGTTATCTGGGAGGCAAAAAAAAAAAAAAAAAAAGGCAATAATCAATTGTACTGTCATACAGTACATGGCAATTGCTGGCTCAGCTGCTTAATATAACGCATTTGAGACTACCTGTTTGGGCAGGTTTAAAATCTTTCAAGTAATTGCAAGATGCTTGGAAGGAAATGCTAATATTAATCAGTTTGTAGTTGATTTTTTTTTTAATAAATTCCTGTTAATGACTTCTCTAAAGTACAGATTGACTGCCTCTACCAGGGAATTTTGGAATACTGGCTTATCATACAAAAAGCTATTTGTTTCCAGCGGAGAGTTTAATTAAACAGGTCATAACAGGTAGATCAAAAATATAAATGTTGATGTAAAGCATAGACAAATTACTTTCTCCTTATTTCGAGATTTTGGCAAATGCAATATCAGCTACCTACCTCAGAAATTCACAACAGCTGTTTATCCCTTCATTTATTATTCCTCTTTTCCTGAGAGAGTTCTTTCAAGGGCAATGTGGATATTATGATATTTGAACGGCTATATTAAAGAGGAGAAGTAATATAACTCTTACTTAGTGTGAGTGACAGTCTGTAGTCTGTGGTCAAATGCCCTTGTGAAATAAGAGTAAGACCCAAGACAGCAAAGGCTTTCTCTTGAGTATTGCCTGCCTTTTGTGTCACTGCTCACAGCAGATGCTGGTTTATAAATGCACAGTTAAAAGAAAGTGCATTACTCTTACGTATTCCTGCTAGAAGAGAGCAAACAGTATTAATGTGATTTGCTATATTCTGTGCTTCTTTAAAGTGACTGGCAAGAATATGCAATTAACAAACAATATCCACACAGCCATTCATTCAAGAGATTCATACTGAAACAGTTAAGGAGTAGAAACCAAAAATATTAATTTCAAGCTCCATTGGAAACCAGAAAAACAGCATTTGCTAAATCGTATAGAGCCAAATGGCTTTAAAGTACTTCATTAAAATACTTATAAAAAATAGTTAAGAGAAAATAATGTGTTAAGCTACTCAAAAATACTCTGTAAAAACACACATGCTGGTACTTAATTCTTGTATAACAAGCTCACCCCAGTGCTGCAAAGGCTTCTGCTCACACTGAGCTTGAACATGGCCGTAGCCAGGAGCAGGACTGGTTTTCATGGCTTTTCCCGCTTGCTCATTAAATCATCCTGCTCAGGAAAGATGCAGAGGAGCCAGGGGAAGGGTCTGTTTTGTCTCATGAGGCAACTCCTCTCTCCATGACTCTGTCTTCCTTTGCCTTCCCCTCTCTCCCCTGACTTCCCCCTGGTACCCACATGATGGTGTAACCTTCGCTTGGAGCCCGTAGGGATGGCAGCACCGGCCTCCTTTAAGCCCCAACCCTTTGAGGTCCCGGGCTCTGGTGGCAGCGAAGCACCCGCTGCTCCAGCTGCGAGGAGGCCGCGGCGGGAGACCTGGCCCAGGCGGACGGCCTGGCGCCATTTCCTGCAGCCTGGGCTGCCCGGCCGCGCTGCAGGGAGGAGAAAATGGAGGGGGAGGCTGTGATGCCCCTTTCCCTGTGAAGTGGGATCGCCAGGCGTGGAGCTCTGGGGATGCAGAGTGCATGCGGGCTCTGTCACACCGGGAGAACCTGTAACACTGGGTAACCCGCACGCTTGGAGAACCGCAGCGCTGTAGTCATGCTGCGCACGTGCTAATCCCTGGTTGAAGTACCGCTAAGCAGCGGAAGGCACAAAAGGATTCCCAGTTAACCTAGCAAACAGTAAATTTTCAAATATTTAGACACCCAGCCTTCACTTTCATTGAAACCTAGTTATTTTAGTCCTGGACGAGAGTTGGGGAAAGAACTGGTTGGAAGAAGCGGCTGTTTTTGAAACCTGATTTACGCTGCCGTTTTACTTCGGTGCTTGGTAGGAAGGAGGCGGCTGGAAGGCACCGAGTTGCTCTAGGAAGAGCACTGTTCATCTAGGAAGAGCACTGTTCAGCCAGGTGCCTTTCTCAGGCCCTTCAGCGTTTCCCTTTATCTCGCCTTGTCTAATCTGTGCACCCAGCCTAACCCTACCCTCCTGACAGTCTTTCCAAACATTTCTTTTAAAATTACTGGAGGAGTAGGTGTCCTGTCAAGAATACTAATATGACTATAAAGGCATGCAGGGGAGGAATTATTCATATACTAAGGTTTAAAGACTAGCAGTAACTTTTTTTCATGGCAACGTTTATGAAGACAGTAGCATATTTAGGGGGAGGTGCGGGGTCTGTAAAAGCTTGATTGTTTTAATCATTATCATCACTCTACCTAGCCGTAAAGTTGAAATGTTAACTATGCAGGTTATTAACATAGCTCGTAGCATATGTTCCGTGTGTTCAGGACTGCAGTAGCTTCATCAAGTGTCTGTACTAACCCCGAGCAATCAGTGCCGATCCAGCTGTGCTCCTTGGGTACATCGACCTGACCCAAGAGGCCTTAGTCTGTGACAGCAACGGGCAGTAAACTCGCCCAGGGCTCTGGGCATGGGCTCCAGCTGCTGCTGAGTAGTAAAACTCCAGCTATTCGTCTTGGCTGTGGTTGTCTGAGCCAGCTAGATGAGGCTAAGGTCAGTACCTTGGGTGGTACTACACTGAGGAAATGCATATCCTAACGCATATCCGTAGAGGTACCTGGGGTTGCGGTTGGTGCACGGTGGGTTCTGTGGGTTCTCTGCTGATATCTGAATTCCGGGCAGGGGGCAGAACGGCAGTTCTGAAATCCAATTTGAAAGGCACTTCTGAAGCTCTGTTGTTAGATAACTGCCCTGAACTTCCGGTGCTGCTAGCGGAGAGGATGAACGTGGTTATTCAAACTGTATTTCCTGACAATAAAACACTGAAAAGTTTCGCTTATTTTGATATAGTGATTAGGTTGAAACAGCACACAGGAACCCGAACAAAAAGAAAAAAATACTTGGAAGTTTGTGAATCATTTGTGAAATAATATGTTGGAGTTGAGAAATAATCTAAATTAACTGCAAGTTGCTTTGCTTTGTTTCTGGAGCATCATTGATTTTTTTCTTTCCTGACTTTTTCACCCCTTTATCTCAGCTAGATGGTTATTCCAGAACTATTTGGAACACAGCAAAGATCTTCAATAACTCTCCCAAATCTATATTGCCTTGTAAAAAGTTAAATGTTTCACTGACAGTATCCTAATTTGAATGGTTCCTTGTGGCATTTCTCAGTCATCTTTATCTTTTGCAAAATAGTGTTTTGTTTGCTGACTTTCCTTCCCTTACAGTGCATTTCAGCTTCAAACCTATTAATATATGTATTGAACATCTGTCCGGTTTCCGATCCCTGAGGTACCCAACTCTTAACTTCTCTCCTGTTGCAGAAGCAGGCATTAATTACCACTCTTTGTTTCCAAACACTTAGCTAATTTTTAATTCACAACAAGAATTTACCTCCTACCCTACAGTTATTTATTTTCCTTAATAGTTTCCTGTCAAGGATCTTATCACTGGCTTTTGTCAAACCAAGTAAGTTACATATACCAAATCTGCCACTTTTTTCCTTTTTCATTAACTCTGTCCAGGAATTCAAGTAAGTGAGAGGCAGTTTTTCCATTCAGGGTAGATTGATTTTATCAATGCATATTATAAAAATACTTCACTGTTCCGTTCTTAATTACATGCCATCAGCTACTCTTGAACTAAATGGAAGCATCATGTCCTTAGTGTCTTCTTCCTTTTCCTAACAAGGTGAACATTTTGTTGTTGTTGCTGTTGTTGTTGTTTAGAATATACTGGTGCTTGTGACAACTCCTCTACCTTTTTGGTTAGATGCAGTCTTAAACACTCATGATTCCCTACCCTCACCGTGGGGGCAGTTGATTTGCAATCGCAGCTGATTCTCAGATTTTCCTCATCTTTTTGAAAACGCCTTTTGGAATTGTTACTTTGTAAAGTATTTTAATTATTTTGAAGTGTTTTTGGTCTGTGCTTGCTGTACAGCCGTGCCTGTCCCCTGCCACGGTGAAGATGGATGTAAGGACACTTCTCTGCAGACAGGCGATTCCCCCGAGTGTCCCTGTGGCATTCTGCAGCGGCCGCCCGCGCTCATCCCGCCACAGGACAGGAGGATGGCATGTCCCCTCGGTACCGGGACAGTTTAGAAATCCACAGTTCAGTTAACCATTACTAGTGAATTTGGCAAACACGTGAAGCAAGCTATGATGTTCAGGTGTCTGGCTAAATCATTGGAGAAGAAAAGAAAAAAAAGAAAGCTTAAAAACTAATTTTTCTCTATAGCCCCCATTCGTTGTCCCTCTGTAAACACTATGAACTGTTCAGTCACAAGTAAAAATAAGAAGCCCTCATTTCCAGGTGGCTCACGTATCCCTGCAATCCCCCTCCGCTGTGTTAGAAGTACCACAAGGGGTCTGTAGTTGGGATACTGCTTTGGTCTTCCCTCTTGAGCCCCCTTCCACCCGTGTGAGAAGGGTTTTTAATTCCTCAGCTTTTTGGGATCACTTTCGGCCCTTGC
Organism: Crypturellus tataupa; assembly: GCA_034781795.1. Lineage (NCBI taxonomy): Eukaryota > Metazoa > Chordata > Aves > Tinamiformes > Tinamidae > Crypturellus > Crypturellus tataupa. The sequence goes on from JAWLRI010001111.1 coordinate 363,569, forward strand.
TCGCCTGCGGAGGGGACATGACTCCTGTTCGGCCCATGAAGGCGCAGGTGGCGGCAGCTGCCCTGTGCGAGCAGCCCTGCTGGCAACAACCGAGCAGCTCCCGCCGCTAGTGGAGGGCTCTGGGCTGCTGCCTTCCGCTAGCAACTGTCCTCAGGAGCGAGAGTGGGGCAGCTTCCGCACAGGGGATTTTTAGTGTCTTTAGTAAGAAAGGCAAATATATCCAGACTGGCTTTCCCTATTGTTTGGCACCTTTTTCTTCCCTTTCCTACTTTAACTAACTAACTAGCAAACTGTTCTAACAGATCTCCCCTTTCACAGAGCCTGAAGGGGGCTATAACTATCTCTCAACAAAGGAAATCCATCTGCAAGGTAAAAACAATAGGAATCAGCTGAGCAGTTCATATGGGAGAAGGAGTCTTGGGCACTTCAGAGCGTCACCTGACAATGCCCAATGCCTCTCACCATGATTTTGGCTTGGTTAAGGGCACTCTCCTTCTTACAGAAATATTTTATGAAGGAAGTTGGGGAAACCTGAGAGTTCAAGAGTATTCACAACTATGAGGTTATTTAAAGGATTAAGTAGAACCTGATGCAGTGGTGGTTATGCTTTTATAGCAGTTGTGAAACACAGTGTATTGCTAGAGAATACACCAGAGAATCTGCTGCGTGGCCTGGAGAGTGCACGTTTTCCGTGGCAGTCAACTCCTGACATGTATGAAAACAAAAAGCACAGAAATAGGCTATCGTAATTAAGGCATTTGGAATACAGTTCATATCTTTGTATATGTTTCCAAATTACAACTGAGGACAAATATTTCCCTCTCCAGTGGACCTCTTCTTACAGCTATACCTCACAAATATTAAGAAGAAAGTGTGTTAAAACATTTTTCATAGGACGAACAAGTTTGTGCGAGTTTTTCTGCTATTTTTGTTTGTGCATAAATTCTGTTATTATTTTGAGAATTTTACGGTACAAGCATTATGGCAGCATACGGGATTTCATCTTCCATGGTTTTGCTTTGGGTAAGGTCAGTGATAGCTTGAGTCTTAACATCAGCCAGGGTATGCCTGTCTGTTCTGGGAACTGGGAACATCTTTATAACTGGGTTCAATTCCAAGCAGATGTTTTAAAGACTTTTGGTTTGTTTTTTTCACCCTGAGCAAATGTTCTCTAGTGGCAGGAAAGTTGTATCACCCAGAAATATTTCATCACAGAAATATACTCTCTCTTTAGTCACGACATGACAGGGGACAGGCAAAAAAGAGAATTAAGCTGAATCTTCTGGATTTATAGGTTCAACTCTCAAAATTTTGGTTCTCGATAGGTCTAGCTCCACAGAGTCGTTCTTGAATGATAGGCAAGTCATTGAGGTTCTTGTTCAAGAAATAAATATCATAGGCTAAAAGCCATCATCACTCCCCCAGAGAGAGGATGCAGTGAAGCACCTGACCCAGGCAGTGACGACACATCTGAAACCAGCCACTTCTTATGTTCCTTTATTAAAATTACTGTAGCAGCTCTGAAGGAAAATGATATCAGTTTTGTTCCTTGCATGTTCATCAAATTAACATAATAGAAGAGTTTCTGCCTTTACGGCATAGCTATGCACAGCCGTGAGTTTTCCGAGTTTTGCACAAACATCGGAGGAACTCGGGTGTTTCTGCCAAGCGTTGGATTTAAAAGGCTAGTCATCTCTCCCATATAACGCAACTGAAAATTGAGGCGCTAGTACTAATTCTTTTTAGTCATTTTACAGCGTTTGTTGCTGGCTTTTCAGTTTAGTGCTTACGTAGGAAAAAAAGCTAGCAAGTATAATATGTAATTACTTTTTTTTCCTCTCTAGTGTACCATTTATCTTCCATTTTATATTTATGGTATCTCATTTAATTTTTTGTAGTCAATACATGGAAATACAATGGAGAGAGTTTTCTACATTAATACTTATTATGCCAGTTACTTATTTTCTGAGTTATTTATCTCCAGACATCTCACGGAGTATTTGAGAGAAATGGCTTAACTTATCTGCTGGAGTGTGCAGTAAAGATAAAATGAGAGATTGTTTACTTGGCTAAAAAGACATGTTATTTGTTTTCCTTTGAAATGGCTCTGGACATGAAATGTAAATGATTATAGAAACAGCAATGCACATCTCCAGCAAAAAGGCCTGATTTGTTAAAGGCTTATCAAAAGCAGATTTAGAAATATGAGCTGACTTATTGTATTAAATAGTAATTTTCAGCCCACACACTGATGTCTCACTGAGTAACTGTCCTGTATTTATTTTATTTTGATGTCTTTTATTCTGATGTATTTGATGGAAATGTCAATTGGATCTCTGTGCCAGGAACTATGCAAAGTACATAAGGGAGACTGTAAAATCTTTGAGACAGCAATTTGTTAAATTGCTCAAAAAGGTGAACAAAAGAAGCCTGATCATCCATTTAGGTCTGGGAATTGAGATCAGCTAATTACCAAGACTGACCCAGGAAATCTGTGGTAAACCTGAAAATTTTATTCTTCTTGAAATAGTTTTATACCATGGGAGTGCTATTATATGGTGTTTTTTTTTGTTTTTTTTTTTTTTCCTTTTTAATGTAAGCAGTAATTTAATGTAAGCACCTTGCTTTTCACATAGGTTATTTATGGTCTGCTCTTTCCTAGTAGTATATAGGTTAAAAGACCACAGAGCACATTTCTCTGTGTTGTCCCACATTGCCTGTTACATGTGTCTAACCTGCTGCACCCATATTTAAGCTTATTTGTCTCTTTGTCATACTAGTCAAGCAACTTTTCACAGCAGGTTTGAAAAATTTCCATTGGCTGTGTTGCAGTGCGTGTATGTTGGAAAAAAATACATTGCATAGAAATAATAATTTCCCTAGAAAAGCACTAGGAAAGAGCAGTGTTTGGTATTAAATTAACACTTTAAGCAGTCTTAATTGCTATCACCTTAGAAAGCTGCTTGTCTTCTCCAAAGCTTTATTTTTCACATCCAAGAGCCCCACTGCATACTCTGATAAAATATAGGAACTATCTCTTATTTTGTTGTAAGACTACAATTTTTTTAGTCTCAATTGGCAAAATATGCTCCATATCATGTCATGTGGCAAATAGTGGACCCTAGAGACTCTTAGTACTGAGCTTATTAAGAAGATATAACAGCTTTTTTTCTCTAGTTTTTGACCATTTCATTAGTATATTTTTACTTACTTCTGTAAAAACAATATATTAAAAACAGGCCCAATACTTTATATATTTTTTTCCGAGTATATTTGCCCTTGAGCTGGGTCAGTCCCTAGATAGATAAAAATAGATAACAAGGGATGAGACCGCAGCACTCCAGGAAAATCTGGCTCCCAGCTTGAAGGGTTTCCCCCTCGGAGCATGACTTCGGTAGTCTCTTGCTTACACTGACTTCCCCTAAAGCCACGTCCGGGTCCCAACTGACTTCCAGTCAGGTCCAAGAGCTGTAAAGATCTGCTGTGGTGTCTTGTGCCAGTGTATGGCAACAATAAATGACAGAAGAATTATACTAAGGCTTCAAGCTCAAGAGGTCCCAGCATCATTTCTGTTTATCCCTGCTGATGAAGTAATGGCTGGGTGGATATCATATGACTCTGCTATAAGGTCGGGTATTTGTCATCTAAAATAATAAAATATGTTTATGGCAGTTTGAGGTTGCTATTTTGAAACAGCATTTACCAAGAAATTAAACTGACATGTCTTTTAATATCCATACAGATATCACTGTTCCACTTGATTCTGTAAACTGATACGAGAACTTCTCCCAGTTGAAAGAAACAACAGGGAATAAGCAATAACATAAAATTATTTTTAGAAAATGCATTTTTAATTACTAAACTGCTTAATTATTGAGCACTGCTGAAAATATCCTGTGAACCTTATCACTATGCAGATGTATTCAGCTTTGGAAACAATTAAATGATAATAAAGCATTCTTTTTTTTTTCTTTTTTTTACATCGTATTACCGTAATGAAGCTGTTACCTCTCAGTGTGCATTTTAATGAGTTTTAAGTAACATTTTAATGAGCTCAGCATTACCATAAAGCCAAGGATTAGACAAAATTGAATTTACTGGGAAAAGGGAAAGGTTCATTAAGAGTTAATTATATTGTTTAAGAAGAAATATAATTCATTTTATGATGCCCCATCAGCCAAGAATCCATCAGCAGATCTATACTTATTAATAGATATAACAATGCCATTATTATATTGACATGAGAACATGGGTTTGCATGGTATTGCTTAGGTTTTCAATTAAAGTTTCTGTATTGAAATCCCTAGGTCAGCTTTGTTCTTGTCCACCTCATTATTACTTATAAGGGGAAACATACACCAAGCTTTGTGTTACTAGGCTATAATTCCACCTACAATTTTTATAGACATCATGAACAGGGAAAGCAAAGTTTAATGCATTTACCATTGCCACTAGGATCTGAAGAAAGGTTATGAATAAGTGCATTTGACTTAGTATTTAAAAAAATAGCCAGAAAAGTGATTTGACTCCAGAGTGTCGGTGCTACTGCCATGCTCGCTCTAACAATGTTGTGCTGAATATTGCATTGAATTTCTGCAGTGCAGGCAGGTGTCCACAAATCACAGGTAAATTCCCACTTTTGTGAGCAAAACAGTTCTGTGTTGACTGTGTTGTGAATTCAGATGAGCTTTATTAGCAGGTCCTAAGCAGGGCAAATTAAATGTCTCAAGTTCAGCAAATTCAGATCAGTTATACACTGGACTTAGTGGTTTGCATCTGCCAGTGTTGGCATTTCTGGCAGTGTTGGTTTAGCTTCTTGAAAATAGTTTGAAGGGTTTTCAGTGTGACTTAGAGCTTTAAGAGGTATGGTTAGAAAAAAGCAAGAAGTGAGCTTTCGGGCTTTTAAACCAAGCATTATTTGTGCTCTCTTTATTATAAAGCTGTCTTTATACCTACGTGTGTGTGTATCTATATATATTTATACAGGCATACATATATACATACTAAATATATACTATATGTTATAAGCATGTAGTATAAGCACACAAAATAAACGTATTTTATATATATATAATAGGCCTGTGACCAGCAATTAAAAAAAAAAAAAAGCTCAGAACTTGAATTGTGCTCAATAATTAGGCCTATTTGAGGTCTGTCACTCCTTGCGTAAGTGATATCCAGAGTTAGGCCCTGTGAGTGGGAATTCTTATGACTCCAAGGGAGCTTGCGGACCTGCCCTGGGAAGATGGTTCCTTCTGACTGATAGAAGTTCAGGATACTGGAGGGATTAGAAAAGGAGGTCTAGTTAGTACCTTGGGCCAAATAAGTGTTTGAAAGAAAGTGCATGTAAGAGCTATCACGCAGGTAATAAACTCTTGATAGGAGAGGAAGAAAGGGAAGAGCCACCGTGTGTGTAATTTTGGGCTACGATGTACTAAACCTCCCATCATTCAGTGCCGGGAGCGTTTTCCATCTCTTCTGAGTTGTTTTTCGCTGTTGCCAAGTAAGAAAGCAGCAAAGAGAACCGAACTGTTAAAATCAAATGTGTTCCAAATACCAGCTCCGCACTGCTCGGTGCCCCAGGTATTCCCCCCCAGAAGCTCTCCTCTGCGTATGAATATGGAAGCACAGCTGTGCATGTGGAAGTCCTCGGAAAGAATCAAAACCCTTTCCCCTCCTACATCTGGAACTGCTCAGGAGAGGAGGAGCGGAGCTGCAGCGGCCTGCCCCGAGGGAGAGTTTAATTCAATTTGCTGTAATTGAAGCTGCACCAGCAAACTAGAGAATGTTTCCAGCTCTCCTGGTCTCGGAGAAATCCCACAACATGTGCTGGTTATGCAAGCTATTGTACTCTACGTATTTCTTATTCTAAGTATAGAGAAATATAACTCATAGCTTAACAATATGTTTTTCTTGGTGGAAAATCTGGTTTCAAGGGTCTGGCCTTTCCTGGCCACTGCGCTGGTATGGCTTGGGACCAGGTCAGTGGAGGGATCTAGATTAAAAATCCTTCCAGGAAGAGGATGTAGGGGAGGGGGGGGTTGTGTGTTTATTTATTTATTTATTGACGTGGAATGAAATGTGTGTGCTACCATACCTAAAATCTGACAAATAGTGTGGCAGGCTAAAAACTCCCTCTCTCCAATCCTGTCTAGTCTAATAATCTAATCTGCCTGTTTCATTATTATACTTTGTCTGTCATACCGTGCCTGAATACTTTATCTTGTCAGTTTAGCCTCTTGTTTTCTAATGCAATTGAAGAATGACAGTAGCTGTATAAGTGTATACAAATTAAATCTTTTGTGGGAGTAGCAGTACATCGTGTCTAGTTAAACCCCATGCTAAGGAGGAATAAAATGAATGACTTAAATGTGCCAGGAGATTCACATTTAAAATAATATTGATTTCAGTATTTAGTTACTAAATATGCTGGTGCTGGAACAAGCCCTTTGTTGCACCAGTAGCTCATGTAAAAATCCAAAGGGAGGGCAAGGATTGTAAAAATATTTTGTTCTGAACAATGCGTTTAACAGATGCCTTCCAACTCCAGGAGTTAAAAGGAGTGGAAGTTCTCTATCCAAAGGGCTGAGCTGCGTTAAAGGTTGCTGCTTCTCTCTAGCCTGGCCTAAGCGGTGGTTTGGGCTGTGCTGTTGGGCACTTCTCTGTTAAGAGCAGCAGATGTGGAGTTACCTTGCTCTGCTCTTGTGCTGAACCGGCAAAGGGTTCAGCACCAAGGACTGAGCAGGATGCGGCCACAAGGAGCACCGATTTTGCTGGTCCATTTCTATTGCGCCACTGAGCACCTTGTGCCGCTGCCTTTGGACGGTGTGTCCGGGAGCGGGAGCAAGCAGCCTGCTGAAGGGCGTTTCGATTCCCATGCACAGGGCAGTGTAGCTGGAGGGGGGAGCTTGACTCCCACGGCCTGGGCTCCCCCGGGTCCAAAATTCCTCTTTCAAAGTTGATGCTTTGGGCTATTGCTATTGGTCTTTCCTCCTATTTCTTTTTCTTTTTTTTTTTTCCTTTTTCACCAAGTCATGAATAATAATGAGGGCAAGGTGAACTCTTACATTCTTTTGCTCCTTTGGAGAATATATGGGAGAGGTATCATTGCACGGAAGTAATTCTTTGAATTATTTGAGCACATCAAAATCGCAAAGGGCTGCTTGCAGACTGCACTATTATCTTCTTTGCTTGCATAAAATTACAAATTTGGGGCATCCTTCTGGTTTTGAGACAGTACAAAAACTACTGGTTTATCTGATAAATTGCAAGTCATTTCCTAGTTTGTGGTATATTGACAGAATTTAGATGGCTCCATCCTAAAAGGATTGTATTCAGGGTCTGCATATCACATTTTTTTCTTCAGTTGTTTAGAGCTCTCAGACTTAATGAAACTTAAATTCATTATGCAGAATGACATGATGATAACTGACAGGTAAATTATTTTGTGTTGTTCAAGATAATCCAGTAAAATCGTCCCCTAATGTTTCTGGTCAATTGTTAAATCTGAAAGGAGCCTTTTATAAAGGAACATTTCACTTGTGAATTTCTTCTGGGAGAAAAAAAACCAAACACTGAAGGCAAAAAGAGTTTTTACTCTCCTCCGAGCAAGTGCTGTTGAGTTGGATGAATGCAGTTGCTTGGACCTCGCATCCTTACTTTTTGATTTGGTTACCGAGTATTAAAACTGCAGAAAGTCAAGGACTAAAGAGGTCCAAGAAGTGACGTGTTGGCACCCGGCTGGTTTGTGGGATGGGAAGAGACGTACTCGTGGGGCAGCAGACAGCCCCTTGCAGACCTGAGAGGCTGCAAATACAGATCCTGCCAGAATGTGCCTTGGCCCCTTCCAGCAGAGTTACAGAAATCTGAAAGGAAAATATATGTTCCTTACAAAGAAATCTGTGTTCCTTGGTATGTCCACCCTTGCATTTTGTTGTCAGTCTTGACTGCTGAAGAAAACAACACAACGACCTTGGAAAAAAAGTACTTCTCAAAAAGAAAAAAACAAACAGTTATAATTGTCAAGATAGCTGGATAGAGATGAGGGTTAAACACAGGGTGGCGTTTTTGAAGAGCAGGGATTGAAGGAAGAGCCTTCTCATGCTGGCCAACAGCTGCCCCGTTCACTGTGCTGCCTCATGGTGCTGAGGGGCCCCATGGCACTGTGTGCCGGGCGCTGAAATGGCCGCCCCGGCGCAGTGTGCCAGGCACTGAGGCGGCCCCACGGCGCAGTGTGAGGCGCTGAGGTGGCTCCATGGCACTGTGTACCAGACCCTGCCAGGGCGGGCGGCCGCCCCGCTGCTCTGTGCGGGCGTGCGGGCGCGCGGGGGGTTCCTCAGGGCCTGCCCGCTCACCAGCGGAGCTCAGAGGCTGCTCCCCGTTTTCTCTTGGTGAACGAAGCGTTTGACTTCAGGTGCTCCTGGAACCACAAGTACGCATTCATTTGTGTTTGTTTACACCGTCCTGCTCTCTGGTGGTTCTTTTGCTCTTACTGCGGGCACACGTACATTTTAGGGGTTGTGACTGGGCTCCAACTGGAAGTCCTGGGCACGGAAGCAAAAGAGAAAGTCCCTGTAAACTATATCTTTTCCTGGGGAATCTGTACTGGGCTCCTCATTGCAGTGCAGTGTGCATCTCTGGTGTGTAGTAAACCACAGCATTTTTTTGGTTACCAACGCTTTCAAAAATTGCATCTGTCGTTCCCTTCTTAGACCTTTTCTGCATCGTGTTTATGGGGTCTAAAAAGTCTAATAAGGACTGTACTGCACTGGAGCAAAGCTCTGCCTAGGATAGTCCTGTCTCTGACAGTAGCCTCCGAGAGATACCTGGGGAACGTTTCTTCGGCAAATCCAGGCCTTCCCGCTGTGTTTCTGCGGGAGGAGCTCGGCTGATGTGATTTGAAGAGCCCTACAATGCCCCGGTGAAACTAGTCCCGCTGCAGTACGGGGGGCAAAGGAAACGCGACGTTTCAGCCGTGATGTGATGTTTTTTGAAGTTACATTCAGTTCCTCATCTGATATTCACGTTAGCTGGAAAAAAATAAATGACTTTTACCCATGATCTTCTGAATATGTAGCCATTAAGCGTAAAGAGCACGTAAAAGCAAATGTCAGACTTGAGTTGAAAGGATCATTAAATAACTATTCTAGTAAACTGCTACATGTCTGATCCTTGTTAAATCTTCAGGCTTACAACAGACTGTGTACGTTTTTCGATGTTCATTGTCTGCAGCTGTGATCCAGTTCTTCTGTAGACTCTGGACTTTTAGGTTTTAGCGATAGGATTCTAGTGTTATAACTCTTGGTAACATTTCTTGTGAACATTAGCAATCTGTGCAATGCATGCATGAAGAGTGATTTCTTTGAAAATAAGAAAAAATACATTAGCTTTGCATTAACCTATTATATCGTATATTTGGATTTCTAAAATTATTTAAAAATAGTCTTTAGGATACTCGTATTCATAAAAAAATACTTGGTAATGTTTATTGTTTCCCCTTCCCTTTCTTGATCATCAAAACACAATGATGCACTTGAAGATTTATGGTAGGTGAGTATTGAGATTGGTGTCTGTTAACCACAGCATTCAAATTTGTTGGGGAACAGAGCTGGAAAACAGAAGAAGGATATTGGAATTTCAGGGCAGAAAAGAGAGATGGTAGAATTCTGTTTTCAATCAGGAGGCTTAAACATAGATGTTGTATGTTCTGAATTAGAAAAATCTCCACTCTTCATGCCATCTAGTCGTCAAATAAAATCTTTCAGGAAAAAATATGGAGATGTCAGATTGCATTCAGCAGAACACAATGAATCATAGGGACATTATACAATTTTTCAGTGAGTGTATTCAAGCTTTATTGTATACACTTAATTCAGCACAATAGCAGCCTGAAAAAAAATGAAAAGTAACAACTAACAATTCCATGGCTATGTAATTGTGGGAAAAAAATAGGTTTGTGATGCGCTTAACTGATTTAACAGTTGCAGGAACCTTTCAAAGTTTGACTCTTGCAATATGTGCTGTAAATAAGAGAGGAAAAAGCATTTCTTCTTTAGACCTTTGTCTAATTAGCCAGTTCAGACTGAAATTTAGCAAGAAAAAATACTTTATTTTGATTTATTTATTTTATTTTATTTTGCCTGAGCCCGGCTCCCATTGTCTTCATTTGGAATCTATGTCCTGTAATTCTCAACAGAGAATGTTAATGTTGTCTAATAGATTCTGTATTTAGAAGCAAGAGTCTCACGCTTTCAAGCTTAGGCGTCAATGTTCATCAAAAGGTCCAAATTTTATAAATACCTCTGTCTACTTGAATGAGCTGTTTTTTTCAACACTGTCCTGGTCTTTACTGATGCCCAAAAATAAAGAGCAAGCTATGCTTAATCCTGGGTGGTAATCAAACACTCAATATTCACTATTAAACAAGCATTGTTGCAGCTACTGGCATCTCTGAAAATACCCCAACATCTCTAAAAATGAATTTCTTGCTTTTGGGGTCTCATCTCAGATAAGCCAGTCTGAATGTTATGGGTCATGGTAAATTTGATATGTAATTGATGTCTCATAGGTAGTATTATAGCAGGAGGTAGGAGGATAAGAAAAAGAGAGTAGATGAGAGGAAAAAATATGCATAGTTCCTGCTCAGCATTTTCTCCAGGATCTTCCTGGCAGTTAGCACCTTTTCCTGGATGAAGTTCTGCTTGTGCAAAGGGAGGCTCGGGTGGGCAGATGAGCAGACCCATGCCTTGGCAGGGAGTTTTGAATCTTTCTCTTAATGAACCTTTCTCATAATGAAGGCAGCTGCTGAAACAAGGGAAACCAGGTGTTACCCTTCATGAGGAAGGTGGTCTGCCACCTCTTGCACTTTTCCTGTCACCCCGTTGCAACAGGCAGTGCCAGCTTGCTCCAGGGCCATTTCAAGAGATCATAAATACTGGAATACCCGCCGGCACGGCACATTACCTAAAGTATAATAATCCTTTAATCTACCCAGTGTGTGACATCTGGGCAGTTATTTGACATGATAATTTATCTTGGTTGCGCATATGAGTGCGTCTCGTAGGAGGGAAGTGCCAGAGTAGCCATGGAGAGATGCGGATTTGGGAAAACACCTGTGGGGCAGTGCCTCAGGTGAGGGCAGACTGGTGGTGTGACACAGGACCAGCCTGTCACCTGCAGGCTGCGTAAAGTCCGCGTTAGGATTAGGATCACCCTCAGGTAAGTACAAAACAGATCAGGAGGGGCAGGATAAGCTACCAGGACCCAAGCTGGAGAGGCACGTTACTAATTACTCAGTATTCGCTCTAGTCAGTGTGACAGATGTAGCCACTTTTTAAGACAGGTGTAGGCGCCTTTTGAGACAGTCGAGGCTTTCCCCAGCCCCGCAGCGCGCTCAGGCGCCGGCCGCAGAGCAGAGCCCAGCGCTGCTGGGGAAGGCGGCAGCGTGTGCAGGGCTCCCGCGCCGCCGCCGCCTCCCCGCTTCGCGGCCCTGGCCGGGGGCGGGGGCTCGCGGGACGCGGACCGGATTGAAGAGCTGCGAGCAGACAGATGGTTATTTGTAATCATCATGTAAATGTAAATCCTATAAAAATGTTTTCTTTCCAAAGGGCCTGAGAGCTGCTCTAGTGGAAAGCAGTATTAAGGCATGGGTAGTCTAGCCTGGAATAATTTTGACCCTTCACCTTCCCTCCTGCCCCATAAACACTGTTGTCTCATCTCTAGTTCCTTTAAACAAATTGCTGGAGCCTCCACTGAGGAAATTAATTCAGTCTCTGTATAATTCCCTGCGTTTATGAGCCTCAGCTTTACCAAGACCTGGAGTTGGGCCGAAGCTGGCAGAAGCTGGTAAGCAGCTGCCTTGGTAGCAGAATATTTTTATGTTATTATTTTTTCTTCTTTTTTTTTTTGTCTCTTTTCCTTGACTCTGACAGTTGCACAGCCTCAAAGTTTTATCTTCGTACTTCTACATGTAGCTACTTACCCTCATTATACTTAGGCATATCTATAAATTGCCTTAGAGAACTCTGAATGACTTAAAGGCTGGCATGACAGTTTGCAGACATCTATCTTGTTTGAGCAGCATCAGTTTGTTAGAACTACAAAGAGGCTGATCAAATTTTAATTAACTTTTGCCCACAGCATCATTATAGGCTATATGTACAGTTCAGCTACTCTTTGTAGCACTCAAATCCCACACTGCCTTTCCAAATAGTGAAGCTTAGCGATTCAGAAGTTTTTGAGGTTCAAAGTTTTTGTATGTCCAAATGTGAGGAAGTTTGTGCTAGGCGGGGCTGAGGAGTGATCCTCAGGGTCTCCCTCTCGGAGCATTTTGGATGCACTGCAGTTGTAATGTTGGATATACACTTTTTGCTCTTTGAGATCCTTGGTTAATTGTTGAGTAACACTGATGACAAGCCCAAAGGGAACTGTGTACCTTGTGTTAGGTAAAATTAAAAATTAAAAAGGAAAATTAAAAAAAAAAAAAGGAGGGCAAAGAAAAGGAGGCTGCTGGTAACCTCTTTGGTTTTTAAGAAGCTCATGTTTGTATGCTGCTGGGAAGAACCCAAGGAGGCCACAAGCTCCCATCAGTGTCTGGATACAGAGCCCGGCTCCGACGCGCTCACGGGTATCTGAAAGCATGGAGCAATTGGGGATAATTGGCTGAAGAATATTTTGCAGCTCTCAACCATTTTTCTCTTTTCACAGATGATTGCGCTATTAGCTATGGTGAATGCACTAAGCTGTACTGCAACTTTTCCATTTCCCCCCATAATAAGTGTGAACTCAGCTTGCAGTGGCTGCTCCTTTCTGCCACTGATCGTGGCTGCTGCTACTGCACTCTGACACCTGAACTTGCACATTCCCAATCTGAAATCTCCTTCTTCCCTTGCGAGCCTTCTCTCCTCCCTGCTCCCACTCTCTTGGGAGACATTTAAGTGGGCTGGGATAGCTCTGCTGATCAGATTCCTGCTTGTACTTGTATTATACTTTGTATTGTCATTGTTATATTTTATTAGGAGTACTGCATCGCAGAAACAACACCCTGTGCCCTCCATTCTTCACCTTTTGCTTCACCTCTGCTTTTCTTCTTTCCTTCATTTACTTGTTTTTTTTTGTTTGTTTTTGCACTAAGTTTAGAGCATCTCCCACTTTTCCTCTCTGAGTTTTTTTCTGCCTTTAACCTGTATTCCACACATTTTTTCTTCTTATCTCCGTCTTTCTGCTCGTGTTTTATTTTTTCCCTAACCATCTTTTTTTGTTGTTCTTGTTTTCCTCAAAAACACAACTTTAGATGGATATGTCTGTTGAAAATTCACATGTGTGTTGAGGTGTGGAACAAGATTAAGTAAACCTTTTAATGTCAATTTTGATCTTTCATTAAAGCCACATTTGCAATAAGATTTGAGTAAAGTGATTCAGTCAAATCACCTCTTACCTTCATAATCTGAGACTGATTGGAGCCCTATGCAGTTTCTGGAATGATTCAGAGAAGTTAATGCAATCTTTCTGTGTATCGCCCCAAGAAGCTCTGTTTGGCAACTTTAGATAGCATGCTGCAGCATTCAAGGGAAAACACTTTCCTTCTTAGTCTTGCTGCCAGGAGTTAGGAGTAGGGAGTATAAAGTCATTGCACTATGGGAAACTTCTTGGCCTTCGAATCTGCTGGTTTTCTGGAGCTTTTCCACTAATGGATATGCATGAAAGTTCGGTAACTTTGCAAAGAATCAAGCCAATCAAAACTAATATGATTTTTGTTTGTGTGTGTATTTGTCCTAATAATGGGAGAAATTGATACTTGATGTCTCTTTGCCAGTTGTGTGAGAGAGGGCATATCGCTGCCTAGAAGTATTTTTTTGCCCCAGGTATCTTAGTGCTCACGGAGAAACATAAAGATGCTTCCCAAAGTGGGTGGTTTTGAAGACTTTTTTTTTTCCTGATGTCTTTCCTGAGGCTGCTGTGATATTAGCCTTCTTGGCTTTGTTTGCAAAATGTTGTAAAGCCCAGGAGTCAGCAGCCAGTGATTTTTTAGCATACTATTTATGTTGTGCATTACGTCATTTTATTCCATTTTATGTTGAAACTTTATGATTCCTATTTCTGTTGATTTGATTAGAGTTACTGAAAAGTGTATCAGTGATTTATATAAATCAAATATGTACTTCTGGGGCTGAGACTTTCAGTTACTTGTTGGGAAAAAAAAGATACATCTTGACAATGTTATTTGGGAGGAATACAGTTTCTTGCCAGAGTGGCATTTACTGCCAACAAGTCCTGTCACTTTTATTTTATGCTTGAAAAGCAAGACCTAAATAATGGCTGACTTTTGTGTTAGAAAAGGAATTAATTTCCAATTAATTCCCGCTTTCCTTTGGGATCCACCTGTGTATCCCAAAAAAAGGAACAATAAAAGTTACCTCATGTGTCATTTGAGAAGCCACATTTAAGCCCCCCTCACCTCACTCCATTCAGAGAGTATTTCTTGTACCCATTAATCATATTTTCTTCTGGCTTATTACTGAATGGAAAAATATTCAGGTCCTCATGTTAAAATGGGGCACATTTTATTAACATTGAAAGCAGTAAATTATCTCTGCTTATAAAGCAAGAGTGAACAATTTCTGCTGAACTCTTCCTAGCTTGCCCCTTCACTAGGCTACAGTGTTTGCTAATTTCTCAGAGGGCCCCAGTTCCATTAAGGGCAAGAACTGTCTTAGAGCTCTAATGAAAGCTGCACGTTACTGAGATGCAAGGAGAGGAAATGCCCTAAATTCTGTTTCAGTAGCTCATCTGGAGCTATTTTCAGTTTTATGTTTATAAGAATGTCAATTAACCTAGAGACTAGGACACACGTGGAAGAATAACAATGAAGTGGGAATTATTTTAGCACACTCAAGGCAGAGTGGTGGACCTAATCCCTCTTTGTAGAAGCATGATTTACCTAAGGAGCTGGCATGCATTGCCTAATTTTGCTTTCAAATAGCTTGGTGATTTAAATGTTTTTCTCCTTAACGTGTTTTGAGACAACACTGGTCAGAGTTGCAGTAATATAAGAAAAATATAGGAAGAAGCAGGTGTTGTGGTAGCACACTAACATCAGCTTGATTTACTTGGCACATTTTGAAAGTGATGATCCCTTCAGTATCTATTTGGTGATAATAACTGTAATGATAATAATAATTTAACTACCTTCAATCAAGGCAAATCTCTGCAATTCAGTATCAGTTGTGTCCCTTTTTTACCTGGTTTGTGCTGAAATTGGAGATCTTGTATACATGACAAGCCACGTATACAGCATGCTATATTCTTTTCTGAAAATAACTATATCATCATATCTGCAATACTGCTTTTGCAGGGAATATTGCCACCCATAATGCCAAGTGACCTTGTCAAGGGTAAAGAGTAAGGAGTGTTTGTTTGTTTTAAGCAGAGCAACATTCTCATATTGGAAATATGAAAAAATAAGGAAAAATACATATTAAATCTGCTTCTTTTGGACAAGAGATTGTGCTTCAGCATGATTTCGTGAGGTTATTTTTAGTAAATGTACAATAAAATGTCATCACCTAACAGTAATTGAGGCCAATTTAACATAGGGAGCTTTTAATTATACATGTGCGTGTGCGTCTGCGTATACTTTCTCCTCCCAGGTCACTATTATTCCAGTAACCTTTTCCTTCCCTCTCTTGTTCCCTGCATCAGTGCTACGGGATGACTTCCGCCAGAACCCGACCGACGTGGTGGTGGCGGCGGGGGAGCCCGCCATCCTGGAGTGCCAACCGCCACGCGGACACCCCGAGCCCACCATCTACTGGAAGAAGGACAAAGTCCGCATCGATGACAGGGAAGAGCGAATCAGTGTGAGTATGATTTTAAAAAGGTTGTTGGTAGACAGAGAGCCTGCATGAAAACCCATCGGCTGAGCACTGCAGGACTTTATGACTTTAGGTCCTACTCCATAGCTGAGTGTGTGCAACACTGGAGTGGAAGTCAGAAGATGCCTGGCTTGGAGTTCACAGGCACAGATTAAAAACATCTCAGAGGAACATGCAGTTCAAGATGATGATGAGGACATGCGGAGATGCCAGGGCTTCTGAAACAGCAGAGGGAAACAGATCTGAGTGGATCTGAAGATATTTGCCTTTTCCATAGAGACTCAACGTTACAGTTGGCAGTATTTTTCTATGAGCTTTCCCCAATTAGAATAAAGAATTGTTTATTCCTTCTGATTTGGAGTCTGGCTTTTTGAGGCTTCATTTGTATAACCTCTGTAACTGAAGTCACAGCAAGCTATAGATTTGATCATAGAAGATGATCCACTACTACTGGGTACGAGGGGTCCCATCTTTGGATCAGTTAGTGGCCTTTTTTGACCAGTTTGGCTTTACCTTCTCTCCATCTCAAATGAGCATAATATCAACCCTTATACCAAAGAGGTATTTTAAAAACAAATTCAGCAATGTGTATGCTGTTCACAAATATTCCAAGTAAAACAGACTTAAGGTGATATTTATCAAATTTAGTGCTGTAATTGGAAACTACATTCTAAACAAAGGTTGCCGCTAAACTCTAAAGAGGAGTATATCCTAAACGGAAATACATTTTGAGTAAATGAATAATACTAGTTGAATTCTGGGGTGGGTCATTCTGCATACTGAAGGAAGAAGCATCCAGTATAAAGATCTAACTTACTGAGTTCTCAGTAATGGTATGATTGTATGTTTAAACAAATGGGGCAAAATCTGGTTGTGTGGACATTATTCTCTTTAGATGCTTAGCTTTTCACTATGAATATTCATCTCATAATTTTTATGATGTTTGTAGGGATAACTAACTAATTCAGTGCTGATCTTATTCAGCATGGAAGTCTTGCTGGAAGACCTTTGCCTTGGTTGGCAGTAGCAGTACATCGAGCTAAGCAATGGCAACATTTGTTGTTTGGGTTAGTGTGGCCAGGCTGCCTCTGCAAGGCTCTACTCCAGAATAAAGGAGAAAAGAAAAGTGACAGGGAACTGGCTGTTGTTCCCTGCCTCCTCAAGTTTCTTGGGCTGTATTCCTAGATTATTTTGAAGCATCCCATCTGATATTCTGACTTTTGACACTGACCATGGTTCCACAAGCTGCAAGTTAGTAACTGTGCTCATTTTAGCTGCTCTGCTCTTTCACTCTTTCATCTGTGGTAGGGAAAGCGATAAGGCTTACAGGAGCCAGGTGAATTTTCAGTGTGGGCTTGATTCAGTCTTCTTGCATCTCCAAGAAAAACACCAAGTGAACAGTATTGTTTGTTTAATTTAGTGAACAACAAAACTGTTCAAGCACCAGTAACAATAAAACAAATAAATAAAACTAAGTAGCACTACTTCTTTTTTTAAAGAGCTCCATCAAGAGTGGTTTACATAGTGTCATGCAAGAAATACAAGCACTGCCTTGCTAAAGAGGCAAGAAATGTACTCTTTGAAATCTAAAGCACCTAATGACAACAAAAAAATGAGATAGATACAGTCAAAAGCTGGGTAGGATAAAATGTCATTAAGAACAACTTTGCTCTCTGGGAATGCAGGGTGTTTTTGTTTTTCTGATAACTTTTGTGTTTTTTTTTAAAGTTACAGATATATTCCTTGTTTTCAAACAGATACGTGGTGGAAAGCTGATGATCTCCAATACACGCAAAAGCGACGCGGGCATGTACACTTGTGTTGGAACCAACATGGTGGGGGAGCGAGACAGCGACCCAGCAGAGCTGACTGTCTTTGGTAAAGCTGCTTTAGCTTGTGCTTTCTTTTCACTCAAGCTTTTGTTTTCTTTTTGCCATAAATGTCACGGACCTAGCTCAGTTGTCAAAATATGTGACAAAATAAGGGGACCAATATACAGTAGTATTGCTTAAGCTGCATTACACAGTTTCCTAAGGAGACTAGGTTTCAAAGGTGGTAATGTAAAAATAGGGAGCTGTGATGGCCCAGTATTTTCTTTCTAAGCACATAGCTTAAATCTAATTGGAGGTCCTTAGCGATATGCACATGCTCAGAAACCATAATCCAGGAGGTAATGCTCTCCCTCACAAAACTAGCAAGTATAATTGAGTCACTTTTAACCCAGCTGACAGTGCCTACTTAACAGAGGTTTGGACCAGCACTGCCTATTTAAATAATTCCTTCTTCCTTTGGGATTGTGAAATCAAACCTTTGTAACAGAGCACAAAAGAGCTCAATTGCCCAGTAAAAAGTCCTTAGATAAAATCCTGGGATCAGCTCATTGAATGTAAAAAAGATACAGCTGTCATTTTTTTTTTTTCTTTTAAAGGGCACAGAGCAGCATTTTATTATGTAAGCCAGGGCATCACTTTGGCTCTTCATGTTGCCAAATGAATCAGAAATGCATAGGTTTCCTGTGTGGCACAGCTACCAGGACGCTACCAGGATCGTTTTCCCAATGGAGAGGCCTAGGGCAAGAATATAGTAATTCTCAACCTAGAACTGGACCCATTCTGCTAACAACTGGATAAAAAGCAAGGTCATAAAATCCTGCTGTGGTAGACCCTGCAGTCATGCCATTTCTGTATGCCATTAGTTTTGTTTCTGTAGGTATCAGCCAAGAGGTCTTGAGCAAACAAAAGAAAATCAATGAGGAAAAAAAGCCCTCACTACTAAAAAGGAGTATATAAACACAAAAGAAAAAGAACTTTAAAGCTTCCTCCTGTTGCTTTCTTGATATGTAACAAAAATCTAAGAAAGACTTCTTGTAATTCCAGTAAGACTTTTCATAGAGATCCTAGGCTCCTTTGTAAAGCAGGTGTTCCTAATCAGTTCACCTTCTGCCTAGCATGGTACACTGGCAAATCCAATCACAAATAATGCTATCTGTGTTTGCAGCTATGTGTGTTTCAACATTTGTTCGTCCACCTGTGGGAGTCACATAAGGCGTAGAAAGGTTTCTGTTAGACAAGATCCATGAGCGATGGAGGATTTGTTACTATCCTCTAAAGGCTTTTACTTCACTTACTTTGTTAAGGATTCAAGGAAGCATATGAATTTCAAAAATATAACTTGTATACTTTGCATGAATGCTCTATCACATTATTATCTCCATTGCAACCAATGCTTAGGATTGTTCCTTTACAGAGGTGTAAGAGATATGAGGTATCTTCTTCAGCAGTTTCTGTACTGGCAATCTCTGGTAACACTCTCTGTGGATAGTAAGCAGATTGCAGTCCTAAACTATGAAGCCTTAAGAAACCCTTAAGAAACTAATTTGTTAAAAAGTATTGATTCATTGAAATGAAAATTATGAAATATGCATGCAATTTCATATCCTGCAGAGATCAGAAAAGTATTAGGTTTCCTGTGCAAAATATAAAATGTTATATAGTCAATTACAACATTCTGAAAAAATGTTACAGGATTTAATCACAGCAATCAACTAATAAAATACAACATATTCTGCAGGTACTGCATAAAATCAGCAATAAATGAAATTATAAGTTCCATTTTTTTCACAACTGTCTATCTGAAGAAAATTGTATATAAATTTTCCTTTCTACTTGGGTGTCTTCCGATCTAAAATCTCCTTTTTTTTCAAAGTATTCCCTTCCTATCTGAGGTATAGGGTTCCTTTCCTATCTTGTTGTACATGACTAGCATGCAGTAAGCAGGTGCTGCAATTATCCGTTGTCTGACAGGACAACTCAACCATCCTGTGCTGCTGCTTGGTCATGGTGTGTCCCAGTTAGTCCTGGTCTGCTCCAGAGGACGGAGGGTGCCTTGGACTGGCCTTCCACCAGTAGCAGTGTTGTACCCTGCAATTCTATTCCTGGAGTGTAGGCAGGAGCCTACAATCTGTGTGCTGGAGAGCATCATCCATGATGTTTCCAGGAAACAATGTGGATGCTGGACACCGCCATCACTAAATGCACTAACTCTGGGATATGTCAGGTCGACTGTGTGTGTGCAGATTGGCCCTACTGACCATGGGCAGAAAGGCTAGTTACCTGTTCGTCACCTTCCTCTGTGAACACAAGTCTCTGACTCAGAGATTTGGGAGGCATGGGAATGGTGCAAATGTCGAAGAAAAAATATTCTAAAAATAACATAATTAGTTATTATTCAGGTGCTCACCTTCAGCTCTTCTGAACATGTCTAACATAGGCTTTATAATCAAATTAAGATATATTAAGTAACAGACATAGAGGTTTGAATAATGTGACTGGCTTAACCAACAACTAGTGCAGATTCTGGAGAGAAAAGTATATTAATTAGCTGATTGTTAATGTCTCTACTCCTTTCCCAAATAACAAACCAATAAACCCGCTCTCCCCCCTGAAGGAAGCCTTGGTAAATACACTGCTCTGCAGGAAATGGAACGGTTTCACACCAGTTCTAAAACCTTCCCAGGAGTCGGCCACTTGTTACTTTTGGCTCTGCAAGTTTCTTTGTAATACCTGAAATTAATTTTCTGCATGTCACTCATGACGGATCTCTGGTTCCCTGTGCAATAAATTTAGCTTGAGGCATCGCCTCTGGAAAGTCTGAGCCAGTGTGGTGGTAACTAGTGGCCTGATAGGAACAGCAGGGAAGCCAGGCCTGAAAGATTACACCTTTCTGGAGTTAAAAATAAAAAGAAAAGGTCGATGAAAACCTTGGAAAGAAGTGGAAGGAGAAAAGAAAAGTTTCCCATGTGCAGAATATATCCACTCAGATGGGTGCCCAGACAATAACCTTTAGTGAAAAGTAGTTATTCGTAGTGAAGGCAGAGCCTTCACAAAATAAGTGATTTTTTTTTTCCCACCCTCTCTGCATGAGGAACATAATTTTGTGTATTTAGGCTCTAATCTGGCAGTAAATGCCAGCCTGCTGTAGGTGTCTGTTCAGATTGCATTCCTTTTGTTCCCCACTCATGATTCTTCTGCAGGCAGAAAAATGCCAAACTTTCCCAGCAAAATGTTGTAACACAAACTGCTGATATAAGCAGTATTTCCCAAAATTTTCCTTCTTCTTTGAATAGTGACACTGATGCCATTAGATTTTGTTAGTCCTCTCTTCCAAGCACTGTTGCTAGTTTATACTTTCATGGGGCTCCAAGCTGTAAGCCGAGCAAGATGACAAGGTGGCCTTTAAAGAAAGTTGGTAAGTAATCCATCAATGCCAACATTCACAGAAAGAAGCAGCATAATTTTACTATTACATCAACATACCGTATTCTAAAGGCCAAATTCAGAAGTGTAAGTGATAGAAATTAGGCTGGTTTATTTGTGTTTAGGCTCGTATGTCCTGGCTGAAGAGAATTCAAGATAGATGCAACACAGACACATGATTCATGATTCGATACATAGTATGAATCCAGAAATTAAATAAAGCAAGGACTACCATTTCAGCCTTTTTTTTGATATTTTTTCATGCTATTGCACTGTCCTCAAGTTTTCAAGATGTTTAATGATTTTAAACACCTTTTGTTTCCTCTGGACTTAAAAAGCAAGGTTGTAGACACTGTACAATGTGTATCTTGTATATTGATTCTGTAGTCCAGTGGAATCAATGGGAGCATTAACGTGTTGGCTTCAAGAGGTTGGCAACGGGCGGTGGAAAAAGAATTAAATGCATTTAGAAAAGCCTCAAAAAAACATGAAGCATAACCAAGAAAAGCACAAAAATAGCTTAAAAGATCTATCAGTTTGGCTATACTAAGGGTTGTTTTAGACTAATCTTTGATTTTAGCCTTGGTACCTGAATCTCTTTTCAGATAATAATGTCTTGTGGGATGAAGATATATTTTTGTCTCGGGCTTGTAGAATATATGTTTGATGTTCTTCAGATAGGTCAGGTTGAAAGAGATACAGGTTCCAGAAAGAATTTACTATAGCTGGCATGATGTTAGGAGAGAAAACCCAAAAGCCCCTTGACGGAGATATTCTGATTTACCCACAAATCCATGGGCCCTGATGGGATGCACCCGAGAGTGCTGCAGGAGCTGGCGGACGTCATAGCCAAGCCGC
>JAWLRI010001111.1:385653-404115 GCA_034781795.1 Crypturellus tataupa
GGGGGGTTGGACTAGATGACCTCTAGAGGTCCCTTCCAACCTTAGGCATTCTATGATTCTATGATTCTATGATTCCCTTCCCTCCCTTTTTTTTTTTTGAATCTCCCTGAGCTCTGAGTGTTTAGAGGGCCTTAGTAGAGGGTCATCTCACATCATATCCTGCAAACTGGTCCCAAGTTTCCCAGCCGCACAGAAAACCTGCCCAAGTCAGGTGTACACTCACAGTTCAGCATGGAGAAACCAGCAGTATTTATTTTGTCCTTCCAAGTAAAGCTCCTCCTGTGTTTCTTCAAACCTCTGCATTTTCCACCTGCAATATGCTTTTGGTAGTTCCTAAAGAGATGTCACAGCTTTGCAATATTTGTTATCCACAGATCCAAACTGTAATAGCACAGGACAGGACAAGCTGTTCCTGAAACTAGCACAATTGTAGATATGTGTTAAAGGAGAAAAGCTCTAATGATCAATAAAAATCATTCCAGTTTATTTGCATGTGCCGCTTACTTACAGCGTTCAGTGGCTTTATTGTCCAGGCTCACAGGACCTCGGTTAATGTGTAGGGTGAAGAAGCTTGCAGTACCTCCGAAAAGCCTATTTATCAAATGAAAAGGGAATAAAATGCCCAAAGAGAGGCAGTAGAAGAATGATTTTAAGTAAGAAACCGCATGGTTTTACAACTATACTTTCACTTATGGAAAAGTGGTCGGTACATGCAAATTTAGGCAGCACATGCAAATTCAGTGTGAGCCTTGTGTCTGTCTTCAGTTCTGACAGAAGGAAATTTATGTAGTGCAGATCATGATGTGGTTAATGAAATATTAATGAAATATTAATATTGGCATTGCTCTTAAACTTAATTTTTTGTCCATTTAATGTTACTTTTTTGTTTACATCAGAGCACAAGGATGAACAAAGTATGCAGGAGCAGGACTTGGTTGGCTGGTTGCTTTTCTTTTTAGCTATTTACTATGAAATCCTTCCCCAAGATGAGTCTTTTCTTACAACTTTTAGTTCTTCTTTCTAGAGTAGGAAAGCATTTTTAAAAAATGAGCTCTCCAGGAAAGGAGGAGAAAACAGTTCTAAATCAGATTGAGTCTCTGCATTATAGGGACAATCAAATCTTTCACTCCAGCAGTTACCTCAGCAAAGAAAATATATTAGGGTAGTTAGGATCATTTTAATTAGATTGAGGTCCCATATATGGTTGTCTAAGTTTTTGAGGAACAGAGGAAGGGCAGTAATACATCTCAAGGTCATCAGAGTCTCTCTAATGGACTTTGATACACACCCCAGTTGTTAAATAGAGGAAAAATTGAGTTCTGGGGCTAACTTAAGTCAGCACCCAAACCAAGGAAAGGATTCTATTTTACCAGTTACAATGAGTTCTGGAGAATTGCATCTACTGAGCTATTTAACTGGAGTTTTCTTGCAATGCATATGTCAAGCACTGCAACATATTGTAGGTGTCTATCCCAATTGCTTTAAAAATCCCCTTTTATAAGTGCAAGCAAAGTTTATTCCAACGTTATAAAGGTCACCATAGTAATAGCACAACTGGTTGACATGACATATAACCATGACCTATTTTATAGTTCTCTTCAAAGGTTTTTAATATTCATTAGAGAAAGTCTGGGCAAGCAGGTACTTTATTTACTCAGTGAAAGCTTATAAAACTGCTATATTAAAATTATATGTCTGTAATTTTAATTTATTGCTTTTTCTTGTTGTTTCTCAAGTATATTATGTTCTGAATACTGTTGACAGAGTAACAATGTTTAATTATAGCACAAGGCTTTGTTATGGGCAAATGATTGAGAAAGGAAAAGTCAAGAGGCATTTTCTCGGCTTTGGCTCCAGAGCGATATTTGACCTGCTTGTGAGAGGAAGCCTTCCTGGTTTAGCATGCTCAAGCAAGCAGTGCTCTGTCTCCTGAGAGATTAACATTGTAAGCAATTTATGCAGGTGACTCAAATCCCGTTAATCTCACATAAAGAATGTTAATTGCATTGGCAATGGCATTCAGTCTGATCACTTTATGGCTGTATAATTAGCTATTGGACGTATTCAAGGGGTTGTCTGAGTGATACAAATGCAGGAAACAACACGAGAGAGAACTTGTTCTTTCCTGGTTCACACTGTGAAATGCAGAGATGATGGCAAAATGGAAATAACACTTACAGTAATTTGCATGTCCTTGATAACTGTGATCAGTTCTTATGTAGCTATTTATTTTCTCAAAAATTATTAACTGTTGTGGGAAATATACAATTTTGAGAAACTAGTCTGAAGGAAACACGTATACTCTTAAATTGCTTTGCTGTGGGATTCAGTGTTTTGCTTAACGACCTTTGGACCACTTACTGCCTCATCAGCTTGGTTCTCCTCAAAATGTATTGGGAATTTATTTTCCCATCTTCTGTAAAGAAACGTTTGTAGCCACAAACAGCAATTTCATAAATATACATGCATTAGTTTCATAGATGTGTACGGGCAGCTTTTATAAACATGGTGTAAAACACTTTACTCACATACCAAGTCTGCATGCAGGCACCTGCAGAATTATTTAAAATTATATGAATGATGGGGAGACCTTTAAATCATCTTAACCTGTGAGGATACTGTTCGGGATCTAATTTCTAGATCTAATTTTCTAATCTAATTTCCTGGTTTAGCTTTATCTGAAGTGTAGTTCATAGTGTGTCTGAGCTCAGAGCAGGTTTGGGCTGAAGTCTTTTAGCTGAGTTTGTGAGTAGGATTTTGCAAACTCAGAGAAAGTTTCATTAAGATATTCTCTTTTAGATCCACAAAATTACACACAGACCAAGGATATTACTTATCACTAAGATTAACAAAGGTTAAGGTTCTAGTTATTTTCTTCAGTTTTGCCAAGCTTGCAAAACTAGAACTACTTTATCCAAAGTTTTCCATGTCTAATATCTACTTCACCCGATTATTTTTATCATTTATTTTATTTATTTAAAACTTTATTTATCATTTTTATTTTAACTTTGCCAGAATAGTCATTCTTTTCTCAGAACATTGAAAAAGAGTATGTTCTAGCTTGTGTCCTGTTCCTGCAGTTGGGAGGTGATATAATTGGAGGGAATTGGGAAGAATGCAAGGGAGAGGAATGGATGAAGATTTCTGTTCTAAGAAAATGCAAGTCCATACCAAGCGAGAGGAACTTAAAAGAAAATAGCTACTTTGGGCTTTTCCAAATATTTTTGACAAGATTTAGTCAATTATGAGCCTCTTGGAAAGGAAACAATGAGTCCAGACTCCACAGAGACCAGGTAGATGTTAATGGTGGTTTTCCTGCAGGGGCAGTGTGGTAGTTCTGTCAATGGGGTGGTGCTCGGTTACTCCAGATGATAGTTTTCCTTGCAGCAATAGTCAGGAATGGGCTGTATGAGTTTGAATGTAAATGAAATGCAGAATGGGAGAGGCAGTTTGGTGTAAGACATAAAGAAGTTAGAGGATAGTTGGATGTTTGGAAGGGCGACTGACTCGGGTGCCTGCTGGGCATGAGCTGTGAACAGCAATATTCTGGGCGAGGAGGAGACAAGTCAGCTGTGGAACCAGGCTGCAGCTGGGAAAAAAAAAAAAAGCCAAAAATTTCAGAGCAAAACAAGAAGTGTTTTGAAGCACTGGCAGAGGCTGGGTGAGGCATGTTAGGTGCAGGTAGGACAGAAGCTAGCTGGAAAGTGGGAACAGGCAGGAGACTGAATGCAGTGCATTTAAGGAAAATCCAGACAGGGAGCTGAAGAGAGGACTGGACATAGTTGATACACAGACTTTGGAAAAGGGATTAGAGGCTGGGATTTCAGGGCAGAGAGGAAGACTAGACCTAAAATTACTTTTCGAGAACTTCTGGGACCTGCAAGGGTGGGCAACAAGATCAGGCAGCAAGAAGAGCAGCGCAACAGCGATGATGTGGAGGAGATGGGCAGAAGCAGAACTACTCCCTCAACATATCTTTAGCATCTGGGGAAGGCTGTTGCATGTACCCGTTCTTCTGCTGGCAAAATACATCCTTCTCTGTTGATGGGTATCACCGCTTCTGTAATGGAGTTCCTATGTGCTGATGTGTGATTCATTTAAATTGCCGATAGCTGGGCACCACTTTTGTGTTCCTCCTTTTCTCACTTAAGATTCTTATTGGTACAAGTGCTGAACATTTTACCAGCTGTGACTGAATGCAGTGGAATCTAAGCTTTGAACATAGAGGGAAAAAATAAAAAAAAAGCTGTTCCGTTTCTGTGTATTGTTGGGCATACTCATTTAGAGGTATTTTCACCTTCCTTTTTTTAGTTCTCCATCACATTTCACTCAGAAGTTGTGAAAACAAGTGAATTGTTCATAAAGCATTATGATAGATATAACTGAGGTCCTAAGGAAGTTAATAAATCTGTCTTTGGACTGAGGTTTGAATACTATGACAGGAGACCACCCTCTAAGTAGTACAAATAAAGCAAAATACTAAGCACCTCTTCATTAAATGACTACCAACAATCTAGGGATGTTTGAGGAAAGAAAGTAAGCAATCATGTAATTGCAACCAGTAAGGCATATGAGGCATAAAAAGAGAGTGATTAAAGGACATGTAGGCAGTCTTTTTTGGCACTTCATACGTGCTGCATGCAAGATTTTGCAACCTTATTAATGTTGTTTGGATGTTTTGTACTTAGGTTTAATAAGCACAAATAGTCAACCTATAAACTCAGCTCTTTAGTTACTAGAACAAACTGCCAGGGTCAGTCTGGTATTGCTTACATATGTGAGAATTTTGAGTAATTTTTGAAATGAAGTCATATTCCTCAACGTGCAGAGAATGAAAGGTGATACACAGTGTATAGCCAGTTTTAAATGTCTTTAAAATAAAAATATCGGTCCTGAGTGGAAATCCTACTTCATGTACCTCAGTCCTGCAACAGTTTGTCTCTGGCATAAATAATTTATGCCAATGAAAGTGTGGTTATGGGTAGGAAAGGACAGAACAAAATTTATGCACTCCAAAGGCAACTTGGAAACCAACTCCAGTGACATCCCTTCAAATGAAATTACCGGTACTTTGAGTTTGTATCGTATAGCTGAGATCAGATTGTGTCTCTGCATCTGGATTTTAAGCAGGCCTGTGCAATATTATGATGATTAATAATATTTGTAGCTGCACAGGCTAACATAACAAGGGTAACAGAACTTATTATGCAGAGCGTAATTTAGTTTTCCATGGTGAAGTTGGTGATGGATATCAGAGAAAGTTTGACCTCAGCACAGTAGTACACGATCGTCTGAGACTCGTAACACAGAGCTTGTTTTCCTCCAAAGCATTGAGGCATTGATTATTGCCAAAGGCAGGATTTCTCCACTGGCAACTCATGTATTCCTAGAGAAGGCAGCAGCTTTTGAATGGCTCCCTGTGCACATGCTGGTGCCGAGCCTCCGCGCTCACGGAGCAGGGCCCGGCTTGGGAGGCCTTTCCGTGGGCAGTGGGCAGTCCGTTCTGGTGGCACGCACGGTACTGGAGGCGCTCAGGGCTTGCGCTTGTGCTTGCTTGTGCTGCTGCACATCGGCAGTTCCTCTTGTGTGTGTCTGTGGAGCACGGCCTCCTGCCTCCATTCTGTGTGGGGGAAAAGGGAAAAAAATGCTGAAAAGTCAAACGTTTGCATGCTGGCACTGTGGCTCACCGAGGGATTTTCTGGTGTCTCTGCAGAGCGGCCCACGTTCCTGCGGAGGCCGATCAACCAGGTGGTGCTGGAGGAGGAGGCCGTGGAGTTCCGGTGCCAGGTGCAGGGAGACCCGCAGCCCACCGTGCGGTGGAGGAAGGACGACGCAGACCTGCCGAGAGGAAGGTGAGGGTGCCCTTCGCGGTCACAACGCTTCCACGTTGCGGTCGCTGAGTAACTCCAGAGTCACTGCCTAATGCATATCGCCTGTTACTGGAAATTATGGGCAAGTTTAATTGTCCATCTCTTGCTCTTTGGCACGTGTGAAACATGTTCCAGGAGCAGTTGAGTATGGGAAGCTCTTCTAAGCTGAATTACTCAGGCAATTGATTTGGGCAGAAGGAAAGAAATGGATGCAGAGCTATTGTGAATGTAGTGATGCTCACTGAATTTGCTGGAGGAAAGGAAAAAATTGGAAAAGAAGTTGTAGGAATGTCCTACTAAGGCTACTCGTAGCCTTAATAATAATGTGCTGTTATCCAAAGGGAGAGAACTTGGCCAGGCAGTTGCAAAGCTGCTTGTCACACTGGCTGCATGAATTAGAAGCAGAACCCTGTGGCTGGCTCTGCTGGCTCCTTCCCCAATATCTGCTGGGTGTCAGAAGGAAATCTTCCACTTGTGGAAATAACAGTCAGAAGTGGAAAACGAAGTTGAAGTGCTTCATCTGGAACAGGCCTGTTGTGTTCAAGAGAGATTCCTCTAATCTGGAACAGATGCCAAGGAAATTCTTCAGTGATCAGGAGAATGGGAAGATGCTTCGTTTATTTGGTCCCTGCTTTCTGGAACTACATCTAGGATAGGTGTTAGAGCCATTATCAAAAAAAAAAAAAAAAAAAAAAAAAAAAAAAAAAGAAAAACGAAAAACCGGAAAAGGGCTGGGAACAGGAATGAGAATCTGTGTCTCCCTCACCTGTCCTCTCCTTTAGACCTTGTGAGTCCTCTTTCATTTTTGCTCAGTACAGTTAAATTCCATGGGAGACGAGACGGAGCTTCTTCTCACCCCACAGTTGGTTGTTTTCCATCAGTGTTGGTCATTCCTAGAACATAGCAGACATACTTTGAAGAAAGGAAAAAATCCAGGTCTTCCGCCCGTTGAAGGAGTGCTGTAAACACTGGTGGTCTTTTATGCAGGCTGGCTGCCAGGGTTATTTCTGCTCCTCCAATCATGCTCTTTAAGAAAGAGCAGCTGCAATGGTGTTGGTGACTTGTTTGATCCTGTCAGTGTATATTAAGTGTGCTGTGAGCACGCTGCTAAATTGGGCTGAGCTATAAACAAGTTAGACATTGCTGTCAGCTTTCTTTATCACAGCAAGCTGTATGTATTCACCCCAACAAGGTGAAATGGGGTAAGACTGTTATCTGGCAGTTTTCATTTCAATTGCTAAATATGGCATTTAATGTCACTTACCATTTCATGAAAACCGGTGGCAAAATTCCTGATAGCCACACAGCACTTTGTCATGTTTATATCTTGGATTTATAATCTTGTTTCTCCGTGTCAAAATATTTAATAAAATAACAAAGCTGAAATTGGAGAATACCTGTCTGAATTTCCATATCCTCAACACTGTAATATATTTTCTTTGAATATGCAATCATACATTTAAATAGATTAATCATTAATATACTGATATATAATACAGGAAAAAATGTTTCTTTATATGTATGACTTTTGAAATTCTATCTTTCTCTGCAATTTAAAACAATTTTTTAAATGGCATAGCTTCTCTATTAATTATATTGTAATGTGTAGATGTGTGCATCCAATACATAAAGTATTTTTCTGAAGAGCAAACTTTTTGATGTCAGGATGAATTTTTCTCTTTGCTCACTGTTTAACTGTGCATTGTAGAGTAGCCCATAGTAACTATATTGTGCTTCAGTGATTTAATGTCTTGCTGTTTCAGTGCTGCTGTAGTCTTAAGTCATGACTGCATTTAGGTCTCATAAGTAGAAATAATACATGATGTACTGACAGTGCCTTTGATTACGCTGCATGTTTCATGAGTTAATTTGCTTTTAATAGCTTTGTTCTTTCTCTTTTATACTTGAAAACATAATATTAGCACTGTGTTCTGAGATTGTTTTTTTGTTCATTTATGGTCTCTAAGAAGACGAAATTAAATAGAAAGTATTGGAAGTGTTTCACTGTGCTCCCAACTAAAAGAAGGGGAGGTTCATCAGATAGTTTCTGATAGTAATCAACTTCAAGCATCAAAACTACTTTCAAAGTTCTGTTTATTTTTACACTACTGTTTAACACTGCATTCCCTGTGTTTTGGCATCTAAAAATTAGAAGTGGGAATATGGCCTAATTCATGCCTGTTTCCCAGAATGTCATAGGGATGGGCAAGGAAGGGGCCACAGTTCAGAGCTGGGTGATGGAGGACAGCCACAGCTGCTGCTCGTGGAGGGGCTTGCCACCACCTGAGCCACGTGTGTTGTGGTTGTCTAGGACCATCTACACTGCACCAATCTACACTGCAAAAACAAATATCTCTGATAATCAGGACTCTCTGCTTTATTTTCTAAAATAAATATGTAATTTATATAACTATAAATATCAGCAGTCTTCATCATCAAAGGGTGGAAGTTTCCAGAATGTGCCATGGGGTATTCAATCAAGGAAGCTAAATTTGGGATATCTGGAAAAAAAGCTATTTTTTCCCTAATTTTTTTTTAATATAGACAAATTTATCCATCTATAATCAGAATTAATGGATAAAAAAGTGATACTATAATAGTTTTAGTTTTAATTTTTAATAATTAAAGTAACTGAGAAGACAAGATTTTCCTCCTTGATGATAAAAGACATAGCTTTTGTCTTCTGAACTTCTGTATTCTAAGCACTGTAACACCTATAGTAAAGTATGAAACCCTCTAAGAGTTCCCTTTGTTATTTCTTCCATATAAATAAGCCCTTCTTCTGAGCAATTCTGCACAACTATTTGTCTTACAGCTTTCAGTGTCAAGTACTTGTTTCTACAGCTAATAACCATTCTTCGCACATCTGTCTATTTTTTTTCAATAATTTTCTTGTGGCATCATCCCTTGATTACTGTGGTAGGTATTTATTACAACAATTATTGCCAATCTATTGTTTTTTCTGCTGCCAGTTCAGTTTTCAAAAGCGTCTGTGGCAGTGACAACAAGGAAGTGTGATAAATTGAATTTTTAATTTTTGCATGCATACTGTTTCTGTAATTTACTCCTGGTGAAGGGCAGAGATTTTGTTCTGTATCACAATCCCTCTTATTGAGTGCATAGTCTTTCAAAAATCCTTCTCTATATTTTTATCCTACTTCCTTTTAGCTTTCTTGATTAGAAGGTGAGATCAAAGAGATAATAAATAATCACAAGTTCTAATGACATATGTAAACAGCTCCACCAGTTGGTTTGTTCAGTAATAATTGGAAAGAATTTCAGACTATTACAATTTTAATTATAAAGGTCTCTGGTGAACTGAATGCAACTCAAGCTGCAATTAGGTTGAATTAAAAAGAGAAAAGCAACTTCTAAAGAGACTAAAATATTTGAAAAGAATAGTACTTAAAATTATAATTCAGGAATTTATTGAATTGTCTATGTAATCACCCCAAAAGTTTCAAACAATCATGCTTTGAAACTGAGAATAGGTGGACCTCAAATGGGTCTGAAGGTGCAAAGCTTCATTCTAAATTTGAGCTATTTCTGGATCCCGCATTTTCACAGTTAAAATCTTAAAGTGCTTCCTATTTTTCCCACAAGATTTTCAAATTGGCCTTGGAAAAGAAATATCAATAGCAGTCAAAGGAATTTACTTTTCCAAAATTTAATAGATCTATCCTGAAATTTCAAAGACTTTGGTATTTTTCATGGAGCTTTTCTGTGCATCTGCGGGTAAGAAGTGAGGTACTAAGAAGCACCAAGTGGAAATGGAAACAGTGGCAATATTCTGTTTGTGCTAACCATTTTCATAACTCTTTTATGATAATAAATTAAATTAGATCTTCAGACTTGAAAATTCTTTTTAGACCATAAACTAATCCGAGCAAAATAATGTTTTGCTGTTAAAAATTTTGATATTGCACCACCAGGGAGACCATAAGTACAATGCAAAGTCTGGGGGGTGCAAAGCTTTGTTCCCAAAGCTGTCCATTTTGAACCAGTGACCCAAGACTGAAATGTGTTGTGGATCAGGCTTAGAGGCACAGAGTGTATATTTTATTTTAATTGCTGTAAAAATTCCACGTCAAACCATAGCTTCCCCAGTGCACACAGACTGGGGGAATAATTAATCAAGTGTGACTCATGTCAGACTACTCAAGGTGAACAGGATATTGTGGAGTCCCTCATCTTACACCTTTGGCAGCAATGCTAGGCTCACTATTTCATGAATAGAATTCCCTTCATTATAAGGGACATAAGTAAATAGCACAAAAAGTGCACCAAAATAATTGAGGGAAAGGTGGCTGTGCAGAATGACCAGGATCTTTTGAAAATTACTGAAGCTCATCTTTATATGTGGAGCTCCTCCAATCACACATTCAGGTAGCTAGTTTTCCCTTTGCTGGCTGCTTGGCAGAAATGGAGATCATATTCTCCTGCAAAGTGGCTGATGGTCTTCTGAAAGGCAAGGAGCTGCCGGACTGATTTGTAACTTAGCGTGACCAGGATCACCTTTTGATTCATGTGCTTTTAAGTCCTGAGAACAGGAAGAAGGTGGTATTATTTGTGAGCCTCCAGTATGAGAGTGACATGTCTTTGATAAGCAGTTTAATAAAATTTGAATAAGGTTTGTGCAGTGTTTCATGTCTTCAGATTTCCTAGCAAAGCCGAAGAGAGCAGCTGCGTAGCCTGTAATTACATAGCAAGTAATACAGATTTTTTTTTCTTGAGGAAGTGGAGAGATTTTCAATTACAAGTTAAAATTTATGACACACTATAATAACTGTTTAAACCTCTTACATAGAAAAACCTAGCAGTACCAGCTCAATGGGAGAATGAGGTTAGCTCAGCAAATATTTCTTTCCGTTGCTCTAAAAATGACTGAGTAGCAATCACATGGGCCTTTTTTTTTGCATTCCAGCCCAGAACAGCTGGTTTAGCTCAATAAATACATCTTTAATGAAATTACAACCTGCTCTTGCAAGTTGCATTTACAGCCACTGTCTGATTAGATGAATATTGTGCTAGAGATGAAAAGTGGCAACTGCAGCAGCAGGAACAGCTCTTCGCTCCTTGTGCTGCCCGTGCAGGAGGCAAAGGGGAGAATGCAGGCAGCAAAACCTTGCATGGGGCTTCAGGCTGCGAAGGGTGCAGCTCGCACCAAATATGTTGCTCAGGGTTAAGAGGATATCGGCGATTAAACGACACCCAGCAGTGAAAATTCTGTACCACACAGGAGGCTTCCTTATTTACTAAAAGTTAAGAGTACTCCTTAAAAATTATTGAGCGATTTCTGTTCTTGAAAGTCACACGCATCCTTAAACATATAAAACGATTGCCATTACTTGCTGAGAATGGCAGATCTTATGTTTATTTTACTTAACTGTTGTAAATGACAGCACTGTGAGTTGAACCTCACCTACATTTGTGACTGTGGTTAGACTTAGCCTATTCTGAGATGCCTGCTAGCTCCAACAACAGAAGCCTTGGTAGCTAACTTATTCTTGCCATGTTTTTAAAATGGGCCTCTTTGTGCCTGACTAATTGCACACGCGTGCTCTGGGCAGGCATCCTGTCTGTCACCCTTCTGATACGCGTGGATTTTCAGCAAGTGCTCTAATTTCCATGCTCTCCTCCACAGCTTCTTGCGGGCTCAAAACTAAGGGTGAATGATGAGATTTTGAAAATCCCATACTGCCTACCAGATACATGCCTTTGAGAAGGATTTAAATGCAACTCACCCTAGTCTTATCCCACTGTATTCAGAAAGGTTAGATTTTTTTTTTTTTAAAGGGGATCCAGGAAAGATGATAGCCAGGGATATTTTGCATTTACATTTCGTCATGATCTCAGAATCAGGCCTTGTGAGCCAGAGAGACAGTAATATTTAAGAAACAGTGTAACTAACTGTGATATTCTGTGACTAAAAGCAATGCTACGTAATTCCACTTACATTCTGCGGATGGGACAGTGAGGTATTTAACTACGGCCTCCTCTGGATACAACCAAAGGAGAGAATGACCTTTCAGTGAAATATGAGTTAATAACACTACAGTGCTGTGTGCTGTGGTCGAGTTAATCTTTGTGCAGCTTATAACAAAATGCAGTCTAATGTGTATTGAAAATTAATTAGAGTAAAGAGTGTGTTTTAGGAATGTAATGGATATAATCTTTGGTTACATCAGCAATTTTCTGTTGCAATTAATACCAATTAACAGTTTTAAATAAAAGGGATCAGGGAAAAGGGATGTGTTTTGTATTAGCTATATCACATGTACTATCCATCACTTCTGGGTAGATCCGGTGTGATTTGCATGCCCATCTTTTGTTTCCATGCAAGCTAACCATCAAGGAGAGATTAACTCCCTTTATGAGGAGCAGAGGGAAGAAGATTGGATGTTCCTAATAGCCAGACAAAAGAGACAGCGAAAGAAAGAGGTTTAGTATGCTATTTGTATTCTTTATGTACATCTGGAGAGAGCAGGGGGGTTTTCCAGAGGCTGTGGTTATCTAGGGTGTAATGCAGCCCCTGGTCGACGCACGGCAGGCTGTCATGCAGCAGACACAGGGTCCATGGAGCCTGGCAGAGCACGGGCAGCTTTCGACAGAGTGCAGTATCAGCATATTTATTAGCCACTGTATTGAATCAGTTGAGGAAGCTTCTCCTGTCAAGCCAGAGATGTCATTCAAAGATGGGGAGAGGGGGTGAGGCAGGAGGAGGACAGGAACGGGTTTGTATTGCTGTATAGAGCAAAAAATGATGTACCCCCAGCGGTGTACTTTATCCTGTTGGATTGCTTGTGTGAGAAACCCTCATGGCTGATGTTTTACCTAGCTGTGGTGCCTTGCTGCTCTGTATGTGGAAAAATGGTCCTTGCAGGAAGCATTTTCTGAAGTAATACATGGCCAAATAAAAGTGCAAAATATAGTATTTTTTGATGATTACTTTTCCTTGTGGCATGGCATGAATAATATCCTGTAAAGGTCTAATCTGCTGGTTTTCCCAAAGGTGTAAAGTCTAACGTGGTGGTTATTTCCCATCCAGCTTTTATGTTTGGATAAAATGCCGAATGCTTTGAACTGAAGTATTAGATGCATTTCTCTGCTAGACAGATCAGCAGAGAAATGGTTAATAACACTGACATTTAAATTGGCTTCTTGTTAAGTGTCAGTTCTCCCCACAGAGCTGAAGAAGAGCTATTGTTTCAGGCAGTCTGTTTGTGGATTCATGAAAACAGGCTCTAGTTGCTTACACAAGGGTCAAGGTTGGGAAAATAGCTTTACAACTCCATGGACAACAACCATAAAGGAACAGTGTCAACTAGCAGCCCTGCCTCAATGTTTTCTCTTCGTGCTATATGAACCAGTGGTGATCTTTGGAGCAGTCCCTGGCAGTGCACATATGATAGGCCTGCCACAAGAAAACAGTTTATTTATTCCTGTCTCTCATTAAACATGCTAAAATTGTTAAATTTCAGAGAACTAATGAAGTCACTAGCAAAATTCTAAAACAAAATGTAGTCCTACTTGTAGGAGCCTCAAATATGGATTTCTCTGAATTTTTCAGTCAATGAAGGCTGCAATAAATAGTAAATGGTCTGGCAGCAGAGATCCAGTAAACTTCATGCAGAATTTCACTCCAATGACAATTACCCCTTCTAGTATCTGAATCTTTCTTTAGTAATGGAAAAGCTGAGTATAGTAAGTAAAAGGTTAGTAATCACATTGTTTTATACACTGTAGTTAATGTGTTGCAAAATATTGAGGTAGTCTGCTTTCATGGTAAATAATAAGGATATCAAGCAATTTAGACTCACTGCTATCAGTTTATTGACTAAAGCATAGAATGAAAAATTATCAATAATTCTGCGTGCACATTTTTCAGTATAACTTCAGGAAGAGAGGGGAAACGGCAGCTAGCAGTTATGTTCAAGTAGGAGTAAGAGCTCTAACCATAGCACTGTTGATGCTGCTTGAGTGGCAGCATCCTGCCAGATCCTGAGAGATCCCTTCTGTTTTATTCTGAGTACATTCCGTCCTTGTACAGTATGCAAAAGTTAAACCATCTCCATTTAAAACAAAGTAAAACAAAAAATCAATGAAAACACTAGAAGACTGATGTTTAACTATTTTCTGGTTTCTCTTGGTAAGTCCTGTGTCAAGAATTGCTAAACATTAGCAAAACATACTTCTGAATGATATGACTTCTGTCTCAACTACAAATTGAAGGCACTTTCATTAAAACATTACCATGACTTCATCTTTAATTACCACTTCATGGTTGGTTACTGATTTGAAATACAGATTAGAAAATATTTCAGTTAGTTTCTCTGACAAGTTTATCATAATCACTTGTCATGCTTAAGGCAAAAAATAATAGACAGGCCAGCACAGATTCTGTTTGTTTCAAACTAGTAGTAATCTGTCTGTTTATGTTAAAAATTAAAATACTCAAACCACATAAAACCATGCTTAGTGAGTGCAACATGGCAGTCTTGGCTCAGAGGATCTTACTGTGTTCCAGTCCTTGCAGTAGTCCTTTTTTTTTCTTTTAATTGTATTTCCTTTTTTCCTTAAAATAAATTTCAGAGACATGTGCTGAGCAGATAACCCTGAGAATCAAGGACCTTTTTCTGATAGATGAATTATGGCATAGGCAGAAATAACACAAATCTCAGCAAGCACCCAACAAATGTGCCTCATCTGTGAGGTAAAGGACTGCTTGTAGTGACGGGAGGCTGGGTCTCCATGCCAAGTCATTACATGCTCTCTTAGCTCATGCTTCCACCAAAGTTCCAGATTTTGAAATGTACAAATCTGTCTGCAGCTGAAATCAAATCAGAAGCCCATTTTGGACAATTATCATGTGGTAATTCCCTACAAGCACTTCTCTGTGCCAACAGAAATGTCGAGGTACCTGATAAGGCTTCCAGCTAAACTCCTAATCATTGAATCTCAAGCATATGTTTTGTTCTTAACCTCTATGTGTATATAAATTATTTCAGTGGGAATAAAATAACATTTTATCCCATTTTCCTGTCTTAGTTCTCTTCTGAGCACGACTGCTACGTTTTCCAAAGTACTAGTCATGGGTATTCACACATGTTTGTTCATACACCAGAGTAGTATTACATAGAATATTGCTTCCAAAAGACTTAGAAAAATGATTCCTTGGACACAAATATCGTTTCACAATGTTGGCATAATGATTGTAATTGTTAGGTACATTTTTAATGTGATTTAGGCCATTTCATGGAATGCTTTTCTATAAGGCATAGTACAGTGTGGTTTTGCATTTTATATTATTGCAATTGAAAGTGTCAAATATTTCAATTGCAAAGAATGTTGAAAACAAACCATAAATGATCTTGGACAAAAGTAGCATTTGCTGTTAGTGTATTTAAATAAAATCAAAATAGTGAACAGTAATGAGCATAACTCAGATCTTTTCCTGTTTCATTGGTATGAAGCCAATAAACCAGTTTATATGATTGATTGCATATATGCCTCACACTAAGAAATTTGAGGCAATGTCACATCACATTATACTTTTCTATGGTATAAATGGCTTGGCCAATGAGTAATGGGAATTTGAACATGTATAATTGAGTGGCAGCTGTCCTATTGCAACCTTAGGACTAGTTATCTGCTAACTTGTTTTTCGTAGCCTGAAGCTGCATCTTAGAGCCACCAGCACTTGGCAGCTTTGAGTTCAGGGGTACAACAGCATAATTAAAAGGCAGTATCCCGAAATGTATCCATTCTTGCTCTGTCACTGATTCAGATTTTGCTAGGGAAAGCAAGCTCCCTTATCTTTCCTTCAGAAAACCCTGTAACTCATATATGTTTGTTCTTCTTTCTTCTTCTACTTGTCAATGCGTGGGATGTAAGTAAGTGGAGAAAAAGAATGGTAAATGTTTCTTGGGAGAGAGCTGGCAGTAGGGGTGGATGTGTCGCAGATGGAAACAGAGGCTCTCTGTTCCACTTCTGGATCACACAGTGCAGCTGAAGCAGGTAGCAGGCTCGTGCTTCCTCTCGTCGCTGCAGTCCCTCTCTGGCTCCCTCCATCTGGCACGCGTAGTCCAGGAGCCAGCACCACAAGAAAAAAAAAAGAAAAAGAAAAAAAAAAGAGAGAAGTGGAGACAGAAGCTTAAGCCTCCTTACCTACCTCCTGATTTTTTTGCTTTGCTTTATTTTTTTTACTGGTAGTATCTCTTTATTTAGGCTCCCTAATTATGTTATAAACAACCTTGAAGCTCTGTGTATGCATTGCACTATAGCTTGGAAAAGAGAGCAAAATAACTATTATACTATCTGTAAAAATGGAAAGCCTACAAAGTCTGAGTACTTTTTCTTTTTTTTTTTTTTTTGATTTAGTTTTATATCTTAGGAGTATGCCTTCTATCTATAAACTGATAAAACTCTTTTGAGGCCAACGCCATCAGTTGACACCAGTTAAGAGGTCTGGCTTTTTATCTTGCAGACTCCCTTTTGGAAGTAGATCTTTTTGATTTCGATTTGTTAAATTCTGTGAGCATAATAATACATTCTCACAAGTTTAACTTGCGGAGCTGAAGTAAGTGCATTCTTACATTACCAGTTGGACCTATTTGGATATCTAGGAATGTAATGACTCCAGCTGACAACACAGTTGTGCTAACTGTGCATGCAAAAGAGAAAGAAGTGCATATATTTTAATGCATAACTGCACGTTTTTCAAAAATCTGGAAATGTACGAGTTCTGTGAAACTCCTATGAAATGCAAATAATGAAATGCATACATATATATGAAATGCAAAAAAAATATACTACAGGAACTTCTCTCTAACATCAGTATATTTTCTCTCTTTTATTTGATAAATGTGGAAGAGTGGAGGCTGAGGACAAGGACAGTTTTGAATGTGGGGAAAAAAACAGTAACTGTGACAAAAACAGTATAATTCAAGATTATGCTTAGATGTTTAAGCCAATGCATGAATCCAACCTCGGTACATTAACTTGCAATACTTAAAAACAGTTAATGTGTTTTGTTTTATTTGTTACTTGGTTGAGCAGATGGTAATGGTTTTGACACTATTCAGTTTTTTATTTTTCTTCTTTTCTTTTCTTGAAAAAGACAAGGCTCTTTCTCCCACTTTGTCACAGCTGGTTACCAATCAATCTCAATTCACGGTACAGTGATGATAGCACATGTTGTTCGGGGGCCAAATCTGATTGGGTTGCATTTTCAGCAGTGTTTCATATCAAAAAAAAAAAAAAAGTGTCTGCATGGCAGTGACTGTCAGCACACTATTGTACAACTGTCATTAATCAAAACTAGCAACAATGAATGCATTCATATGTGCCAGAGACTGCCAGATTTCACTCAAAATCACCCCATTTCAATTGGAGTTTCCTCACCAGCAATGTTTTCTCATCTGCTTGTTGTTTCTGTTCCTTTCTTCCTTCCCAGTCCCTTCCCCCCGCTCCTCCTCAGCTAATTAAAAGCAGACCTGCTCTAACCAAGACTTGTAGAACAGAAGTTATATCATGCAGTGCCCACAAGTGACTGCTTTACTTCTACACCCGGGCTGCCTAGATGCTTAAAAGACATCTCCCAGCTCAGGGTGATGGCTGAAGTCTAAGCTAAAATGAAAGGTTAAGAACTTCCAAATGTTTAACAAAAAGAAATATTTAAAATCAATTAGATGACTATAAATGTAGGAAGCTGGTGCCTGAGGAACTGCATTTTGTGCTGCATTTTGACATTACTTGGCCGAAAGTCAGCAATATTCGTGTAATACGTTGGAAGGTGTTTCTTGACGCTGCACGTATTCCAGAGGCAGCACTTTCTTCGTACGTTGGCAAGCTTGGGGACCAGCTTGACCGGGACCCTTGGGTGGGTTTTCGCCACTCCGTCAGCAATCCAGGAGTGTGTGGTTGGCATTAAGGCAGTTCTCCTTGAGCCTGGTTCTCCCGTGCTAGTGACAATGATTCAAGTTCGCTTCTCCATAAACTCAGGTGGAAACACCTTGTTGTGGAAACATGAGGCTCCAGGACCGGGGGAAGAGAAGATTCCCTGTTCAACGCTGTGCGGGTGGATGTCTGTAGAACAGAAAGGACGCAGAGAACACCAAGGCTTCGCACCTGATCAGCTCTCGGTCCGCTCCTCAGAGAGGCTCCTTGTGCTGCGGTGCGCGCGGCGAGGAGCCGGTCCCTGCTCCGCGCTGCCTGCCCCGTCTGTCAGAGCGCATCACTGAGCCGCCGTGACTCGTGCGGACGGGCAGGCTCGAACAGATGACTGAGGGGCAGCGTGTCAGCACTTCGGGACAGCAGATGGTCCTGAGGTCCCACGAGCCCGTCTGCGTGTGAATCTAATTGCTTCGATGGCCACGTCCTAGCCGGGTGGTCCCAAAACCCAGCATGGCCTCGTCGCGTAGGCCGGATGGGATAGCCGGGCTCCCGTCGTGCCGCGTTTGCTCCGTGGCCCACACGGGCGATGCTCTCACTGCCTGCGCTGCCCTTTCCACGCAGCACCACGGCGCCCGGCAGCCAGCAGAGCGGCCACCGGAGGCCCCACGGCAGCTGGCCGGCCTGGCGGCCCCACGCG
>JAWLRI010001111.1:404215-509510 GCA_034781795.1 Crypturellus tataupa
AGGCGGCCGCGCGGCCCTGCTGCCCGTCTGCTCTCGCCGGCGCGCTGGCGAGCGGGCCGCACGGCGAGCGCCCGCCAAGGTGCGAAAGGGAAGCGGCAATGAGAATAACAGTGAATAATAAATAAAGTCCGTGCACCAAAATAAATGGCTAATTGTTGCCTGGCGTCGTACATGCGATTGCTGTTTGCCGCTCGTGTTTGTGCTACAGCTGGTCCTGATTTTGCCCTCCTACAGGAGCTGAAGGCAGCCTTACATTTTCAGTCCCCTAGGGCTGGCCTTGTGTCAAGAAAATAAGCGTTTTCTCTTGTCTGCAGCTCTGCGGTGGCCAAAGACAATAACTGCCCCATCATTGCGGGATGCTGTTGTCATATTTGTGAGCTTTTTAGAGGAGTCAAATTGCATTTGCTGTCACAGGAAAGCAGTATTTTCTGTTTACCATTAATTAGTGCAGCACAGCATGCAGAACTGCATAATTTAGTGAGGAGTCCAGAAAAAATGTGCCTCAACTGCATATGGCTTTTGACTGTGTAGTTACAGTAGTTCTGTACTATCCAGAAACTGAATATTAAGGTTTCTATTTCATTTGCTCCTTAATAGAGCAACACTAGCAAAATAATGGTGCTTACAGTTTATGCCATGGCATCCTCTTGTTCTACCCATTGGCATATCCCTAACTCATTAGTTAAAGTTTAGATAATGCATGTGGATTCAACTAAGTGTGACAGCTAAAGAAAGAGCTGCCCATGTTTACGTGTCTGCTTATGCACATTCCTGATAAAATGTTTAGTCTTCATTTGGTCTTCTTTTATATTTCTTTTTGCTAACACATGAAATGGATTTACAGAACACAGAGAACTTTGAACACTCCAACATATGGGATCCTTTGGTCAAGATGCTTTTAGGTCTGTTGTAGAGAGTTCATCATATGCAAATGCATAGTATACATGATAAAATAAAAGAGCTGATAGCGATGTATAGTATGTACACAGGAATTAACATCTGAAGATCCCAAGGTGCTTTAACACTACTCACATTGTAAGGCTTAAGTCAGGTAACTAACTGTGTTATATTCTTACACACCTACCTGTAAGCATGCCCTCATATATCCATGCAATGTGTTTGCTGAACAACCCTACAAAGTCTTTAGTGTGTAATGGAGAAAAGGTAGATTCCTTGTTTGGAGTTATGGGGTGAGACTATACAGTCAGAAAGAGTATTCAAGTATCCTTTGGTCTACGTGTTACTTCAGTCCGATGCACCACTTTCTCTGTTTGACATGTGAGAATCTGAAACTAAACGTAGATTCATAATTAATTAGTTCAGGTGTTGGGCATTTTATGTATAGATGAAATGTTGAAAGTAATCTGCCAAGAGAGTGTTTTGAGAGTAAAATGTCCAAGCTGAAAACTGGTCTTTTCTGGTTCAGAGGCCAAAGAATTTCATAAAAAATAAAATTTCTTGTTGAATATAATCAAGCTTGGCATCAGAGCCTAAAATACTTTGTTAAGCCTAGCTTTTGCAGAATGATAACAGTTTAACTGAGAATATTTTTCTAGATTTAAGCATTCTAAATGCCTTCTGAACAAATGTTCACTGCATACTGGAGTACTTTGCATTATTCTGAATTTTACACATCTCTGTAATTTTAATTTTATCACAGTAGTAGAAGCAAAGAAACAGACAAACCAAAATTGAATTGTTTCCAATTGCTTTCAATGGAAGAAAAAAAGTTATTGTCCACTCTAATGAATCACAGTGTAGTATTTACGTGAAATTGATAAATTCCCCTTTAATGTGCTTCTTCAATAAATACTACCTTCCAGAGCATAAATGTTTTCTTTGTTCTTTGTAGCAGAGTAGTATCCAATCCTACCAACATGCTCACAGTTTTCCTAAGGGGTTGCTGCTATAGCAAAAATTATTTTTAAAGAAAAATTTCCAAGTCAGCTAAAGGTGAAATATGTAGCTTGCTTAGTTAAAGGTATGATAAACCTGAGCCGTCATGTGTTGCTAACTGATATGTGATGATAGCTTAATTTTACCATATTGCTCTAGATCAAGGGCAAAGAGAGTGATATTAATAAAGCTCTAATACTGAGTGAACACAGCAATACTAATTTTATGTAAAGTTTCTAACTAATGTAGAGTGCAATAAAAATGTCATGAAGATTAATACTTGGTGGAATTGTCTAATGCTAGGTAATAATTTATCTTTCCAACTTGGATCCAAGATAGGTACAGATAGGTATACGCCAGGTGACGGGTTTTGTTAATTTCTACTGGAGTAAGTTTTTGTTCTTTTCTGTGTCACAGGTATGACATCAAAGATGACTATACTTTGCGCATTAAGAAGGCCATGAGCACAGATGAAGGAACCTACACGTGCATTGCTGAGAATCGAGTTGGGAAAGTGGAAGCCTCTGCTACCCTCACTGTCCGAGGTGAGCGTTCCCATGCAGAGAGAGCTGTGTCTCCCATACGGATCGTCTAACAGAATGAGCCTTGTCTTTCCCTGCTGTTGGTGGGGTTGCACACATCCTTTGTAGTTGTGGGTGCTGCACTGATTTACAACAGAGGTGAAACCCTCATCCTATGGAGGATAAAATTTCAGTTTACTTCAGTGGGATGGAATCTTCCTGCAGTTAAAGATCTGTTCCAATATTTATATTGAAGAGCAGATACATATCTATGCAGAAGCAAGCAATACATAACCATGGGCCCACAATTTAAGATGTGAGGCGTCAGTTCAGTTGTGTTCCATGTTCTAAAAAAAAAGAAAAAAAACAACAACAGGAGCTTAGTGAGTAACGGTTTATTCATGCCAAACGTAACGCAGAAAGTAGTATTAGGCAATTAACTCTGCCATAATTAAATTCTCTGCCATTATTTTTTATCTGAAAGATAAACCCAAGCCAAAAAAGAGAAAATATTAATTAAATTTTGTGATTATTGCAAGGCAAAGACTAACATTTCTTCTCTTAAAACATCTTGGTCTCTAGTATCCACTTGGTGTTTATACAGTGCTGTTTGATGTGCTAAGGAGGTTTTAAGACCAGTAGAATAATGAGTTGCCAAGATGTCTTTTGTGACATCTAGATATAGATATGTTAAAGATTATGGGGAGAGAAAAAGTTTGTGGGCTAATGTTTCTATATGAGTAAATAGAACATTAATAGTTATTACTTCATTTCAAAAGATAAGCAGCAATTTGGCACAATGGATATCATGCAGACACTATTTCACAGCTTAGTGGTGCATACTGACGGTTTTCAGTAGATCTGTGAAAGGTTAATAAAAACATTTTTAGCTTTATCTATGCTCCTCTTTTCATACACATTAAATCAAATGTTCAAAGTCTCAATGGATTGCTTTATTAGAACTGGGGTCAACTGACCCAAGAGGCCAGCTTCCATTTCCATCCATTTAATGCATGGACACAGTTCAGTTTAATCTGCTGCATTCAAAGGGGGCGAGAAAAACCACCAAATGTCTTTGTAGGGGAGAGATGGTTGTCTATAACAAAGAACAGAGAGTATTGTAATAATCTGTATACTAAAATATTAGCTAGTGTTCACTTTAGATAATAAGTGATAATGCAGTTTTACCTGTTGTAAGATGAAAGATTAAGTTTACCTGCTGCATGTTTGTCTGAGATTTTGTATTTCCATTTGGTAAAATGAGAAAAATAGTCCCTGCAGTAAACTCCCAGAAATACTGTCACTCTGTTCTTTGTCACAGGCAGAACTGCAATGCCCAACAAATCTGGCCACCAATTTGGTAGCCTTTAAAAATTACTATAACTGTGTCTGCTGTATACCTTACTGAAACAAGGCTTTTATATTTTGCTGCCCTAGCCTTGTGATATGAACAGTGACTAAAAACAAGCAAAAAAATCCCTTCAAATCACTGAAGCTTGAGCCTGATCAAATTAAGGTGAAAAGGAAAAACAAGGAAATAAATAATGTAATCTATTTTCCTGCAGTAAAAGCAGGTTTTCATTATCTTGGGTATTTTTCCCCCTGGGCTTGTCATTTACAGTTAAATATGTAGTGTTTATTCAACACAAAGAAAGCCACAATATTACAAGCATATTAAATGTTTAGGATGTGACAGAGAATGAGAAAAGCCAAGGAACTCAATGGGAAACCTTATTAATCTGAATTTTCTTTTAACAAAAGGCTGGGCAAACTCCTGTTGACTTAAAAGAGCCAGGAGCAATGGTCCTTTTAATCACAGAGGGCCTTAGCTCTGAATTTCCAGTCCTCCTCAAGTTTCATCTGAGACTGTACAGCGTAGTAAGAGCAAGCGGCAGCGCTTCAGCACCCGCTTGGAGGGAGCCTGTCTCCTTGCAAGTGCCCTGCAGTTACATCTGCCCAGCCGGGCAACACGAGCAGAGCCCT
This sequence comes from Crypturellus tataupa, assembly GCA_034781795.1. Lineage (NCBI taxonomy): Eukaryota > Metazoa > Chordata > Aves > Tinamiformes > Tinamidae > Crypturellus > Crypturellus tataupa. Next base: position 408,616 of record JAWLRI010001111.1, read on the forward strand.
CCTCTCCAGCCTGCGGCTCCAGCTCCTCGGAGCAGGGGAGGAGGTTGCAGGCGGGGAGCTCTCGTTGCGCTGCTACAACTAGCAGAACCTGTGCTCTGTGACTCGACCTTTTTGGTGAAGGTGCACAGGGCTCTTATTCCTGCTTCCTGTCTCTGTGGGAGAAGGAATATATCATAACTGGACACCTCAGAATCCCAGGATATATGATGCGTGAGAAAGGCAGCACGCTCAAAATGGGAGATGGGGATGGGAAAGCGAGAATGAGGTGCTGTTACCCGGTAGTCTTTGTGTGTTGATGTTGGCTATAGTCTGCACATAACCATATAAACCCGTTTAACTTCTTAAAAGCAAAAAAAAAAAAAAAAAGAGAGAGAAAAAAAAAAAGTAGTGTTGCTTCCAACTCTTTCTGTCAGTAAAATAGGAAAGTTTTCACTTACCTGAATCAGTGTGAAATGAATTTTATGTCCAGCCTCTCAGCTCTTTCTAAAGGAGTATCTGTATTTTATTAACAGATGGACTGACAGCCCTGTTTTCCAACTCAGGTATAATGAAGGGTTGTTGCTATAATCAAGAAATCACTTGTTGCAGCAACAGCTTTCAGTCTTGATATCAGTCTGAAAACAGAATTAACTTGTCGATCATTCAGGAGCATTTTTTTTAGGAAGTAGAAGTTATCTAAGCAGTAATTTGGGAGGTTCTGAGTTGAAATCCCTGCGGCCATTTCAGTCTATTATTTGCTGTATTTTCATCAGCCTTGTCAGTGAGAGAAAAGCAATGTGCTATACGCCTTCATGCCTGTTATTGAATGAGAAAAACTGTCTTGGGCTTTCTGTAGCCCTTACTGCCGTACTGACTAGCCATGCTTAAAATTCAATTGGTGTTTGACTCAGAAAGCAAATGCCTTGCATCTACTGGCATGACATTTGCCAGTCTGTGGCTTAAATTGATGTTTTCATCAGGATCTGGAAGTCTGTGCTAATGCAAAGCAATTTTTCTTCTATCAGACATTAGCAACGATGCTTGATGATGCCATGCGAGGTTAATAAAAATGTTTCTCAGAGAAAAGTTCCAGCCAACTTGTTCAAATACTATGCCCAAATAAATGTAAGAATTGTGACACATGACATAATAATAATAATAACAGCAAATAATAATAATAACAGTGATCATTTTACTTACTTAGGCTGTCATTTGAGGGTTTAGCAGTCATGGTACTATCCATAGTTTAACGTAACATTACACGTCATGCATTCTGACAGATATTCTTTTCTTTTTTAATTTCTTTTTTATGTTCTCACTACACCATTGTAATGTCAACAGCTCGCCCCGTTGGTAAGTAACCATCCTTCTATCCATTTTAGCATGGCTTCATGCAGTGCTTCATCTTTCATTTGCAGCAGCATTTGACTGGCTTAAGCTAGCAACCAATGCTTGATAGTGCTAATTTTATAACACCGGGCAAGTGCTATTTCTAAACTTCGTATTTTCTGCTATGCCATGTTGCCAAATCACCAACAGGTACCAATCAATCAGTGAAACTGGGTAAGCCTGGTGATATTGTGTCCAAATCACTAATTCAATCATTTTTAAGAGTCTCTATAAGGACCTGATATGAAAACCATTGAAATCAACAGACAGGATTGTATTGGCTTCGGTGAGCTTCTATCAGGCCCTAACTGAGCAGCTCATTATGCTTTTATTGCATAACAGTAAGAGCACGGGTTTTGCATGCCCCGTCTTCCTTGAATTTTTCGAGAGATCTTTGAAATAAAATAGTCCTGAAATTGAAGAAGGGATGGAGTAGATTTCCGTGCTTCTTTAAGAAAGTTCCATCGCTACAAGGTTTGATTCTTGCCCTTGGGTCATCTTAATTCTTGGGCTGCATTTTGGAATGCACTGTATAGGATGGACATTATTTTGCATTACAAATCCCAGAGGACAACAGTCTCTGGATTTTGAATTCCTACCGTGAAAATTTAATTCCTGCCTATACCTTTTAAATTACTTGTAAAAATTGTAAAAATCTAACTCAGCATCATGGAAAAATTGTGACTGCGAGTAGCTGACATTATTTAAATATTATTCACGGATGTTTACTCTGTACCTATGTGGATTTTCTAAATAATTTAACCAGTTACACTGTTCCTATGATTGTTAAAGTTTGCATTCAGATGTAATCTTATACAATAATAATGCTTTAATTCTTTGGATTAGTATGCAAAGTACTGGTGTTAACAGAGATTACTTAGTTGGGGCGAGGGGGTGGTCTTTCTTTGTGTAGTCAAAAGTTGTATTAGAGATGTGTTTGACTAAAGTTTATCAGTTTTGTCTTGTCACTGTTCTCCACTGTTAAGGGTTTGGAGGAAGAGGGGTTGGAATAAAGATAAAATCCAGATTAGCTCTGCTGTTTACAGGACAGAGGTGATCCCATGCTTACTAACTTACATGAACTGGTGGATGTAGAGCCAAGCCAACTACCTCTGCAGTCACGGCATGCTTTATCTACCCTAAAAAATTGCCTCTGTAGAATGGAAAATTCCACCATGCACCTTGCAGAATTATTCTGCTAGTGAGCTTTTTGCTCAAGTCATTACTCTAGTACTTCAAGATTACACTGGTTCTCATGGAATTCATTTCCAGGAGATACATCAGCATTAAACATTTGGTAATCTTGTAATAAAATTGTTCCTTGATTAAAAAATAGTATATGGAATATGGCTTATTTTTAAAGTGAATCTTTCATGTTACAGAGAGGTGTTTTTTACATGACTAGTAATAAAATGTGCTTCTTGAAACACTAAAAATGCTACAAGACAGCAAGTAATTTATTCCTAGTATTTTTTTTTCTCATGGCTCACTCTTAAAAAAATAAAAAAGAGAGAAGAAAAATTCACAAAGTAGATGCTGTTCTAAACTCAATAAATGCCACATGAATAAAATGACAGAAAAGTCACAAGAAAATAGGCTTTTACAGTGCTTCTGATGTCTCATTTCAAAACACTGAACCTCTGTTTGAAGACTCTTCAAGCATCTTGAGTCATATATGAGTCCATCTTCAAAACTTATAGAGAAACTTTTGCTTAAATTACTTACTTCAGGTACAGAATTCCTGTGTATGGCCAGCTCTGTTCAGCCCAATGTTTATCCTGCCTAAACTACTTTAATTTCTTACCATTCTTACAAAAAATATATTCTTTTTTATGATTTATTCAGATAGATAGATAAAAATAGATTATTGTTAATCTTAAAATAATTATAAGCATATATGAGTCTTTGCCAAATAAAGCAAAAGAAAGTAACTTCCCTCTCTGCCACCACTTACCCACCAGAAAGCCTAGTCTTCTGTCAAAAGTTTTCTGTTAAAATCATCCTTTGAAAAGGAGTAGCGGGTCCGATTTTGTAGCATTTTTATTTAGCAAATTACCTGGAAGAGAGAGGAAAGATTACTTTTCCTTATCGTAGAAAGTTAGCTAAAGCTAGCATTACTTAATGCCATTGTGTTCATGGCTGTCAAGCAGGACATGGTTTTAACAGGAAGACATTTACATGTTTATATTTCTCTACAAGTGCAGAGATCAATCTAAAAGTTTATATTCTTTAATGCTACCGCAGAATTACCTGGGTGCTTATGCTTTCATCTTTAACTCCTTTTCAAAGCAGTCACGTTTTGTCTTTATTGTGTCTTAAACAAAAGCAAAGCATTTTCTTTGAGTGGCCTATCACTGAAGAACAGAAAAATATATCCTTAATGTTCCACAACTGCAAGTCTTATTGCAAACTGAATCATTTTCGTTTTCTATTTAACCTTTACCTGAGTGTTTCAAATATTTATATAATGTTAAGTTTTGACATTCTTGTTGGAATTTTGGCTTGAGTGAAAATTTAGAGGTGGGATTTTTCCTGCCAATGGCCATTTTTGGTACAAGTGGTTATTAGCATATGGCATATACTGCATATACAAAACGAGGTATGGTTCTGCCTGAGGTGGATAGCAGCTGGTGAATTTTAATAGCTCTCTACCAGATTACTCATCATGTTTTGATTTGCTGCTTAGAATAAATGTGTTGCCCATTTCTAAAATAGATGTTCTCTTATAAACAAGCTTTTGAAAAGCTTTCCTATAGGAGTTACGGCAGATGGGTTAGGAAGCTAGATATTTATCCCTATTTAGACTATTTCTGCTGTTATTTCACTCATCAGATGCTTTTCCAGATGAGTGACTTGGTATTTTTGTGCTCTCTCATCCTGCTGCATTTCTTAGGGAAGTTGTGCAGATGAATAGCTGTAAAAACTAGCACTGAACTTGGGAGGACCCAAAAGTTTTATATAATCCCAACTAACCGTATCACTGACCATCTCTTCAAAATCCATTGCCAAACATCTTGGAGATGGAAAACTTAAAGCTCAGGGAGAAGATCATCTGTGTCTGATGCTTGCCATCTTCCCACTGATCAGCTAAAAAGTTATTCAGGTGAAGATAGAGTGCTCAGTTTTCAAATTAATTCCCACTATATACCAGTGAAGATACAGATCTTTCTATTTCAGTTGCATTCTTTTGAGTCAAGTCTGTTTATTGCCGTATGCTACAAATAATCTTTCTCGGAAATAAGTATTTTATAGCAAATAACTGGATTTTATTTTTTATTTTTTTATTCTGGATAGAAAGGTATTATTCGGAATTAACTAAAGAGATAAGTTAAAAACTAAGTTGAAAAAAATTCAATTCCCTTCTATGTTGGACAATAGACTAATAGATAAGATATCTCCTATCCATTTTCTTCATTTATACTAATTAAATAGAGTCTAAGCATATTTAAGTGAAATGTAACCATATGATGCACTGTACTCTTCTCTGGGAAGTTTTCATCTCCTCAATCCACCTGGCATGGCCATCTGGTCTATCAAGAGTGATGTAGCACAAAGCATCTAAAACAGAAAGAGCAGTATGAAAAAATATATAGATTTTGTAGCTTGAAATTTTTTGGTTTACATAATAAGTGAGAAAGAACTGTCTTTATCCTTCTCTACTTCACTCTCACTCTTCTTGAAGAAAAAACTTACATAGCATAAATGCTGTTTTTATGTATATATTTATAAAAATATCACTTGTAGTTGGGACTTTGAGGATTTATACAACAACAGGAGAAATGGTGGTTGGTGTGTGACAGCATTGGTCATGCTTGACACTACTGTGCCAGCTTTCAGAGGCAGAAATCTGTATCTATATCATAGAGTTTCATTTTGGCTGTCTGCCTGCTGCTGCCAGCTATAGAGATTTTTGGAAGAGGTTAAAGGCACCGACAGATCCGTTTGGGATTTGCTTCTTCCTTAAATTAATGAACCATACATCCTCGTTGTCCATCAAGGGACAAACGCTTTTAGAAAGGATTGCCATGAAATGAACTCCATATTTCTGGATATACCAGTAACAAATTAAAATATGGAAATGATTTTTTTATGGCTTTTTTTTTTTTTTAACCTTCTAAAGATCTTTTTGAAAATCTTAAATCTTTAGCATTTGTATTTTGGTAAAACTGTTTGAATTTGTGCTTGAATCTGTGTAAGGACTTCAGCTATTATAGTGCCTTATGTAACTGTGAGTTGAGAGAGAGCATGTTAACTACCACATGTTATGAAGTCCTGAATACAAAGCTCTGGGTCTGTTTTCAGCAATTCCCAGTCTTTTGGGGTCTACCAAACAGTGATTCAGAATGGAAATACCTAAGTTCTGGCAGAGAGGTTTTCTTCAGTGATAAGCATGGAAGACTGCAGTATTAATACTTGAAGTTTGGGCAAGTCAGGCTGTTCGGCCCTGGTATCAAATATGTGCCTATACTCATCATGCTGCTTCTCTCTGGCAAAGTCTAGCTATGGCAAGTGCAGAAAATGATTAAGGGCCTAATCTTTCGTTGCTAAACTCCAGCACAGGAAAGTTCTGGGAGGTTTAATGTGTAAATATTTCTTGAACTTACGTGAATTCATTATTTCTGCTGAAATTGGGAGGTGTTTTCCTACTTCAGTGGATTCTGAATATAAGTGTTTGAAGAGTAGTGCCTGAAAAGAATATTTTGTTCAGTTATTCCACTCAAGCTTTTCCCTTTCTTTTTTTTTGAAAGGAGAAAACAGTTACTTTTCCCTCAAGATAAATATGAAAATCTATGCGTTAATCCATTCAGTCTTCAGTTTATCCTCTTTGCTCAGTTGGTACTACCTGTTCTACTGCATTATTATTACTGGCTAGACAGAACTTTCATATTATTCATTGGCAAAACTAGCTCATGTCTCTTCTCTCCATGCTAGCATTAGTAAATAGCACAGTCATTTTTTCTTCCTCGTTCCTTTTCCTCTCTTCAGTTTCCAGTATTGAGCAGGTTATCAAGATACTCTCAGCCTTTTTTTTTTTTTTTGGAGGGTGGGGTGTGGACAAACCAAGCACTTTTTATCCTTCTCATTATAGGTAGACTCCTCACTCTTCTCATCATCTCCTTAGATCCCCTCTTCACCTCAGTGCATTTAAATTTATGTGGATTTTTTTTTTGAAAGAGCTAACCAGATTACACTCATTATTTTTGATGAAATCTTAGTATATCTGCAAGGGGTATGCTTTTCTGTTTTTAAAATGCATTATCAGAAAAGCCTCCTGCTCTCTCCCATGACAAAAGGAATCATAGCAGATTACATGTCTTTCTGCCAGCGTAATTTATTTTGTTTGCTAAACTCACAGAAGTTATGGGAGCACAAGCCGTTCCCTAATGATGTGGTTTGCATTATCAAGCAGTCTTAAGTGTTTTTTTTTTTAAGGAAAGTGCATCTTTTCTAGCTGATCTGAGCTAAAGGTATATCTTAGGGACTTGAAGAAGAAAAAATATATATATATGTATCTAGAAAAGAAAGAATCCTGAATATTGTGATGCACTGGGTGGACAGAGGCAGTGCCACCTCTTTTTATCAAAGCTCCATGAAGGGTTTTGGGGAAGGGAATTTCCAGGAACATCAGCAAGATACAAGAGCCTCTTTAAAGAGATGTTTGGACAAGATAAAATGGGAGAGAGAGGTATAACTAGATGACAGCAGGCTACAGTCCAGTGCTGAGACAAAACTAAGATCAGATGTTTAAACTCAGTGTTTTAATGTAGTGTCAAAGAAAGAAGAGGGACAGTGCTGCCAAAGAGTTCAAAGCAGTGGAAACAGGGAAGAAAGTAGATATCTGCCTTCTCTGCTATGTTAGTGCCAAAATTTTATGTATTTTTTTCCTGTTATTTTTTTCTTTTTATAGAAATTAATCCCAAGAAAGAAGGAGAACCAAGTTGTCAGTAATGTTTTTTTTTCCTTGTGTTTCAACTTTGTTATAAAAATGATAAACTCAAGTTGGCAGTTACATGAATTGAAATCGACAGGGAAACTCTTGAGTATAAACCAAGCCTGCTCTTTCATTAGTGTTTATCTCATGCCTGTTTTTTTACCATGCAGATTTAGCCTACTTCTTTCTTTTAGTCCAAACAGGGATAAAAGAGAGATATTATGCCAAAACATACAGGACAGTTAGTGCCTTTTTTATTATTACTTATTTATTGATTCTCTAGACTACTTTGCCCTCTTGCATATTAAAAAAAAAAAAGAAGAAGCATGGGCTTCCACACTTTTGGATACCATCTCATTCAGAAATTCAGAGCAACTGAAGGATAAAAATATTGTTATATGTGAAATTCTGAACCTGAATTTAAATTGAAGATTAGAGCAATTAGTCTTAGTATCAAAGATGGTTTAGTGTTTTAAAACTGACTGAAGCGTATGATCTTTTCATGCTGTTGTGTTTTCACATGGCTCATCTGAAAACAGCAAACAAATAGAAAATAAGAGAGAACGATTTCTCACTTCTCATCTGCCAGCAGCACTGCATGAAGGACAGTTACCTCAGGATCCCTTTGGTCTTGATAATGACCTTGTTGATGCCCCATTTTCCCCTCTGTTGTTATAACTTCATTCTTCTCCCACGCTCCTTTCCTTGTGTTTGACCCCCTACAGCTGCTCCCCACTTTCCTCCTCCGCTTCGCCACAGGACACACAAAATAATAATTTGGAAGTAATGTTGATGTTAAATAATAGAAGAACAATGACACTGTAAATGAACAATGAAGAAAACATAGTTAATGAGAAAGCAAACTTCACATAAAATGAGATCCATCCAGTTGTTTCAATACACAACTGCATTTGTAAGACTATGAGAATACTAATGCAATATGAAAAATAATTAAAAGGAAACTAATTTCCTAGGAAGCATGTCATCGCTGAAATTGACTCTCAACTCACTTCCAAACGGAGCTGCTGAATGAGTTACCAGATGTAATTTTGACTATTCAAAAGATTATTCTGAAATTAAATTTATCCCTGCAAGTGTACCTTGCTGCAGAAGACTGTGTTGTAGATGGAAATACTAGGTTGGGATTTCCCTGATGGAAGTAGAGCTAAACCTTCCTGAGTCTTGCTGCTTTACCAACCAGCATGTTACTGCTTCTTCTTCAGACCCTTTTCTCAATCAGTGATCATCATCTGAGATCTGCCAAGACGGTTAAGAAATCATTGTCCTTCCTCTTGCCCCTTCTGCAGCCAGTCGCAGAAGAATGTTTATGAATAACAAAGATTTTCAGTCTAAATTAAGCACTCTTAAGTTTTTAAGAACTTTATAGGATATTTATAAGCTTGTCATGGTTTGTCACTGTTGATTGTAGTTCGTTGCTGTCCCTTTTTTCTGTAAAAAAAAAAAATTTACAGGCCAAATCCAAAGACCGCATAAACCAATAGGAGAATCCCTAACAGCTTCAATGAGTTTTGAGTAAAATCTCATATGCCATGGTATTTGGAAACTCTCTATCTAAATAAATGCAATTGAAAGTTTACAAAAGTTATGCTCTGAAAGCTGGATTATGTAAAATAAGTTTGGTCTCATAGTGACACCTGTAGATAATTGGTGATTTTAGAAAAGAGATGAACAATGACAACAATAATCCCACTGATATTAGTTGATGTGGTTACATTTCCATTTCTTCTTATGGTAGCAATAGTGGACTAAAATTTGCTACAATATCTACTTTTAATTAAAATCACAGCCATATAATGTATGCAGCTCAGGGTACTTGGACTGGATGAGCTGCTGTGATCCTGATAGTAAAATCTCCATAGGATCATTGATTTCCGTGTGAACCACAAGCCACAAGATCATCTTAAAATCAGTGGAAGAAAATGTTACTAATACTCCATGTGAACTCATTGGACTTTTTAATATAAAATCACATTTTCTTTCGGTAATTTCCCATTCTCTTCTGATTCATCTCCTGCCACATTTCTTATCAGGTGAACAGAGTTCACTGACTCAGTCAGGGTTTTCCACAGCTTTATCAGCTCTGGGTGACTCAGCATAACCATAATGTTCAGTAGTTGAGCAGGGGGTAGAATGATTTGCAGTCTATCCGAGCAGTTAACTCTGCTAGTTGTTAGGACTGGGAAGAGTTGAGAAATTCCTTTGAAATATTTTGCAATAATAATTTCTTCTTTTTTTTTTTTTCTCCAAAGTTCTTTGGTACTTGCCCGTAAGCTACCTTCATACACATTTATTAAATGAAAAAAGGATCCATCCAGTGTGCATAATGCTGACATTTATAAAGAATGCACTGTTGCCATTTTGAAACAACAGAGCTCATGCACACAACTGCAACTTTGCCATCTCCATTTTAATTTTCTCTGTAGAGAACTGTACCATGCTGTAAAAACAGTTCTGAACATGATGTGATTAACCTCAGGGTGCCCCATCCCCTCATCTCAGAGCCCACCTTGTGCATGGCCTGTGCTTTCTATTCATGTTCAACCATCTGATTTCCATATCATCCCGCTCACCCTCACAAGCTGCTATTAGCATAACAGAGCTTTAGTGTGACATTGATTGAAGCCAGCGCTTGCTGAATGCAGTATCAAAGCATAATTTGCCAGAAATCAAATCTAATTTACTGTGTACTGTATTTAAATTTCTCAAAAAAAAAAAAGTTTCAATAGAAGTGCACTAGGTCGGCAGTTTTAATTGTTCTTTTTTCGTATTTTTGTCTAGTCCTCTAGAATCCAAACAATACATTCCCTTTCAGAGCTACTGTCATTGACTTTCAAATGTCAATTAAACAAGAGTTTTTCCACTCTGTTTATTCCAATCCAGTTAATGTTACATCTGAAACAATGAAGGGTAATGGTTTGATAGGCACAACACTTGGATTGCTCCTCCATAACAGTATTTTCAACAGATTTTTCTATTTTCCTTTATGTTTAGATTGAATTAAGCGTCAAACCAGAACATAACTTTTACAACTGAAGCCTTTAAGCCTGCTATTATTTCCATTACCTTACCTTTTAAAAATATATATTTTTAATTTACCTGTTTTGAGAGACACAATGCTGGCTTAAAACAGGTTTTGTCCCTGGTTCAATTGATGCTGGGCTTTGAGCAAGTCAACAATCCCATGCCCTTCTTCCTTCTGTTGAGCTGTCCCAGAGCACCATCTTCTAACCCCCTTCCCAGTTCACCAGGAGTGTTTTAGGCGCTGGTTGGTGAGGATCTGTGAGCTTTGGTATAATCTAGGGGATTATACCTGGCACCGTGGTTTTTTGCCCCGAAATAGAGAGGTGCTGTTCTTGCGGCCACCCATACTGCAGCATATACATAGCACTCGGTTACACAGTTCCTGTCAAATGCAGATATAACATCTGAAGAGACTGGAGATTTTCTGTTCTCTCTCCTCTGCCTGCGGTTGTTATTGATTGTGTATTAATATCCTGGTCAGTGAACATCTGTGGCTAAGCAGCAAGTGCTGAACTAATTCAGTGACCTTTATTAAGTGGGTGCTCAGGACTGCAGAGGTACCTTAGGGTAAGATCTGCCTGGAGGAATTTTCATTTTCTAATCCACACCTAAAGGGCTCCTCTCTCTCCCTTTCTTTCTCTTCCTATGTAGTTGAATGAAAGTGTGTGTGTGTGGTGTTCTCACTACTGCCTATAGTGACTGTATCTGGGTATGCCAGGTAAAACAAAAGTGAAGCAGAAATAAGTAAAAGGGCTGCAGTTCAGGCTTTGAGGAAGAATTTAGGCCAAGTTGAGATCCCAGAATACATGGAACGACACATGCCCATATGGAAGCCTGAGAATTTAAATGTTTGCAGATGGTGTGGGAGCAGGAGCCCGATACCTGTGTCCCAAGACTTTGAGAGGTTAATGCCTGCTGAGGCACTGGGAAAAGCTAGAAGATTCTCTCTCCAGAGAGGCCAAATCTGTGCTCAGGAATACGAGACAGAAAGAAGATTCTTTTTATTGTTTTCACCCTCTATCTTCTAAATCAGCAGCTAGTCTTCCTGTTCAGATGCTTTATAATTCTCCACTTAGAGTGCATTATATCAGGGCAATTCAGCTTGTGCTCTTTAGACTCCTGGTGATCTGTAAAGCCTCAGGAAATAGCTGCAAAGTGTATTTCAGAGCATCAAATCTGCATACATTTCTATGCAGTTGGCAGATCTGTGTCTGTGCCTGTCAGCAGGTGTAATCGGAAGCTGGGGCTTGATTGCTCTTCGTACCTAATTAAACAGTTTTAATTATAATGGTGAAAATAGAGTTTTCTAAAACACTTAAATTTTGTTTACCTGAAAGCTTAGTAGTTCTTAAACCATCCCTCTCCCCAACCGCCACAACAATAGTGGAGTAGAAGAAAACTAACAAACCAGCATGTCTTGTTCCTTCCTCAACCTACTCGCAAAAATTAGTTGATCTTTTAAAAAACAAAAACAAAGGCAAAAAAGAAAAACATTTGGAAATACTCCTAACATTTTTAGGATATGCCACACACTATAAATCCAATTCCAGTGAACTCTAGCTCTGAAATAGGTTTGGAAGGTTTGCATGGCTTGCATCAAAAAGTCATTTGCTTTATCGTGTCGTGCTCGATAGAACTCTAATGTCAAATTGTTTTTTTTTTTCCCTTTATAATCATCCACCACTACTTCTTCCCATTTCCTTCTGCATATTAATTCATTTCCTCTCTTTTCCTGCTCCCATCCACTGGCTCCAGTGACTGCCTATTTTCCGTCAACGCCCCCAGACAAGTCACAGCACACCTCTCTTTGAAACTGCTCGGCTCTGGCTGTGCTTCCTGATCCCTCATGTTTAGATACTGTTAACACTATCTACTTGAAAACCTAGGCTGTCCTTGTTCTTCTTTCTGATTTTAAGTGTACTTTTTCCATTTTTCTTTCCTTTGTCTCTTCCTGATCTCCTGGAAATCCTATTCCTTCCTATTCATTCTTCCTTGTTACCTACTAACTCTTCACTTCTTACTTCTTTCTAATCTTCCAACAAACCGAGACCTAAATATTCCTACTTTTTGTTGTTTTAGCATTCTTTTCTCAGCAAATCCTCCTTCTCACTCCCTTCTTGCCTACTCACCCTGGACTCGGCCTTGAGCTTCTGTCCTTCGATTCAGATCTTCCCCTACTTTCTCAATCACTTTTGAAAATCTAGAGGGGCAGCCTGGAAAAGGAAGTCTGTATATTCTGATTCATATCCTGCAGCTGGCACAGAAGGCTGTGCTAGCTCCCTCGTAACAATAAACTCTGTGAATGCAGAAGGTGTAGGGGTGCCCGTCCTGTTTGGATAACTCTTAGCATTAGCATTCATTCAGAGTCTGCACTGTACAGGCCTTACTTCTATTCCTTCATATTTTTTGTTGTCTGTGTTTTTGCCAATATGTTTGTTTAATGTTTTCTTTTTTTTCTTTTTTTTTTTTTTTTTTTCAGCTGGGGAGATCATATATTGATATTGCTGCTTTTTTTTTGTTATTGCTGTTGCTGTTGTTCTTGTTTATATATTATTTCTGTCTGTCCTAATTAACATATGTGGTGTTATGCCCTCTGGCACAAAATAAATCTACATAATGTTGTCTCATTCCTTCAGTATTCTTCATCTCCCACTTGAAAAATATCCTGAATTTACACCACATTTTTTTCTTACATTGTAGCTCCCCCACAGTTTGTGGTGAGACCACGAGACCAGATTGTAGCCCAGGGTCGAACTGTGACTTTTCCTTGTGAAACTAAAGGAAATCCCCAACCAGCTGTTTTTTGGCAAAAAGAAGGAAGCCAGGTAAGTTAAAAGAACCCTACCAGCCTTTCAAGCCTTTCTAAACAGTTGTGTTTAAATCTTTAGGAAGGTATCTCTGTATTATCGTTCATATTTTTTCATCTTTCATGGGGATCTTGTCATTTAAAATGTCCTGTCATCTACCAACATTTTACTGCTTTTTTTTTTTTTTTTTTTTTTTTTTTCCTTTTTAAATGTTAACACTGTGAAGAATTCAAAGGCCATTTAGGTTACTGTAACTTGTGCTAGATGCTGTATAAATGTATAGAGACCAATGGGATTTATCTGAAAGAGTTTTCTTTCTGAAGCACCCAAAAACAGGTGGATGAAATGAACATGGAAAGTTATGGCTCAATTTTTAACTAATCAGAGTAAGTAATTACAATTCACAACCTGTCTAGACGTGATCAAATAGTTACACGTCTAGCAAACTGATTTGCATTGGCAGATTCTCACAGTGCATACAAATGTAGGTGTTGAAGACACAGCTGCTTTCTTCTTACTCTCCACGTGCAGTTAGTTCATGCAAGTATGTCACTTGTAACTTGGACCTTGCAAACTCTACTCTATATTCTCTTTTGCACCTGTTCTCTGAGCAGAAGAGATTAGTAGGGAAAGTTGGGTGTGCAGTGGCAGAGCTTTCACAGCTCTCTGATGAAGCTGGCATGGCTCTGTATCTCTAGTGCCCATCGTTGTTCTTTGGCTACATGGGTGTTTTCAGAGCACTGTGTTGCTTTTTCTCATTTGGTCATATGTGAGCTAACTCAAGCACCCACGCTATGCTGTACAGTACAAAGATGGTTTTTGGTCTCATCTAGAGACCTTGGATATAGAAAGTTAAAAAGTGAGACAAGAACTGAACTTCAGATCTCCCCTTTTACCCCACCTGCTTGTGCTTCAGCTTATCATCAAGTCGGCTAATAGGTTACAACATGCCCTTCATACCCGACTGTAAGCGCTGAGGACTTGATCCTGAACTCAAGTCTGCATTAATGCACTCTTACACACTCAGAAGGAGCTATCGTGAAGTCATTAGAGGCAAGAACAAAGGTTCAGTTACAGCCCAAACTGACAATATTTTGTGCTCCATTGCAATGCCCCTTACAAAGATACAAGGCTATTACTGCAGGAGTTTAAGCTTAGTCTTTGATGTGTTTCTTTTAGCCAATTACACAGAGAACTTGCAATTCCATGTATCACATCCTGGAAGAACACAGTATTGTGAGTCTGGCTAAGGTAAAAATTGTTCCAAAGGGAGGCTAGCATGTTGAATTTGAACTAGTGATGTGCTAGCAAACATTTCAAGAATGCTCCTTGTAGAGGACTTCAGTAGCATGGTAATGTTTATGTAAAGTGAGCTTATAGTGTCACACTTGAATCTAATAAAGTAGACATCCATCATGTTGTAATAAAGAGAAGGGCTTCTAATTAAAGTAGGACATCATTTGCAGGATTAAAGTCATTTAGCGTAATTGAAAAGTGTTAATACTCTATTTTATCCTCTTCCATTGGTATCACTTCAAGGGTAAAAACATTTTAAGGTGAAAATGCATCTTGTGTCTTTAATTGAATGTTATTACCTACTGATAGTACCACGTTGATGCTGTTTAATTACAAACCTGGAAAATTAATTACCATATTGAGAACCATATCCCTGAGGGTTAGAATGCTCTTTTTTTGGCAAATAAATGCAACATAAAAATTGATACCTACATTGTTTATAATCAAACCTTGAAACATAGCTCAAAGTGATTCATTATACCCACATGTTATTCTTAATTGAGTATCAGTGAAGTAACAGAGGTCAATGTTACCATCCGCAATAAAAAACTTCTTAGATTTTGAATGATTCCCCATTGAATGGCTAATTTCCACACGGTGTATTTCATCCTCAGAGTCAAAAGGATGGTATTTTGGCCATGCTTAAGCACTGTCCATTGAACTTGAGGCATATTTTTACCTTTTTTTTGTGCCTCGCTGCAGGTTGTTGCATGGTAACTGGCTGGATGGTAACAGGCACTTATCTCATCTCCTGCTGGGGAAGCTGTGCTGGAGGCTGTTTCTGTCCAGAGAGGTTGTAGAGTCTCCTTCTCTGCAGATCTTCAAAACCTGCCCAGCTGTGACCCTGTGCCAGGTGTCCCTGTCTCTAGGTGTCCCTGCTTGAGCAGGGGCGTTGGATTAGATGATCTTTAGAGGCCCCTTCCAACCTCAGTCACTCTGTGATTCTGTGACTTAAAATGCTTGTTACCCTCTTCCTCTAGAGGAACTACTCGCAGTGCCACCCTTGGTGTTCAGCGTAGTGCCAGGTAGCCCCGTGAGCCCGTGGCAGGACATTTTTCATTCTGGGTCTGTTTCTGCACCCCATATGTCTGAGCACAAGGAGATGGAAGGAGGGGAAGCAGTCCCCCCCGAGTCAGCTTTATGCTGACTTGTGCACAAACAGCTGTTCCGTTGTGTTTGGTGGCCTTTTCCCTGAGAGACTGGCGGTCACATGCCCACGCTTGGGGTTAAAATCTCCTCTGAGATAAATCAAGAAGGAAGTGGCATCGTGCCATGGCACCTCTGTTGGCAGCCCAGCAAGCCATTGTGCTTGGATGAGCAAACCAGGGAAATTGTAAAGACCTTAAAATAGTAGGTTCTGTGGTTAATAAAAGTCACAATTAGCTGGCCCTTGAAAGGGGGAGTCAGGAGAACCCTCAGCTCCCCCTGAAGTGTGGAAAAAGTGGCACTAGGACTTGTTAAGATCAGACTGGCTCGTGCTGAAGATTACAAAAAAGATAGATTCTTCTTTTTAATACAGGGATTAGTAGGTTCTCTGCCTTTTCCTTCTGAAAAATCAGGGATGTGTTCCTTGACTATCATCTACATTGTGTTTTCTTTTACCATTTCCATAATGAGTGATGAAGGGAGAATGCCTCATCAAAATGCTCTGCTTTCTCATAAAATACAACTAAGTTTTCAAATTCCTTCATTCAATAGGTATTTGCACAGGCAGATGTTTTCATGCAAGTTTCAAGGCAATTCAGAAAACAGAGCAATTTTGGGGAGACCCACTTAGCACTATAACCTGAAAATGTTTCAGAACTTGCACTCTTTTGTATCGAATCTAACATGTTTACCAGGTGCTTATTGATTTTTGAGGAAAAATTTGCATTGAAAAAATATTGAACTTTGATATGGAAAGGAGAGGAAGAAGGGAGGAATTGTTATCCTAGGGTAACATTTAGCCTAGTGGGTTAATATAATTATGAGAAAACTTGTAGTCTCTGGTCTAGAGCATCTCTCTCACACACTCATTTTCTCTCCCTCTCAGAAGAGGCAAATCTTTTTAGCCCTCATGTGCAAACTTAAAAATTGGTAGAGAGTCCTTATTAGAAAGAAAAGCAAAACAATTCAGAGCTGCAGTAAAGACTGAAAGCTTATCCTAGCATGGGATCAGTGTTTGGGGATATTCCTGTTATAAACAGTTGTATTTTTATAGAGGCTTGTTCCATCGACAGTATACTTAAGCCAAACCCAACTTTCCTGGAATTTACCAATTCAGTACTGCCCTTTAATCTGTCTTTCCTGTTCTCCTTCTTACCTCCTCAGACAGCTTTACCAACCTCTGTACACACATTGCCTCCCACTTCCTGCTCTTTTTTCACATTAAGGGCTTTGCCAGGTAGCATAACTTCTCCCTTTAAAGTACAGCCCTCACTCTAAAACCTCTTCAGTCCCTGCCTGTGTTACTGATTCATTCAGTCCTTGATCATGTTTGATGACCACTGCATCCATTCTAGTTATTCTTATTGACATCTTTCTTTTCTCTAGTCCAGCCCAAAGGCAAAGCTAATCTCCCTGTTCTGTGTTAACTATGATGCCTTACCCTACATGAAATTATTTTTCTCTCTGATGATTTCCACGTCAGATTTATATTCCTTCTCTTCCCCTCAAGGCTCCATTCTGCTTTTCTCATTTGGTGTATCTCAGTTTTAATTTCCTGCTACTCCTCCTTTAAGCTCTCATGTTCTGCCAACTCCTTCTGCTTTATGACCTGTTTGTGTCATCCTCCTAGGTTTGCTCACATGCCTTGCATTTACTTTCTTTACTCGGGCCGGAATCATATTCACTGCCAAACAATAGCCCTCAAGTCTCCAGAATTCTATTCTTCCTGGTGGTTGTCTAATGTTTGGTTTGTTATTAGATCCTCTTGGCGATGACAGCCAACTAAGTATATTATTAAATTCAGAGTGAAGATAAATGTGAAACATGTACAGATCGCTCAAGTGTGATTGTTGGAAAATTTCTCCTTGCGTAAGCTCCCCAGCCAACATACAACCTGGTCT
This sequence comes from Crypturellus tataupa, assembly GCA_034781795.1. Lineage (NCBI taxonomy): Eukaryota > Metazoa > Chordata > Aves > Tinamiformes > Tinamidae > Crypturellus > Crypturellus tataupa. The sequence continues at coordinate 426,108 of JAWLRI010001111.1, forward strand.
GCTGGCAAAGTGCTCCTGGCAGTTTAAACCACAAGTAGCCCAAGGAAGGAAAGTAAAGTTTGTATGTTTATAAATTTGTAAACCTGCTTGCATTTCTTTTTAACTTAAGTATAGTGCTTTTAAAGAAAAATCATTGTATCTTTAGCTGAGGGAAAAGCAGCTTATGTGTTCTGCATTGATGTGGGTTGAATTGTCTTTGCAGAATCTACTCTTCCCCAACCAGCCTCTTCAACCCAGCAGTAGGTACTCAGTGTCGCCGACAGGAGACCTCACTATTTCCAACATTCAGCGGTCTGATGCGGGCTACTACATTTGTCAAGCACTGACGGTTGCTGGAAGCATCTTAGCGAAGGCTCAGCTGGAGGTTACTGATGGTGAGATATGGAAATTTCTATTGTTTTTGTGGGTTTTTTCCTGTCAAAAGCAAAATAGTTAAAAAGTATTGTAAATACAAATACATGAGATCATGTAATTCCTACAGGTAAACACACAAGTTTATACAGATGATGCAATGAAAATGGTTCTCATTACACAGGTCCCTGTCGTATGAAAGAGGCATCAAATTTGGATTTCCCTTTTGTATTCTATCTGAAAGCTCCTTAATGATCCAGATGAGGGACAAACCCTCTTAGAATAGGGTTGGTGAGACTGAAAGATGTTCAGTTCACTAGAGCGAAGATGGTGCTGCAGAAACATATTGTGAAGAATGAATAGTTTTGTGATTAAAACAATGAAATGGGGTGCAGAAGAACTAGGCTCAATTCCCATCTCAGCTCCAGTCATCAGTTTTACCGTAGGCAACTAATCTGGGATGTGTCCTTGGTTTGAATAGATCAGCACAGTTCCCTTGAACTCACTGGAATTTTGTTAATTTAGAACAGCTACAATATGTAGCCCTTTACTCCCTGGGTGAATAAATCACAAGGATTTTTTCCTACCTCAGAGGTGTTCTTTTTAAGTGTTTCTTAGTAACCTTAAGTGTGAGAAGAACTCTACAATAGGTAGAAAAGAGTTGATGGGAGAGGAAGGAAAAGAACGGCACTGCATGATCTGAATAGATGCTTTCAATTTCAGAATTTTGTTTTTGAAAATCATTGTACCTTCCTGCCTACCTTACTCCATATATAAACATGAAACCTCTTCCCATTCCAGGAATCTTTTTGATATCCTATTTCCATCATATCTGTGACAGAAAAGGTTTACCTCCTTTAATATTAGTAAGAAAAGTAAGAGTTTCTTTTATACTAGGAGATCATGGCATTCCCCGGCATCATTATTCCCTATCTTAACTGACTCATTAAATATCTCTTGACAGACTTTGATGAATTTTTACCATTAAAACTGTTGTTATATGCAGAGGTCTACTATTACTGTTCCCTTAGAGACCTGCCTGCACCATGAAAGTTTGAAAAGATGTCTAATTCTGAATAATCTGCCTTTTCACAAGAGCATATTCATCACAAGTGACAGGTAGAGAGGTTCAGGCACATGTTATAGAGGTTTGAGCATTAATTTGATGCCTTTTCTTTGTTTTCTAAAAGCTGTCTATATTTTTATGACAAGGGGAGATAATTTCTGCCTTATCCTTGCATCTTTACAAGCATATTGCATTTCCATAGAGTAGTTTTTAGGAGATGAAAGGCTAACCTTCTTTCTGCAATCATTTTAAGTCTTTCCTTTTTCTCTCTGTGACAAAATGATGCATTTTCATTCAATTCACATTTAAATGTAGATTAAAAGGTCATTTAAAATTAATGGAAAGGCAGTATTTTTTAATATCTGTTCATAGCACTGCCTGATGCAGTGCTGGGACTGTGATTGGAATAAACAGAATCCACAAATATTGGCCAAGAGAGAGGACACTGAGCTATTAATGGTTGCACCTGCTGATGCTGTGCAGATTTACTGCAGCAGGGGCCAAAAGGAGCAAATCAGGTTCAAGGGTATCAGTGATGAGAAATTTTTCCTTTTGATGGATGAGGCCTGTGGTCCATCTCTATCTATTTGTATATGTGGAAGAAAAATAAATAAATAAATATTAAAAATTAACGTCTTCAGAATTTTCAGCACTTTATTTAACAAGTTAACAGCAAGCTCATAAAGGTTTCTGTACTAAAATGCAAACTAACAACGATTGCTTCTGTTTAAAGACACTGTGCCTTCTGCATTCCTAAAGAAGGCATTAGTTGTTGGTGCTCCTGGTCAGGGAGGGAAAGGGCTGCGTTCTTAAAACGCTTTCCTGAGCCTACTGTCAGCACGATCCCTGTGAAATTATGCAAGGTTACTTTATAGAAAGACCAGTTCATCCTTGAATCAAAGGAAAGGTGAGGTCAAAAGAAAAGGTCCAAAACCGTATTGTGAGGCTGACCATGGAATTGTACGAATAAACATAACATTGGATCACAGGTATTTTTAATTACTTTTAGTCAGAAGTTGACTCTAGATATCTAAAGACTGTATTGGTGAATGCTGAGCAGAAATTATAGAAGGTAACGATTTTTATCGATAGGGAAATTTAATCTTATGGTTTTAAAAATTTAATAAGAAATAAATGCTACACATGCTGGCCATATACTTAAGCATCAGTATTCTAGTTTTTGGCTGGTGATTTCAGTTTTACTTCATAGCCCAGAATTTTTCTCTTTGGTTAATGATTTAATAATAGTGGCGAGCCGTCTTTTTCATTTTGAACACATTTTTGTTTGATCCAGAGTAATTTAAATCCAATTGAAGTTCCAATACAGAATGAAAACATATGTCATGTGCAGAAAAACAAGTGCTTAATTATACCATATATAGCAGGGTTTCAGTTGTTACATTTTTGCACTTACAAGTCTTTACTGGAAATATTTTTAACTCGAGTGCTCACATGAGAAGAGATTACTAGCTGTGATGACATGTGCTGAGTTGAGTGATAATTTTGCTGATTATGGACTGTACTGAGCCTTCTGTGAATTTGAAATTCAAATCTTGTGTTTTCTTTAAAGACTATCATATAATCCACAGGCTAGTGCACATCTGGAAAACCAAAATAATTTTAAAAATTGAGACAATATCTTAGCAATTCTTTCAAAAGCAAAAGTAAATATGCAGTTCAGTTCTTAAATGACAGGTCATGCAAATATCCTAAAGGACTCCATCTAACTGTACCTGTGTGCGTGGTAAAAAGATAATTTGTTGTTGAAAATTTTGGCCACTGCCTGCTTAACTCAGACTACTTCGCTTACTTTTCCCAGCAGTTGCTATTTAAGGCGTGTATTTGGATTGAAGAGCAAACTCTGCCCCACAAGGACTTTCATATCAATATTAAAATGACACATTTTGGAATATTCACTTAATAAAAATATCTCATGTTCCTGTACTTTATGAAAGTCTGAGCCTCTAAAGTGAATTGAAAACAAATGGCAAAAATGAAACAGAGGAGTTGGCAGTGCACCTCAACAGCTCTCTCTCCCCTGCAATGCTTGCGGAGTTTTTTCCCAAACTCCTGTGCAATTTTTGGCTATAGGTCTATCAAATATGCTGAGGTCTATCTCTTTCAAATCTCCTGCAATGATGTGGCATTTAGAATAAAATGTGGAGTATCACCAGAAGGGGTAAACAAGAGGGAGAAAAAGAAAGGGTAAAGGAGTTACTAAGTTTGGTCGACAATTAAATATTGTTCAACAGTGTTGTTGATAATTTGGCCACCTTAGTTCCTGTCCATGATCAATGCATGTTAAATATGTTTTAGAAAGTGTAATAGTTTCAAACAGGAGAGATTCAAAATAACTCCACAGCCCCCTAACATTCAGGAGACAGTTCAAAACTCTTCTCCAAAAGATACAGAGAGAGGACTGATCTCTGCTTTTTTCACCTCTCGGAGGAGAATCCTAACTTATCATACAGGTATCACCAAGTTTGTGAGTCTCATTTTCCCTGTTAAAATGCCAGGAAAACTTTCAAAATACTGATTTTGGCAGTACCAAAATAAAGTTAAGACTTAATTTTGTTATTGTCTTTTTTATTTTTTTTTAACTTCACATTGCAATTTGACCAAATTCCACCCAACTCTAAAGATGGCTTCAGTAGGCCCAAATTGCGTTTGTGGCAAATAATAAAATGTTCATCATTCCCCTGTTATATTCCATTTAATAGTACAACTGCATTTTATTGCAAAAGGCATGAGATAATGTTTCAGTTATCAGAATGTGTAAATATATTGTTGCTTGCAGATAGGCCCAAAATTAATTTTATAATTGAAATTAATTTTATAATTGACTTTTCTTTAACTTTGCAAGTATAATTTGGTCACACAAAATGCTCCTTTAGCATAAATATAGAAGCTTTTGTGCTAAGATAAAACAGTGTAAAATTTAAATTAAAAAAATGAAAACATTGTAAAAGAAATTAAAACTGCCCCCATCTTCTTTTGTGGATATTTATCATTATTATTCTGTCCTTCAGAATGCTTGTGCCATACATATGTATTTCTGAAGCTCTGCTCAAGTTTGGTTTCCTTAATCATGATGAGACCTATGCAGTAGGTATGCAAGAGAGTGTGCACACATTTTAGAGAAGATTTACAAGTCCTAGCTGTGAAAACAGTGCAGTTGTTCACAGATCACTGGAAACCCTAAGTGTTCGTTTAACCTTTAGCCTCAGTGTCATGGAAACCTGTAGTAGTCTTTCACCCATAACACCCTTGAAAATGAAGATTCCTTCTGGCCAGGAGACTTTCAATTACTTTATTGATCAAAGCTATTTAGAGGATTATGAGCTCCTCATTTGGGCTTTAAAAAAAACTAATTAGATGCCAAAGGACAAGATCTGTGGTGCAGTAGGCTTTAAAATGCCTACACTGCTACACATATAAAAGACAATTTGTTGCAATGAAATAGTTAGAAACCTAAGCTGTTCTACTTTTTTCTTCGTTCATTTTTAGCTAGGTAAGTGAGAGTTACTGTTCTCCATTAAATCTAAATAAAAACAAAGCTAAATTTTCAGTTCAATATACCCTTGCTACAGGTATGCTGATGGTATATATGAGCTGAGCTTTCACCAGATGACTGAACTGTATAGTCATAAGGAACCTTAGTGAGATCAAAATTTTTGTATCAAGGTGAAAATACATTACATTTTCTATTTTCTTGTAATATAGTCTTTTCTATCTTATCTCTGAGTTCAGTGTATGCTATTTGAGAATTCCCAAAATAACATTAATTTTCTGCGTTAATCTAGATTTACATTCCATTTTTAGTTTTCAGTTCCAACAAATCTGATGGACTAACACTGCAAGGTGTTACTAATGTCAATGATTCTGTCCTCTATCTTGCAAAGAAATCAATTTCTTTGCAACATCAGAATATCAGTAACCATTATTGTAAATATAAAATATGTCACTAGTGTATCTTTAACACTTTATTTTTATTGAATATTGAAAATACTTTGGATCTATTGAAGGTTTCATAGGGTCACATTTTGAGCAACTCGAGTGAAAGGAAACCACATTGCTTCAGTATAATTTATTTTGATTTCGCTGTTAGAGTCAAATATTGTGTCTGGACTACAATGAACCGTATTCTCAGCTTGAATGAACTATTAGAATGCAGTTGCCTTTCAGGAAGGCAGGCTGATTTACACCATCTGAGAAACGTCCTGTCAGGTAAAATATTTAGTATCAGATGTAGAATTGTTCTGTTGTTCCATGATTTGAAACAGCAACAATGTGGAAATTAAATATATTAAAAGGATTTTTCACTTCTGTTAGTCTGTTTTCATGAAGGCGTCATAGCTTGGTTTGTGTTTGAATATTTCGCCCTCATTGTGTATAAACAAGTTCTTTAGGAAGAAAGAGTTCTATTTTTGTTGCTTACTAGATGACACTAAGAGTAGGTTCAGCGGCAGAATTATTTATGAAAAATTGTTCTTGCAAGAGAAGTGAACATGAGCGTTTTAGCTCATTGTTGAGACATCCCTCTGCCCATGGAACAAGGCTTATATGCAGCCGTGCACTCAGTGGCTGCAGAATCCCTTAGGGGGTGCTTCAAGCATGCAAATGTAGATCAGCATGAAAAAATAACAGAGTTCATGAGTTTAAAAGGTGAGGAAATGACTCGATAAGTAAGCTGGTAGAGCACATGATAAAGTTTGAACTCTTCTCTGCTCGAAAAAGTGGTACTGTCATTTGGATCTCTCAGAATTACGAAAATATATTATTGTTAGATTTTTCTTTTTTGATGAATACTTGCAAATTGAGTGGATGGGGGATGTGATTGTTAGCCTTGCTAAAATGGCTACAGTATTTCACTTTCAGCTTTTACAGACTTTCTCTTTCAGGCTCTAAAAGAGGTAAGCCATTAGGCATATTTTGATCTAACACTTGAGTATGTGCTTTAAATACATTCCTGAAGTGGAAAAAATAAATAATCTAGGTTTTAATTTTTCATCTTGTCTTAATCAAATTATTCTGAAGATCATTAATAAAGGTCATTTATTTAGCTAGCTGTTATCTCACTGTGGTGAAGCAAAATTCTTATAAAAGCACTTTTCAATTTGAGCAGTTCATTGCTTAGAGGTATATGTTGTGAAAACCAGTGTTTTTAGCTTTTATAACGAGTGTAAATGAGTGCGTTACCCTGTCAAAGGGCTAGCTGGAGCACAAGATTCTTAAAGCTGTGGATGCCAACCCTTGCTGTGCTGCTCTCCAGTTTTGACAGATCGGCCTCCACCCATCATCCTCCAGGGACCCGTCAATCAGACGCTGGCAGTGGATGGGACAGCCCTGCTCAAGTGCAAGGCGACTGGCGACCCGCTTCCTGTCATCAGCTGGCTGAAAGAAGGATTCACCTTCCTGGGCAGAGATCCTAGAACATCCATACAGGACCAGGGAACCCTCCAGATTAAAACCCTGCGGGTAAGTAGTGGCACGAAAGCAACTGCTATGAATCGGAGATGGCCAATAGCTACTGTCTGCCTGTCCACTGCCTTCAGAATGAATGTAGTGTGCTCTTTCACCCTTAAAGTTTCATCAAGGCCACGTACTATTTCGTTTTTGACAGCATTCCTGTAGAAAAGAGAGGGGAAAAAAAGTTAAAAAAAAAAAAAAAGCATAGAGCAGTTCCAAGGAAGTGGTATGTTAAAAAGAAGTTCTGGAGTTCACTGGGACTTCAGCCATGCACCTTCTCCATCAGTGAGTCAGGGCAGCGTTCTGATGGCTGATCTGTTCCTGTTATGCTTCCTGGAGATGTTTCCCTCTCAAAGGCAAGCAAATGAAGGGAAACTAATACCATAATATATGTGCAATTGTATGCAGAGGGATGTCTATTCAAAAGGTGATACCTGTCATATTTTTTACATTTAGTCCCTTGAAATCTTGTAAAATTCCACATAATTTAATACTGGACTTTTCTGGTAAACATTGTATCACCAATATCAATCTTTGTTTGGGTTTTTAATTTTTTTACCCATTTAAAGATAGAAATGGATGTGTGTTTATCCAGATCCGTATCCATGTGCATATCTAGTTTTCCTCGTGTGAGAATGTATATGAAATAATAATAAGGTAAATATAATTTGTTCATTTGTTAAAAATAGAGGCAATTTTTACAGTTATTTAATTTCATCAGTGGTAATTTCTGCACTAGCTTTGTCATCCAAAAAGTCAATAAACATAGATATAGAGAACAAGACATTAACAGTGGCTTTGTTTTCTGATACCATTGCATCTGTGATCGTAAATGAATTGTTAACTTCCTTGGAACAAAATGGAATTTATTAAAAAATTTATGCTAGCTTTCCCTGAGTAAACAATTTATCCTTCCTCCCTGGGCTGAAGGCAGGTTTAGGCCATGAAGGTTAATGCATTTTTCCTGTAGAGCTGGATTAAAGAGTGCGCTTGAATAGTTAAGATTCCCCAGTAGTGTTAGAAAGCAGCAATTAAAGGTGGAAGCTTAGTGATTTCAAACAAACTTTCAGGCATCGATGATGGGCTGCTGTGGAGTGTCCACGAGGCAAAAGCTCCTGGGATACCTGTCTGCATGCAGCTATGCAAACAATAAAATAGGTTCTGCTTCGTGCCCGCACATTAATCTCTCCGTTAGAGGCACAGGGCCTGTAAACCAAAGAAAAAAAATTGCTTGCAAGGGGAGAAGAAAACAATGTTAGTAGTAAGTGTGCTTTTGAAAGGCATGAAGCTTTTATTGATCCTTAAGTGGCTCATTCACTAGTAACCAATTTTCCTTAAAGGCTCGGAAAGATAATTCTTATAAACGTCCTGATTGAAGCAATGTGCCCTCTTAGAGTCAGACTCACCAATAAAAAGTGAACCACACCATGAAAAGCAGCAGATTTTTCTACTATTGAAATTTTGAGGAATTAAATGTATATTTAAATCTGGTCTGAAATGTTTAACTCTTCTTCAGATGTACTTCAGCAAGAATTGTCAACACTTCCTAAGCAAAAAAAAATGCCCAGAAAATATGCCTAACATTACATATATACTAAAGCTTAAAACAGGTTATTCTTTAACACCCCAACCCCTCAGCCTTCTTCTCCCTTTGCAATTATTAATCTCTGCTAAAAAGATTTCAAGATGTAGGTGAGCATGGACCACCACTATCTAAGTCCCTGAGCCCAAGTGCCTGTGCTATCCAACCAGTTTCTGAGCATAAATCAAATTATTTAGGAGTCGACAGCAGTCACAGTGAACCCTGGGCAGCAGTCATGAACATGAACCTAGAGATTTTTCATATGAGCCAATCTTCCAGATTGCTCCGAGGAAGAAAGCTAATATCTCCCATATGTCACTCCTTCATCTGTACCTTTTTGATAGATCAACACTGAGGAAAAAATCTTCCTGCTGCTCTGTGGAATTGTACCACACCAGATTGAGACACCTGCACTAACTGCAGCAGGAGAGGGCTTATGGTACTGAATAGCAAAGATTTCTATTAATCCTCCCAGGTTTTCTTCTTTTTTTTTTCATGGCACAAAAAAAGTATGAATAGTTGAAGTACCACTATGACGTGTTTGTGACTAGTCCATCCATAGTTTGCTAATTCACCATAACTTAGCCAATATCATAAGTGTACTGGCTGCATCTGGCTTACTCTACATGATGAGTTTGTCTGCTGGATGTTGCTGAAGTTGTGCACTGTAGCTTTGAGAAATTTGTTCCATCACCACACAAGGAGGAATTAAAAGTTTTTAACAAAATCTCAGAAGATGCAGAATAAATATCTGTCTTCAGAGTGCTATAAGGCCTCCTCCTCTTATTTGTCCTTTCAAGAGTCTTTCCCATTTCATTAGTGCTATCTGTATATTTGGAGTATTTGCGCCATTGTCAGAAGAGTTTAATATTCCTTGTATTTCATGGCAAATGCTTATCCTAAAAGGCAGGTTTGTACAATTATACTGGCATTAATCAATTGCTTCCTGCCCCTAGGAATCCTACTGCAGTCCTACTGTAGCTGAAGCAGAAAATACCAACAAATTTAAAACATGACAAAGTTAAAAATCAATTAAATTATATATCAAGAAGTAACTTAAAGAGCATCTCACTTATTTACCTTGACATTTCTCTTGAAGAGTCAGGTATAAGCACATTTGTTACAGTTCCAACCTACATTTAGCAGAACACCCATTACAATCCCTTAAAGTCCAATAAAGCTTCTTGGATGCAGTCCTATTTCCATCAAGTCGTCTGATTGTGAATATAATTCTTCTCCTTTACCACAGGAGTCAGCACTCTCCCTCTTCTTATTACATCTCCTGATTACTATGCTTTATACACAGAGGTTGGGGAACTTCTATGTTTCATAAAGTTACTCCATCCCAGTAGTCTTTGCCCAAAAATTCTGCTCCTGTCACAGAAGTCTTTATTGTAAAATGAAGTGATGAATAGTAAAATATTTGTTAAACCTGCCAGTGCAGCAACAGTTTATGCAGAAATATTGACAATATAGTCCAAACCATTTCCCTAAATAAATTTGCAATACATGAATTGACAATAGCAGCAGTTTTATACAAATCCCACTGTTTTGCCCTCAAAGTACCTTGCAAACCTGAAATAAAATCACATGTAAAGAGCGATAGGCAGTGTGCTCACAGAATCCTATATGAAACAGAAGAAAGGGAAACTTTATGCCGGCTCTGGTGCAACTTTGCCATTATAAAAATGGCTTGCATGGCTGCATAGCGAGAACCACTGTAGTCTCAGCAACAGCATTTGTGTGGAGTGGCCTTTGTGTGGAGAAATGTGGAGAAATGACTAGGTCCATCATAAAGGGATAAGATGATGGAACAAGCTCATGAGGCTGCAGGTTGTATCTCTGGGTGGTCATGGGATTTGGAACTGTGAGGCCTTATCCTCTGAGAATGGTCGTTATTACATCAGTACCAGATTTCACCTGGCTTTCTTGTTAGCTATAGAAAGATTGACGGTGTTTCAAATCTCCATTTGGTAGCACTTATAAGCTCTACTGGTACCATTAACAGCACAAAATTCAGAATTAGAAGAATGAAACTCTCAGAAGCAAGTAATCTTGTTATAGTTGCCTATAAGTAAACCCCCATTAAATGATTGTTTGAAAACGTCTGGCACTCTCTAGTCTGGTGTAAAATGTAGGCTAAGCCCTTCTTAGCAAGGAGCATTTAGGGAAAAAAAAATAATAGGGCAAACCCTGTCAGCTCTTACTAAATGGTCATTAAAACTGCCCTTAACTGTTCTTTAATATCTAGCTGTCCGATACTGGGACTTACACGTGTGTCGCCACGAGCTCAAGTGGGGAGACATCTTGGAGTGCGGTGCTGGAGGTGACAGGTAAGCAGCACCCCCGTGAAACTGGCAGCTACAGAGCACCAGTCTGGGACTGAGAAGGGGAGGGTTTTCGGCAGGCTTGCTTCACGTGCCTTAGGTCTAGTTGTCGGTATCTGCAAGTGGGAGTGTAACTGCTAGTACTTGTCTTTGGCAATGCTGGCGCATGCTATCACTCTTCTAAGTGGGAGTATTGATAAACTTGGCACTCATCAGGTAGTTGTCCCAGAGCAGAAAAACCATCAGAGAGTCCCATCGAAGTCCAGCGTACTCCTCGTGTGTACAGGAACCGGTCTGGATGCAGGAACTTCCTCTGCTTTCCCAGAGGCAAGGTTTTGGTATTTTACATACATTTCAGCAGACAGTGGTAGATTTTTTTTTTATTACTGTATTTTTCTTACCCTTTTTTAGTTTGATTTTTTTTGGTTTAAGGGTTTTTTTTTGCTTTAAGTGTTGTGGGTTTTTTCTTTCAGGATGCACCAAAAGAATGATAGTTTTTCATCCTAAAACATAGCTGGTAATGAAATTGCAGACTTTTTAGTTCTTTACACATTGAGAACATTGGTTATGCTTACTTTGCAGATGTTTGGCATGTTTTTCCCTTTATTCTTGTAGTTCGACTAGACTTACAGAATCAAGGATAAAAAGTAATTATTTCATATTTGCCCCTTACAGAGTCTGGTGGAGCGACTGTCAGTAAAAATTATGACATAAATGACCTCCCTGGGCCACCATCTAAACCTCAGGTCACTGATGTTACTAAGAACAGTGTCACCCTGTCCTGGCAACCCGGCACCCCTGGAAGCCTACCAGCTAGTGCTTATATCATTGAGGCCTTTAGGTATGTGAATTATTCCACTGCAAATCTCCCTGCTTTCTAGTTGTGTTCTAAAACTAGTATGTGCTGTCCTCCTGGTGTTGCGGTGGTTTTATAGACTCTATGGATGTATCACAAGCACATTAAAAACTTTAACTTCTGTGGCAGGGCATTGGTTTTTATTCTTTTTTTTTTTTAATTACTTGTTTCTAAGTGGAAAGTTTAGACAGGAACCTCCCTGTTATTTTTCAGGTCAACAGGAATATAACAGGACAATGCACTTATTATTTGTTACTTTTTCCTTAGTCCTGATGATCAGTGAGCGTCTCCACTGGGAATGCTGCAGTTCAAACAATTTGGACCAGTGTTATTTTGCTTAGTCTAGTGCAAAGCAATCTAAACACACATGGGCAATCCTGAAGCCTCTCTGCATGCTTGAATTCCCAGACTTATTAAAGCCACACCTATTCGATGTTTAAAACGTTTGTTTGTCTCTTGTTGAATAAAACTTTTAAGGGAGTAAGCTAGTGTTGATAATTTAGTATTTAAATCTCCGGGCCGAGGTTGATTTAGAGTCCAGCTGATCCATCCCACCCTGCAGCAGGTAATATGCATTGGGAAAGAACTTCTGCACCCCTACTCAGCCTGTTTAAGCCTATTTAATGTGTACCTCCGGCACATATTAATGATATACTCTGGTGCTTAAAGATGTATACAGTCTTAAATGTAATCTCCTGATCAATTTTTTCAACAAATGACAAAGAATATAGTTTTTCTTCTAATTAGAAATCAAGTGAGAATTTATAAAAACCATATGTATGTAAATTTAAAATCCTATAGTGATAACACTTCATCCTTCTACGTTAATATGCAAGGAATGTTCCTATATTGACGGATAAGTAGTTTTGATGCAGAACTTGTGCTCTCCTTTATACATTAAATGAATGAAAACATTGAATAAAATGCAACCAGCAGTTTTCTATTTTCTCGGTTAATACATGTAAAGATTTTTTTATAAATACTATTCAATAAACCACAATAAAATCAAATTTTCTCTTTAACCTTTTGTGATATGTGACCTTAGATAAACTTCAATGGCATCCCATCAGTGACTTTAACAAAAGCCATGCATTTCAATTAAAAGCTATTTTGGGAATCACAGTTGAACTCTCTGCATACAGTGGGTAGTAATCTCATTATAAGACTGTCCAAATGAATATTTAGCAACAGAAAAATATTGATATACTTTATAATCATGTTTTCAGAAGGTTCTTTCCTAATTTTGAGTATGGTTTTACTTCAAGGAGAATACTCTTCCTCCAACAAGACAATTTATTAATGTAATTTACGCAAGAGTATAAAAAATTATTCTTTTAATGGGTTAATTCTTTTCAAAGATTTATGTTCAAGAGTGACTAGTTTATCATTCAATTTTATTTTTGTGCTTTCCACACTTTTTCCTTTTATAGGTATTCATTTTAGTGCGATACAATTTATTAGCAAAAGTTTTTGCGTCTGCTTAAAGGAGAAAAACCTTTGACCTCTCTGTTTTTTTTTCCTTCCCCTTTGGTGAATTACCTGAAACTGACAAAGAACCTTTTAGTTTCATCCTACTTTTATTACTTTTCCTTATAGTTAGGCTTGATAAAGGATTACAGCAGTAAAACCTTCTTCTCCGCTATTTCTCTTGCATCAATCTAATCCTCAACTCTCCTCCTTGCAGTCAGTCTGTGAGCAATAGCTGGCAAACAGTGGCTAACCATGTCAAGACCACTCTCTTCACTGTGAGAGGACTGCGCCCCAATACCATCTACCTGTTTATGGTGAGAGCTATCAATTCCCAAGGTCTGAGTGATCCCAGCCCTATGTCAGATCCTGTCCGAACACAAGGTAAGGTTATTAAGACTCACATGCATGAGCTAAAATCAAAAAGAAGGAACTGGGAGTTGTACACTAGATCAGGCTGCTCATTTTGCTTTAGCACTCTGAGTAAGGAAATCACGATACGTGGACTGGAAGAATCCATCCTAACCACTAAAGATAAAAATAGCCCAGTGATCGCTCTATCACCTGGAGCTTAGGAAAGATAGATTAGTTCTTTAATGCCTTGGTACATCCTAGGCATTCTAGTTGACAGTTTCCAAGGCACTTAGAATTGATGTGCTTCTTGACACCCAATTTCTTTTAAAATAATGTAAGATAGGCACCTAAACTTTTCAAAAGGGGCTGTGAATACAATGCTCTCTCTTCTATTATGTCCTCAAAATCTTTACTAGTCTGGTCATTACCTTTCTCCCTATGTCCTTAGTTCCCCATTATTTATAATGGGAACATGCGATCGTAGCAAGTGCTGTATGCTTACAAGAGACAAACACAAAGTTTAGCATTAGTTTGAATCAGCAGAATAGCATGAAGTATCCATAGAGTATTGATTGGTCTGGTTGGATATTATATCAATTTTCTGCAGCAGAGAATTGGTATAATTTGCATGCTAAGAATATTTTTAAGTTATTTCAAATAGAATAGAGGTCTTGTATTTATATATATTAATATATTTATATTTCTACATAGGTTTCTGAGGTCTTTATATTAATGCACTGAATGCTAAACCAAGAGGGAAGACTGAAGTGAAATCCCTCATTTTGTAGAATGGTCATGTAATTGATTCTGTGATTCATGTGTGCAGACGACTTGATGGCTATTAAATTCTGATCTCATTACACCCAACTCCAGCTAAATGTAACTGCAATGAAGAAATTTCTCTTCATAGCATGAGTGTTTTTTTTTTTTTTTTTAAGACATCAGGGATGTATTTCCTTATCATATAATCATATCTCATACGGTTTCTTCATCCCAGTCTACTCCTGAATATTCTGGCCTTTGTAAATACACTCAGAATACTAATCACTGCTTTTAAAGCAGAACCGGAGCTGCTTTCTGAAAAACTGAGTTGGGAGGGAAATGAGGATTTCATGAAGTGACTCCATGAGATATCACAAGTTTTCTTCTCTTTCTCACTCTCTGTGCATTATAGGGTGACATGCTTTTCATTGCACCAGCCTCTAGTCTGCAAGGTTTATCAACTAGTTAAAAAAGGCAACTTACTTACTTTGGCTTTTGAGTGTCAAGTATAGACTTTTTATCCAACACACTGACAAGAAATTTGATTTCCTCAGAAACAAGACTTTTAATTAGCTACAGCATGTGTTGCAGCCTCCATTTCCAGAAGCTGTTTAGCAGTCAAGCACACTGAAACAGGTTGAGGATTTATAGCCTCTTCGGTAACTTCCAGTTTAATAGGATTAAATCGCAAAATCAATTGAAAATTAACATAATATTTTGATGTGGTTTCTAATTGTGCTTGAGTTTAGGCCTGTGAGTTCAGGCTCACAGAGCAAGCTGATGCACAGAAGAAAGCTGATTCACAGTGGGCACTTGAGAAGCAAGAAGCAGTTGCACAAGACGTAAAATATTAATTTACAACAGGTGTCTGTGGTAACTTTCATATCTGAACATTTGATTTCCTGTTATCAAGGATAGCAAATACAAGTAATTTGTGACTGTCTGCATTTTCACCTGTGGACTGCAAGTAAACCATCAGGCACTTAAGTTTGCCCTAAGTGACTTACATCAAATAAGAAAAGATAAATCAATAATTCTTCTAAGAAAAAAAGCTGATTACTTTGTTGCATTCTAAATAGGCCTAACCACACATTTAAAAACTGCTTAAAAACTACAGGTATTATATATACGTATATATACATATATATAGTAAAGAAATTCACATTGTGCATCTCATCCTGCTGTTTTTGACACGTGCTTTATATTTGGAGCTCTCTCTATCAAAGGTAGTACAACTTCATTCAGTTAAAGCAAAGGTCCTAGCTCAAATGGGTCTCCAAGAACTAGGTATTAAACCCAAATGCGATGCTGGACGTGGCATTGTAGGCTTCTATGAATGTATATTAAGTCATTAAAGTCCTTCAGCATTTGACCAGATGAAATTATTTCCTCCTGCCCTTTGAAGGAATTTTTGGAATAATCTCTATGAAAATATTTGTGATGAAGTGTTTTTGTTGGCCTTTTATGAGATCAGAAGCAGTTTAGCTTCAGAAATTGTTTCCTTTTTCATATTTGCACTAGACTTCATTGTCTATATCTATAAAGGAAAATGCTGCAGAAAGAAAATCTGTGTTTAGTGTCACTTGTTGGTTTCATATTTCTGTGGTATGAGGAGGGAAGATTAGTGGAAGTCTGGATACATAATGACTTAATATTGTGTATGCTCAAAGAGAATAAAAAACTGTTCATTTTCTTCAATTATGCTAACCAGTTTGGTTCCAAACATCTGGACAATGTTATTATTATCTGAATATTTTAGAACTAGTGAATATTGCATCTCTCTCATCACTTACAAGGTCTAGGAAAACTTTGCCATTAAGTCCAGATGCTCATGTAAACATCTTTGTATTTCATAGTTTCCTAGGCTGTTAAAGGTGAATGGTGATTTTCACATACATGTGCTTTGTGGTTCATATTCAATCAAGTTCAGTTTTACAACTCCATTACCTTACAGGGTGTTTAAATCAGATCATTTAGCTGTTCAATCATTCTAATTAATGCCATATATAATCCTTCTCATTAAAACAATGCTTTCATGTGTGTACTTGTCCTGGCAGACATCAGCCCACCTGCACAAGGTGTTGATCATAGACAAGTCCAGAAAGAACTGGGAGACGTCATTGTACGACTGCATAACCCTGTTGTGCTGACACCCACAACAGTCCAAGTCACCTGGACCGTAAGTCTTCGCTTGTAATTACCGTAATACTACTTTAATTTTGGCCATTTGTCCTTGCAATTTTTTCTATACGGGAAACCTCTGATGCTGACTTCAGTGAGAATACTCCAATAAACTGACACTGTGCATATGCTGTGCATATGAGACAGGTCTTTCTGTTTTCTCCTTCAAGATGGGCAAGTTCAAAGTCTTCAAGATTCACCTCAAAGTGAGCTAGTTGATAGACATGCAAAAATCTTGTAAAAATAATGTGCTTAATACCACAACGTAAAGGATTGTTGCTCTGTGACTTCATTACAGTACATGTCCAAAAAGTAATCATAGTTAATATCAACATGAAGTTGCTGTATGAAAAAGGGATTTCCACTTCAAGGTATAGGAATCTCTGACAATAAACCATTATTTGGTGGACCTAAGATGCAAAAAATGATATTCTTAAAGGGCGTTTGTAGAAAAGGCAGAGCACATGTTGTTGTGGCCCAGTTAATCATGTAGCATCTGGTTTTCTAGCATAAGCTCCGTCCTCACTCAGGGGATAGCCTTTGATTACAGAAGGCCAGAATCTTTTCTTGGCAATACTTAACAACATTTCTATTTGAGGGGTCAAACTACTGGGTAGGGTTTCTTAGACCTTAGTATATAGTATTTGGCTTTCAAAATGCCCTATTTCCCTCCCTGAGGCTTGAGGGAAAGGATTTGTAACCATAGGAGAGTGTTCCTAGGGCGGCTCTACACCACAAATGACTGCTTTGCTCTTGGGGCGTTCGCCCCAGAGGAGGGAAAGCCCTTGATGAAAGGGTGCACTAAATAAATAGTGCTGCAGTGCACAAGGACGGAAACAATTGCATTATATAGGATGAATTCTGTTAAAAGGATATGCACGGTATTTAGGGTTTATCTTATACATGTGGTGTTGCTAAGAGGTAAATGTGTGCAGGGATTATAGAGGATTATAAAAGAGGAGATAAGATCCTCCGTGTGTTGGGAGGAGGGGGACTCGCAGCTGTCAGAAATACTTCTTTCCAAATGTTTGCCCTGGCTTTATACTGCAAAGGAAACCTTAACATAAATGGAACTCAGATTTACCTGTTGCAACCCGCTTCACTAGGTTATAACAAAGCAGTGGTTGAAGAGTTGCTTGGTACTTCTACTAAACTAGTAATGAGCAAGGAAAACGTGATAACAAAAAGGTAAATTGCTGTGCATGTTACAGTTAACAGCTACCTTCCGAAGATCCCTCAGAGTATGACTCTGCCACATGAAAATCACACAGGTCCCTGCAGAGACTTTTCAGAACTGGCCAAGGCAAGAAAGACACCAAAAAAAAACAGGAGAGATATAGAATAACTAATTAGAAAGTTTCCGGGAACCAGAACAAAGACAATTAATTAACCATAGTTTGTAGGAAAAAATATTATATTCAGAGAAAAAAGTCTACACTTTTGATATAGATAGATTTGCTAGTGTAGCTAACATACAAAAGGAAAAAAAAAAGGTACTACAAAAGTCATAAAACTCTTGCCCTTCAGCAGTTCGGAGAGTGAGTGCTGAGGTTAACCAAGTTTCTGGCTTTCTGACTACCAGCAGGTCAGCACCAGTTTTTCTCTCCTTTCAGTTTTTTTTTTTTTTCTTTTTCTGGTTTTGCCTTCTCTTTTACCAAATTTCAATTTAAAAATCTAAAAATAATTCTCTGCTACATTGCTACAATTTTAGAATATTTTGAAATCAAATACACATGTACTCACTCATTTTGTCTGCCTTAAAAAGAGGTCATTCTTACGAGGTCAGACTTACAATGTCAGTGTTTAAAAAAAACGGAGGAATGTCAGAAGTTAGCTTTTCACTGGTCCCTAATGTTTCCCTCTTTTGCATAAATACAGTACAGCTGTAATTATGTGGTCATTATATAATTATGTGGTCACGTACTATTTTTTTTCCCATGGGATCTCTTCTTCATGGAGCTATTCAACTTTTATTTTTGTCTTATCTTCTTTATTCACTGCCAATTGAATTGCCAGGTCTGATTTAATTCATACCATTGAAACCTTGCATTGAATAAAAAATTATTAGTTTATCTCACAGGCTTAACTGTCATGTTCTCAACCATAGTATTTGGATGTTTCACAAATAATTCTGAACTTACTGTCACAATGATAAAAATGTGTCATTATCCTAACTTTACATAGAGGGAAATTGAATTGCAGAGATATTTAATGCTGATGAGACTTTCAGTATCAGATATGCTCAGTGTTATCAAGTACCTAATTTGAAACCTTAGGCCTAATTTATGTTTATTTTTATCAAAGGATTTAGCATTACTACAACATATCGTGTGTTCAAAACATTTTTCCAGCTGACCTCAGCTGCAATTTAGCACTTCTAGTCCCAGTTTTCTCTCATATTCAGAAAAATGAGAGTTCAGTTGGTAGCCAAAAGTGAAAAGTTCCCTAGCACTGTAGAGGACATCTGTGTCATTAGCAGGAATAAAATCCCCTTTTGCAGTGTGAGAAATAACTGCCATAGCCACGAAACCTTTTCTTCTTACAGTCTTCTCTAACACTGGTGCCTTCCAACTTAGCTATCACAGCAGTCACAGAGGTGAGAATCTACACTTGGACCTAACTGGAGAGGACGATTGATCCCCACCGTATTTGGAGTTTATCACCAGTCTTAGTGACATTCAGCATGAATTTTTGTCACTTAAGATACATCTTTGTCATATATTTTGGCTCAGTTTGAATCCAGTTTATTTGAGACCTCTCCTGCTACTATGTCTCTCCACGATGCATTTACAGACCATACAGGCCCATTATGCTCTCAGTGTCCTCTTTCTCCTCTCTTATTCCTCATAACCCATCACTTCCCTAGGGTGCTTTTCTCCATATTTTCGTTGCTTTGAAATCCTGACCATCTACCAGGAATTCTGAGGTTGTCAGACAGGATAATTTATTTGCCCCTGGCTTTTAATTTGACGTGTAATTTTAAGGAATGTGCTTCCCTGGAAGAACATGCTCGAAGGCACCAGTCCCATGCCTTTCTGTGGTCGCTGTGGATAGGTAAATGTGAGTGTTGCTTGCCCTTCCAGGGAGCTCGGGTGGAGCGCAGCCGTGGCTGCTCATGCAGGCCAGCTCGTACGTGTAGCACAAACCGCACTGTGAGTTTCTCGTGCCATCTTTCTAAAAACTGCTTAGCCAGACAGACTGATTCAGCAGTCGTCAAACCTGCCTCATGTTTGGATGTTGTATGCGAGGATTTGAATATTCAGGAAAAAAGAGTTTTCTGTTCCACAGAATTGGAGTGCTGTCAGAGGTTTTAGAGATACCTCCCTCAGCTGCTTGCATGAATTCTGAAGTAGTTAAGATTGCAACAGGATAAGCAATATTCTCTAATCTTAATATTTAGCTCAGAGAAATGCAATATCTGTAATGATGCTTAGTATTTTGTAAGAAAAAGTGACATACATTTACAAAAAAATAGGGAATACCTCTTCTATACCTAGATATTAGTATATTCTCTCATCAAATCACTGAACCTGATTCTACAGCTCTACCTATCTAAATGTGAATGAAGTGTGAAACCGGTAGAGTTATCCAATGCTTAGCACAACTGAATACAGGTTTTAACACTAAGTAAGTGTATTTTTAGTGTCATGTCATTGGAGTGACCATAATTGCCATATAACAAACAAAGAACAATAGAGTCATGAGCTTTGAGCTCTGTGTAAGACTCCATGTTTGTGGGTATGTACGTATAGGAAATAAATCTCGTAGATTTATACCTTGTAGATTGCCCTGGAAAATCCATGTAACTCTCTAAGAAAAGTGCTTTCTAGGCTAATGACAACACTCCAACAAAATATATATATATATATATAGAATTTGGGTAAGGACCGTCGTACCCTCTCAGTAGCTTCCCAGCATTTTGACTGTAAGAAAGGCCCAGTTCGTTTAGTCTTCACATGGTTATTAGAAATAGTCTGATTTTGACTACTACTCAGTGTTTAAGCAAGCATTAAAAATATAGGATATTTTCCTCTGTACACACCCTCCCTGACTCCAGAGAACTGAATCACTGTCAGTTCTCTGCATTTCTGGCAGATCATCTGGCCGTGTTGCAATCCAACTTTTATTTCAAAGCACTGTAGAACTTGTGTGGGTCTCAGACCAGGCTAGTTCACAGAGCAATCCTGTGAATGACAATCCTGTCATACCACTGCTTTTTGGGTTCGTATCCTTTGTATTGTTTAGTCCTTGAGGCTAAGGTCTTCAAGAAGTCGGGGGAAGAAGCCATGGATAAATAAGCTATATAGCCACATATCAGATATGTATGAATATATTGACAATGGAATGGACTCAAAAACATGCACTGTGTGTGTGTGTGTGTGTGTGTGTGTGTATATATATATATATATATATCAGTAGAGTGAGTGTATCAGAAGTGTATCAAATAGCACAGATGTAGAGTCCTGAATATGAATAGTGGCTTCTCCTCAGGGGGCTTTATGGGGCTTCTGAGCAGTCGTGCAGTTCTTCTCAGTGAGTTAGCAGCAGTGTTGGTGTTTATACTGTCATCTCCTGCAGAACATTTTCCAGCTGCTTTTTTACCAATGTATGGTTGTTGTTTAGCATAGTCAAATTTGAAATTTGTAGATGTCCTCCACTTGACAGCAATCAACAGATTATAAAATTACAGCAAACAGAAGGGAAAGTTGTAAAGAACTTAGCACTGCCTTTCTCATAAGTTAGAAATCAGACTTCATTTTTTGATTATTAAACATCATAGCCATGTATTATAATTTAGGTTGAAATTCTGTATTACAAAGTAAATGAAAGAGTTCTTACAGAATTTTGTAGTAAACATGAGGTTCATAAAGTCTTTATGTCCGTAAAACATTTAATTAATGAAAGTCAAACATGGATAAAAACAATTTACTCTGATTTACAGACTCCCTTCATCTGGAAACAGCTGCTTAATGTTCTTCTTAAAAACACAGCTTGATTCTTTCAGTATTAACAAGCTATTATTGTGAGTTATATCCCTCTTTCAGTGCATAAATTCACTTAAAGTGAATGTAGAGAAGTTTATAAAATGCAAGCTTAATGTTGTTGTAACATATGTTGTAAGGTTTTTAACAGTGACAGTTTTGATGAAAGACATTTCTGCTTTGCTCTCATAAATAAAGCCTTCTTGTTTGCCCTGCTTCTTAATGTCTTAAGAATCTGTGTCCCCTCTGAATGACTCAATAAACTGTATAACAAGGTTATAGGAAAAGTTGAAAAGACCTTGGTTTCTGTTTTCAGTCTTAAATACATTTATTCTTAAGAGTCCTCAAACAAGCCTATCTCTAATTCTGAAATATCTTTGAGTTAGCAAATTGTCAAGAACAGAAATAAAATCCTACTTGTTGAATCTTAGCTGCAATACAGGAATTTACAAACAGACATTTATATGGCCATTTGTATTACATTTCTGTGGCTCTTTTTTTTGACAGAAGCAGCTGTGTTTGATTTCCTTTTATGCATTAAACAGTTTTGACTATTTTGCAAGATTAAACTGCAAATTCATGCAAGCGTCGCAGTAGCTCAAATCTTTGTTTTTTGTTTTTTGGGTTTTTTTTTGTCTTTTTTTGGTGCTTTTTTTTCCCAAAGGAAAAAGTGTGTACAACTTTGCAAGATAAAATTTATTTCTCTTTGAAATTAAAATTGTATTTATAGATGTGATATGTCAGAATTTTTATATTTTTGTATGCAATCCCAGTCTTGAATATTTTCCACATAGCAACAAGTCACATAAAAAAGGCGGAATGTGCAACCCCCATGTGATGGCAGGGGCACATCACAGTCCCAGGATGCAAAAAGGCTGCTTAGGCATGAGCACAGGGAACAACACATGGCCTTGGATGTTATTTTCTCTGCATCTGCCTTATGTTTATTTTACTTTCCTGAGCATCTCATGAAATGATGAACTGTAAGCCAAGTAATGGACTAACTGAAAGCATATAAGGCATCTTCAAAGACTTGTCCTTTTCTGAAAGGAATTTGTTTTTCCTTTCTTCTCGTATTTCAGCACTTCAGTAGCCAACATGTCCTTAATAGGTTTACATGTAGCAAGCCTCGTGCCAAAGTTCTCTTTCTGTGATTTGTTGGAGGGGTAAGGCTTTGCTTTATGCTTGAAGATTGTATTTGTCTTCTTTATATGTAATTGGAGTCAATAAAATAGGAAGAAATGTCATACAACTAATAACACGATCAAAATGTTCGTTTAAAGAATATTAGTGCAGAATGACTTGTAAGAGGCAGCTTGATTTTTAAATTCAGCAACATAAGTAACAGTGTATTTGTTCTTTTTCATAAATATTCTTGGTAAACATTTTGTTTTCTTTTTATGTGTTTCAGTTACTTTGCTTATTGACAATTATTTAATGCTATTTCTAGGTCGATCGCCAGTCCCAGTTTATTCAAGGCTATCGAGTAATGTATCGCCAAACATCTGGCCTACCTACTCCAGCTACATGGCAGAATTTGGAGGTCAAAGTCCCAACTGAGCGCAGCGCTGTCTTAGTCAACTTGAAGAAAGGGGTCACTTACGAAATTAAAGTTCGCCCTTATTTCAACGAGTTCCAAGGAATGGACAGCGAATCAAAGTCTGCCCGTACCACTGAGGAAGGTTAGTAAAATGGTCAGAAGAAGCAACAGACATACATGTCTAGTACTGGAAGTCAAATCAAGCATTATCACTTTGGTTATTTTGTGTATGCATTTCTTCAACTGCATTTCTTTTATATGATCTTTATCTGTTTAATACAGAATTGGCATTCGAATTCAGATTCGTAGTCAGTTTTGTGGGCCAGGACAGGCACTCAGCCAGTCTCACCGTATTCTAGCTGATTTCTGATCACTATGTGTGAGAAGTGGCTTTGAGTCTCCAAAATGTCTGTGCAGAAGCCATTCTTTTCTAACCAGTGTTGTCTCAAGAAAGGATTTTGGTCTGGACTTTTAAAGTAAAGCTAATACATGAAATCTTTTGCAGATGAGTGTTTAAAAATTAGCCAATCACTCTGAATAAGCAATATTACTGTGAATGAGCAATAACAATTCCAACTCATCTATTCGGACTAGAGAAAGACAATATTTTTGCTCTTCTGAAGGACCTGCATTCTCAAGGGCATTCTGCTCTGCGGTTTCTCCTAGCACACCTTTCATGAAATTGTTTAATCCTTCAGAGAGTTCAATCAGTTTCCTTAAGTACCTTTCAAACCTACACCAAAATGTGAAAGTTATTATTTTGTTTAGAAATAAACTCTCTATGGCTATTTTTTATTGAAAAGCAAATAAACTGAGATGAGGTGTAAATAACTTTTACAAGAGACCTCCCTACCTATATAGTGCAACCCATTCCCAGAGTCTGAGCCATCATCAGCA
Organism: Crypturellus tataupa; assembly: GCA_034781795.1. NCBI lineage: Eukaryota > Metazoa > Chordata > Aves > Tinamiformes > Tinamidae > Crypturellus > Crypturellus tataupa. Next base: position 449,942 of record JAWLRI010001111.1, read on the forward strand.
TTTCTGCTGTAAAAGTAGAGGATGATCTTTAAAGTGAGGGTTCATCTTATGGCTGTTTCATTGATTTCTTTCAAATTATGTGAAGGAAACACAGGTGAAGTCTCAAAATGCTCAGATGCTTTTAGCAGGTTTTGAGTGCACTCTTTCTTTCTTATGGAATTTACAATCTTAATGATTTACTGAGATTTCAATTAGTGGTGATTGTTAAAATACTTTTTAATTCTAGAATAAACTTGCACTTTTCACTTTGTTTTGGTTTTTGCCCAACAAGCAAGTAAACATGCATATGACTTGGTTGTTACCCCTGCTTTACAGGAAAATTCAATGTCCTGGAGCTTGTATAGAAGCACATAGAAAGAAGCCAGTGTTCAAATCAGTATTAAAATTTAGTACTTTTTGGTTCTAATTTCTTTGTTTAGAAACAGTCTTAGTCTGTCAGTAAAGAATAGTTTTGCAGTAGCCTGAATAAATCTTAAAAAAAAAGAAAAGGAAAAAAAAAAGAAAAAGGAAGAAAAGTGAAAAGAAAAGCTTTCTGCAGCTGAAGTTGCTTTTCTGAAGGTAAAATGTAAGACTTTCCGCCTCACTAGTAGATTTTATTCTTGTCTATTTTTAATTTTGTTGTATTTTTAGCTCATCTGTCTCCTCCTGCTAATAGTAATTTAAGAACAACTGGAAAAGAGAGGTTTTTTAGCCTCCAGTCTGTATCCCTAAAATGCCTGAGGAATGACGTTTTCTTTTGTAATTCTCATCTGCCAGCAGACCCTGTTAGGTACTTTATATCTTTAAAGATCACTTTCTTCGTGTGGAATAACTTTCCATATAATGAAGATTTTTAAAAATTCTCTTGCCTACAGATAGGTATAAATTACAGTCTATGATCTGCTTTGTAGATTAATATAATCTTCAAGTAGTTTTTATACAAGCATCTTTTTAATAAAGCAGAAGCCTATAACATGCAGTACTATCACTAGTCAAATGTCAGCCCCTGTAAACAATTCCTCATTCTTGGGTAATAACATTAAGTACCTTTGTGAGATAATTAAGCATTTTTGTAGATGCAGTTCTACAGAGATTTCCCTTAATTCTTCACATTATCTTTGTAATTTTGCTGGTGTTCATACATTTTCAAAAATACCATCAACCAAATGTATAAAGAATGTGGTTTACTTCCCATCCTGCGGAGACAGATGTCAGTCTACAGAAAGGTATATTGGTAGCTGTTTAGCCTTTGGTTCCATTTTGAAATTCGGCTTTTGAGACTGACATTTTAAAAAATGTCTCCAAAATGTGTTTTTTAGCAAATAGTTTGTAAGGGTGACATGAGTGTTGGAAGTCTTGCACAACATCAAGGTGAATAACCCTGGTAAAGGCAAAGCGCAACCAAGAGGCAGTAGCAGCTTCTGGCTGGATTGAATTTTACATGGAATGCGACTTCTGAGGGCTACCTCTGAAAATCAATTTGGCTGCAGTTAGACTTTTCCTCTGCATCCGGCATTTGTCACAATTCAGTATCCATTCATCTCCTGCCTCGTTGGCCTTGTGAAGGTAACAAATGGAATTGTGTTGGGCCGCGCCTGGGAAAGATGAGCAGCGATTTGGGTTCTTTCATATCTGTAAGAAGAAGCTGAGCACTGGAATAATTGACCTGTCAAGAAGCAGGCAAGGTGTTCTCCACAAGCCAGCAGCAGGGGAAATGAGAAAACGGTTTTAAAAATGTTATTTTTCAATGTGGTCTATTTAATAACTGCAGCAGTGTCAGACAAGTGGCTTAATTTATATCATGGTGCCAGCTTACAGAGTGATATTATCATAGAGAGAAGAGGCAGGACTGTTCTATACACATGTGTCTACCTATAGAAAGAAAGAGCTAAACAGAATATTTCATTTGATAATTTTCACTTCTTGCTTATTTTTACACTTCCTCTAAAGACAGATGATAAATTCTTCAATTACATCTACTATTTTAAATCTCTTTTGGAATATCTTTATGGAGTAGCATTTTTTTTCTGCGTTTTGTTTGTCACCAGTGTTAAAAAATCTAATGGTCAGTAATGGATGTCTTCTTAGTTTTTATCAGCAGTGTCTATTTCTGCTTACCTTAGTGCTTAAAATGAGATTTCCATTGCATTCATCAGTTGCAATTTAGGTGTCACTTCAAAATTACTCTGTATCTTCCTAGAAACATAAAGACACATTAATAGACTGTTAACCAAAATATTTGTGCAGTTTAAATGCAAATACAAATGAGGACAGTGTGTATTTGTTAAATATTAGATTAAACAGTTCATTTTACAGGTTCTTTAGCATTTACTTTGCTCGCCTTTGTACTCTCTCACTCTCTCTAGCTATGTGTATATAAGAAATTATATTTCTGAGTGCCTTTTATGTTTTTGTGCAAGGATGAAAGTAAATACCTTTCTGCAAGATATTCCGTATTATTTAAAAATCAAAATGAGTTACACAGTGTTAAGCCTTGCCATTTTCAGAATTTTTTATTGTAAAATGATATTTTCATTATTGCAGCACACACACATTTATTCACAGTTTTATTGTTACGGTATAACTTGAAGAATTTTTAAGTGCTATTTTTCTGTACTATGTGGCAAATTGTTTCACTTGCCATAAAGTGCAGACTCCAACCATTTCCTTTTCCAAATTTATGCTTTGCACAATTGCAAGGTGCAGCCGAAGACAATCTTTCTGTTCTTCCCTTGAGCTGGCTAAGAGTCAAATGCCCACAGCAGAGCTCCATTTCTTCCATCCAGTGCCCTGCTTCTCTGCATCATCCAAGGTCGCAAGGACTCAAACCACCACTTGCCTTGCACCTGAACCTGCCTCTGAAAATGCTGCTGTCAGAATGCAACCTTACTGGGCAGTCACGCATGTACCATGCTTCTCAAAATATTTTGTTTTGTTTTGTTTTTTTACTTAGTTTTATAGGTCCATTTTGTTAAACTGGGTAATTCCTGCAACAAGCTGCTTCAACTCTTCAAGGTTAACAGAGGATTTGAGCTCAGATCCTCATGCCTGTGCCAGCTCAAATACTGAGAAACATCCAAAGTGGGAACTTAGCCAATCTCAGAAAGGCCACAGGAAAAAATAAGGAAATCTGTAATGGCTTGGCAAGCTTGTATACTCCTTGTATCTGGTTGTGTTAAACCTGACAGACATTAATACAAAGAAGTCACTGATTCTTGCTTTATTTTTTTGGAGAAACATGGTCCAAGGATGTTCACACAACCAGGGACAGCTATTAGAGATAAGACCAGGCACCCTCAGAATTCATCAATTAAACAGTTCTCTGTGGGTGTGAATACTCTGCACTAAGGGATTGGCATTAGGAAGCCGCGACCCACAGTGTGAGAACCAGAGGATTATCAAATTAGATTTGGAGGTAGGGGAGGGCATAGTAAATATTTTAGGCTCTGGTCCAAGGTCTGCTACGTTTCTTTGGAATAAGCATCCATATTTAATTCTGGAAATATTTTAAGATTATATTAGAGGTGATGAAAAATAAGAATAAAAATCTAAGAGATCTACATACTTAAAGATATTGTCTTGGGAGAGAACGTCTCTGAGTGTCAGGTTGCTGGGCTTTGGTACAGTGTCCTGGAGAGGTATCACTACCTTTGCATAGCACCACTGTGCTTCCTTTAGTAGTATATTTGCAGGCTCTGTGTATTGGTTTTGTTGAAGCCTAGATAGGCAGGCTAGGAAGGACCCTAGGTCCAGTTAAGTGTAGTTGTCCCCATTAATAGTTTCTTTTCCAAGATGTGTATCTTAAGATCTTAAGAAGCCAACAGTGTCAAGGTGGTAGTCCCTAGTTTAGATGTGTCGTAGAAAAGGGAGGCTGCAAAGCATTTAAATCCCTTGGCATGGCTATGGGGGGACGTGTGCCACACAGCGTGTGCCCTGGCAGCCAGAGCTATGATGGGAGAGCCCCTGCGTGGAGATGCGGCAGATGCTCACAGGGGGGACTGTTTTCTTCATTATTAGCGCTGAGCTGCTGCATCACTTCCCAAGCAGCGTGTTCTCGGCCAAGGAAAGCACCCTGCTGCCGGTGTCACTGCGAGGGGGCTTTGCCAGCATAGCTCTAAGCACTAATGGCTATGATATTTTTTTCACACTTCCAGCCAGTGTAGCTGTGCTTGCAAACCTTTGCTCTGTAGGTCTGGCCTTGATAGTTGGTGACCAGCAAAACAGCTGTGGATGGTAGAAGCAGACATAAAGAGAAAGGAGGACTTGCCAAGGGAAAAGAGGCCATAAATATGTATGTATGTAACATGGCCTAATTTATCACTTCCCTATTCAGTGACATTTAGTGCAAAGCCCTGAATACTTTTTTTTTTCTCCCAGGACTTACAAGATTTTATGTTTTAATCTCCTAAGTTAATGTATTTTTGGAGGACAAATAAAAACAAAAATCCTTGAACATCTACTGCTGTGCATTCTTATTAGATGATGTGGAGAAAGAAGAATCGAAACACTTTTCAGAGCGGATGAAGCAGCCTCACATTAGGACTTAGTTGTTCTACCCATAACTAACCATGCATATTAAAGAAAACAAATGCAAACCTAAGAATAATTCCAATGCAAAATCAAGATATGCTATATATAAACGAGGAGTGATTTGTATTGATTCTCCATTGCCACAAATTCTGCATTTTCATTCAGAGCTATACTTCTCTTCAGAAAGCCATTTTTCAAAATTGTCAGTGCCTGACAAAATATGCATACCTAGGCCTGCAGGGAGTGTGAACTTTGTATATTCTGTACTTGCTCTTACACTATTTCAGCAAAATTTGTGCTCTCGCGAGTGGTTTAATGTCTGCCTCTGTTTGTGTTTGGTGTAGCTCCAAGTGCCCCTCCTCAGTCTGTTACTGTCCTGACAGTTGGAAACCACAACAGCACAAGCATCAGCATCTCTTGGGATCCTCCACCTCCAGATCACCAAAACGGAGTCATCCAGGAGTATAAGGTACAAAGGATGGTTAATGGGAGGGGTGGGAGGTTGCAGAAGCAGCCTGCTTGAATTCTTGAGTTACAGAGCAGTGGTGTTGTTTATGGACTTTGATTCTGATAGAGTTTGTTGACAACCATATAATAATATGGAGAAAGAGTTCCAAGTGATTGTGTCTTTTTTTCCCTTTCATTTTAGGCAGTAGTATTGTTATACTAAAAACAAAAATATCGTAAGCTTGATGTGGAATAGAGCTCTAATTGACAGCTAGTTCATGATATTTCTTTCTTTCTCTTGCTATGGAAGAATTCTGAAGTGGGCAGAGGTGTTTTTGTGGGTTTTGTTTATCTGTTTGTTTTTTGTTTTGTTAAAGGCTTCTCTAATCTCAAGATAGTATCTTAGAGTTTCTTCAGTCTGGCAGAAAAGCTGTCAGGAAAGCTCCTTCTCCTGCCGTCTGCAAAAACAATATTAAAATACTTCAAGGTCAAAGTCCATAACTGGCTCTGGGAAAATCCAGGTTTTCTTCTGGGTACTCTCTTGGTCAAGATTCACAACTAGGTTGTTTGCTCAGAGGAATAGGTTGAATCCCATATTATATACAGAGTTGTTATATCTGTGCTTCCTACATTGCTTGCATTGTCACAGGGTTGTCGCTATGGGACACACTATTTGATAAATACATTGACTGTGGGCAATTTGTATATCTAGTGTGAAATCGTTAGTTCAAGTAGAAAAACAGTTTCCTTGGCAATTTTGCAAAGGGTAGAAATGGTAGTGTTAGCTTTTTGGGTTACAGTTGATTATTTCACAAAAAAAGGATGTAATTTATTCTTTTGGATCTTGTGGGAACATCAGGAAAGGAGAAAGTGCTTGGCTTTTAAATGAACTTATGTTTCAACTTCTGGCAGTTTATCATTCGTTCAGAGGGTTGTAGTAAGTGCTCACAATATTTATGTGTAGCATAGCACTTCTTTTGTTCTACTTTTGATCAATATCGGGATTTATTAATCCCAATATTTTATTGACCTCATTTTCATATCATTTAATAATTATATTTTGTCTTAATTCATCTTCATACCAACTCCAGTATAAATCAATATTAAACATCAATTCCATAATCATCTCTATTCTCTGCATATTATGATTTCCTTGCTGTGTAGTCAAAGTTAGGAAATTATGTAGTTCAAACATTACATAACAACCTTACTAGTGTAAATATTTTGTACATGCTTAGTAGAAACCAAGGTTTTCAAAGATGGGCTTGAAGAGTTTTTATACATAAGTATGCTATTTGATTTTAACAAGAAGTTGAAAAACCAGTAATTTCAAAATCATTAATCTGATTTTGAAATGAAGAATAAAAATAATTCTATAAGCCACGTTTTACATGTAGTGAAGCCCTGTAATATTCCTGTATTTTGAAATTCACATGTCTAGAAAGTATCTTTCCTCATCTGCAAAAACAGCACTTAAATCTTTATAACATACTAAAACCTGAGATCTACTGTGTGGTTTTGGTACCTTATAATTTGACATAGGTGGAATTATGGAGCCTAAGTATAAGAATGAATTGCAGTAGTCTCTCCTCCTATTTCTGGCCTGCAAATAAGATCTGCTTGTGGTTAGGTGAGTCAAAGTTTCTTTTGTCCTCCAAATCTCCTTCTGTGACTCACAGAGAAAAGATTGGATGTGATAAAACTCTGGACAGGATCAAAAATAAGGATTATGAGAACCTTATTGTTGAAAAGACACATCAGTTGGTTGCTGATTGTAGTTCCACCAATACTTTCTTCTGCTATTAGACTTACGTAGCGTACATATGATACCTTTATGCATTGATTTCCATGCACAGAGTGGTACTAAATACCTTCTTTAATAATACAAAAGCACCCTGTGCAGATAACATTAACTGAAGAAGAATCCTTAAAACATCTTAGTTTTGAAACATCTCAAAAAAATGTGGGAGAGAGAAATAAGAACAATCTGGAATGGTACACCATTCTCATCACAAAATGTTGATTCAGATAAAAGAGGATTTTGTGTTGGTTGAATTAGAGAATAAATGAGTCAGGAACTGAAATCTAAATTTCTAAAAAATATAAACTATGATAACAGTGGTAGTAGAAAGCAGGTTGGTACCTTGGCAAGTCCAAAATAAGTGATTGTCATGCAGTACCTTCATATGTGATATCTATGCGCTGTTGTTTATGAGTAGGAGGAATTTCATATTTTTTAACTCATCAACTTTTGTCCCAGATCTGGTGCCTAGGTAATGAGACTCGATTTCATGTCAACAAAACGGTAGACGCAGCCATTCGCTCAGTAGTAATAGGCGGCCTGTACCCAGGTATTCAGTACCGTGTGGAAGTTGCTGCAAGCACCAGCGCAGGCGTGGGAGTGAAAAGTGAACCACAACCCATAATAATTGGTAAGTGATTGTCTATTCTGTTACTTTGTTTTGCTTGCTTTGACACTCAGAAATGCCTTCTTAAACCACGTCCAGAAGCATAAAAATCTGTGGAGCAAAAGACAAGGTGCAATTCGAATTGAGGTAGTGAGCTTTTAACATCCTGCTGATATCATATTCTCTGTGTGTGCAGAACTCTCGCAGAACACAGTGAAATAGATCCTTTTCTCCCTGAGACATATTACAAATCCGCTTATCAAGTAAAACTAATTTAATTCTTTCTAATGAATTTACCACTTCTGCAGTTTGACAGATTTATGGAACTAGCAACAATAGCTCCCTTTTCCACTTGTTAAAAAGACTGTAATATTGCTTTACTTACACCATTGGTACCTAAGGCTTTATTTACAGCTGATTTTATGAATATTTGAAGTCAGTGTTTCTCTGCTACCCCAAGCAGATGAGCTTCCTCTGTCAAAGAATAAGTGGCCTCTATTCCAAATAGAGAGCAAAGGTGGTATTATCATCTCTTGCTTTGAAAGGATTGTTTCTTATTAGTGGTTTCCGTACTGGATTAATTTCCTGACCTGAGGGAAGCATAGATTCTGTTTCTACTGAAATTCTTTTCAAGTATAAATTATGAATGCAAAAACAATATGGGAAGGGTAGGACTAGGAAAAAAGTAACCCTATTTAGCAAAACTGAAAGGAACTGTGCATAGCAGCACCTCTTCAGGGTGCCTAATACTGGAATTCTGTTACATTTTTCTGTATGATCAAGTTTAATTATGTCTTTAATCACAGTTTAATTATATATATTTTTATTACTGGTTTGTGGGTATTTTGTTGCTATTAAACATTTTCTTTTCTAGAAAACATTATCAACAAAGTGTCTCAGACATGAACTATTTTACTATGGGTAGACCTTTTACAGAAGGCTGGACCCTAGGCATAGCTTATCCATTTAATGATGTTTAGGATCTCCATGTGTCATGATATTTAGGTATTCCTATGTACTTCTCCCTTGTTGCAGAATTAAGGGTACACCAGCTTTGGATATATTGATACCAATATCAATACCAATGCAAGAGCAGAGCTGAAGACATAATTGGTTTTATAAAGAGGCAATCACAGGAACTCCAAAGAAAAGAGGGGGGAAAAGGTCTTCTAGAATTGAAAGCAATAAATTGATTTTGGAAAATGAAGGGAACCTGTCCTCTAAAGACCTGGGTTTGGGACCTTTGTGTAAATAACTCATGATGTGATATTAGTCTGTCTTTGCATTCACTTTGATCAGGGTTATTCAGTTTTCCAGAGTATTGCTGAAAGGAGTCCATCCAGCTAGATGCTAAACGCACTGGTCTTGTTCCAGCAAAGCACTTAAGCGCGTTTCAATTTAAGCATGAGAGTAGTCTCGTGTCACTTAACTTGTTGTGAGTTAAACTTGCACTAAAGTGCTTTGCTGGATGATTGCCAGAATGCTCAGCCCCTAATCTGGATATAGCCCTCCATCCTGTCTGTTTGCTTACAAAAACTGGCTGACATAATCAGGAGTTAAATCTACAGAGATCTATATTGTTACACAAAGGAGGAAAGGGACACTAAGATGCAAATTTAACAAATAAGCTACAAAAAAAAAAAAAAAAGGCAAAAAAGCTATTTGGCATTTAGAAACTTATTTTTGTCCTGTTAAACTAACAGTGATATTTATTTGTTCCTTTAATGATCCCAGAATGTCTCAACAAGTCTGTCTGATAGCATTTCTGCACATTTACAGTCCTTTACATGAAAGTAATTAATAGAGTCTCTTCTGTTTGGCTTGAGTTTCTGTTCTCATTTCTTTTTTCCCTTCTGGGAACACAAAACTGGATGTGGTTACTACTTGTATGATCTATATCTGCTTTTTCTGTATATTCCGTCTTTCTATTGCCTCTGAGCCATAGTTGCTCGCTATGTCCTCTGGTTGGTAAAGACAACAGAGTTCAGGTGATACAATTTCTGAAAATTTGAGTTGGTAACACTTGACATTTGGCTAAGAATCAAGCAAGAAAATATAATTGTTATGTAATTAAAATATAATTATGTGGTTTAAAAAGTAGGTAATGAATAAACCTCGTCACATTATCATGAATGAGAAAAACATCATCAAGTGGTTGTTCTGTAATGGAGTACCACCTGGCCCAGTGCCTCCCTGAACTATCTAACAACTTGCAAAGAGAATGAACAACTGCAGGAATGCTTAAGCGTGGAGAGAGCAGGGCGGTGAGAAGAGCAACTGAGACGTTTTGCTAAACAGTGTGGCTTTGGAACACAAGAGACCCGAGTGGAATAAAAACACCTCCTTTCTTCTAACAATACAGGAGACGTTGTTCTAAGGAGTTATTCTGCAAATGGCTGATGTTCGTCATCTACTGAGTTCCCCGGTCAGGTCAAGATAACAATCTGATCCAGAAAGCAGAAGGCAGGAGACTACTGAGTGATAGAAAATATATTATTTCTTTGGTTGGGAATTGTGTGGCTCTTACCGATGTACTTTAAGCAGGATGTTAAAAAACTGTGTAGAAGAATCAAAGAGAATCAAGACTAACATTTTTCTGATCGCTGTTGATATGGAATGCCGGAAACAAAACTGAAGCTAGCAATATTTCTGTTATTTCTCTTGATCAACTGGCCTGTTCCTGCTTACATTCCATCATTGGCATAATAATATGAGGAACAGCTGCAAACTTTCACAGTAATAGGTACAATTGAATCTGATGTGTCTAATTAATTTTTGGTCCGACAAATTAGTTTTGTTCTTCATTACTCTCCAATGGGAGGAAGACATTATATTTCATTATGTTTTTGTCTTCAGGAACAATGGAGCGTTGCAGGTCACACACATCCCTTGTCTGTGCTCTAATTAGTTGAACTGACAGCATTGTTATAGAAACACCTGCACTATATGAAATAGTACCCTAGTACCTTGGATGACATATATACCACTTCTAGTAAAATATTATCTAAAGAAATACAAAATTAATGTCATTTGTTTGCCCAAACTCCTATGATTGTATTAATTTTACTCAACATCAGTGGGCACATTCATCGTGTACCCATTTGTTTCTCAGCCCCTGAATTCACAAAGCATATGTTATAGTGACATTTAAATGAATTATTACTTTTGCACGTGTAATTACTAGGCACTGGGAGGGTAGAGCAAACACCAGACTGCTAACTTTAGAAGGTAATTTGGAGACAGATTGTACCTTCCCCCAGAAGAGCCCTTGGGAGATTATAAAGTCCACTGAAACCTCTCTCCGGGCTCTCTGCCATTTGTTTCCACACCCTCCATTCAAACACGACCAGTTTTTGACCTCAGAATAAAGTCAGGATCTTCAGCACCAGAACATTTTGCAATCTTTAGCAGGAGGCAATCATTCTTTCCTTGTATGCAGGATGATCTGCTGCTGAAGGTGGTGTCCCCAATGCACTTCTTCCCCGCTCTTCTCCACAGCAGCACAACTGCCACCGATGCAGGGTGACATCATTACCTGCTTGCTCACCGTCCTGCTGCTGTCACCTGGCCTCCAAAGGGCGCAGAAATTAACTGAAAGTTAATGCCAATTAGAGCTACATCAACTCCCATGCTGATTTCTATTAGAAAATCAATTGTGTGCTTAGAAGAGCATGCTACAGAGTGCCTCTTTCTATTAAGCTTTACCCTCAGTACCTCCTCTTTTTGCACTGGGATGCACCTATAGATTGTTTCTATGGGCAACAAGGAAAGGGCAAATCTTGCAAAGGAGCCACCGCTGCCTCCCCTCGTTTCCTTGCTCACTGGGTTGTTAATCGCTCTTGCGTCAGGGTGGAAACTACTGGGCCTTCGATAGCTGGCAGGAGGAAATAGGAGTGCTTTGGTTGCAGAGGGCTGCAGCACTCCCTTGGCGCTAGCAGAGCTTAGCAGCACGACCCAGTGTAGAGCAGAGCGGGGCAGGGTCTTTACGCTGCCTTTCTGAACGTGAGCAGGCTGCGTGTGAGAGCTGCTCTGTGGGAGCGGCTCGGTGTGCGGGAGGGCTGCCTCCCTTCTGGAACAGCGCTGCTGAACCCACGCCAAGCGCTCACACTGCTTCAGCAGTTTGTTTGCAACAGCAGACGGTCATCATTGCTAAATATTGACATGGTGATGAAAGAGGGAAAGCTTAATAAAATCACAGAGATCATCAACAGTGTTATAGCAATGCAATGCACTGCACTGCGTTTCTTCTGGAGTTACTTGATCCAGCTCCGAGCACCACAGAGGGTGCAGAGCTGCCCCTGCACCAGGGCGCTGCTGGGACAGACACGATCTGCAGTGTCTGCCGGCCACGGTGCCATCTGTGAAACCTTCAGCCTTGATTCTTATTCACAACCTGATCTGGCTGTTGGTCTGCTGTAGAGAGCCCTTCCTGGAAATAAATGGATAGCATCCGACTTTTCTCTCCTGTATCTGCTTTAGCAAACAACCTTGTTTGTTTGCTTTAGAGCAGAACCAGCATGCTGACACAGCGGCAGTTTTGTTTCAATAAGTGACTAGTAAATTTAACCATTGCTGAATTATAGAAGAGGAATACATACATTTTCACAGCAGGGTGTTATTCTACAATATTTTAAACAATTTTCTCCAAATGACCTTTTCAGTGCTTTATTCCCATATATATCTTCTGTTACCTCCATGTGTGATATGCTCTTCTAACTGAGAATCATAGGTTTTGCACACTTTTTTCCTCAGTAAATAAGCTACTCCTGAGGCTTGAAATCTTTCTTCTACATTTATACAGGCATCTGATAATAAGACATCTGTGCTTTGAAGACTGAGCTAAATAAGTCCTTTTTACGCAAAATGATGGCTAATTTCTTCACCATTTCTAAAAGTGTAGGTAGAGATAGTTTATGTGAAATGTATATAGAATCACATTGCACATGTAGAACATATACATATAGAGATGTTCCACATATCCCAACTTTAAAACCAGCTAGGGTATTTACAGGGGAAGTTTGGCTCTGTGTGCTTTATGTTTCCTGAATTTCTGTCCACAGTTTTTATAGGCATTTGTTTGCAAGACAGACACTAAGGTTTTCTTTTTAGAAGAAAATCCTTTTTAAGAGAAAAAAGGAGGAAAACAAACAAACAAAAAACAATAGGAGCATCTACTGAAATTCAGTCTTTTCTAAAGTGCTAGCCACAACTGAGATAGCATGGTATACTGTTGTATATTATTGAGGTGTGCCACTTTAATTGGGACTCCATGTGTCATAATTATTTCTTCTAGGCTATGTTAATAATTTTACACACCCATTTTGGGTGAAAAATAGCATAATTTCTTACCGTGATTTCTTAGAAATTTTGTTAACTAAATATTTTCTCTTTTTTGTCAAAGTTAGTGTACTGAGGATCCATATGGATTACTTTCTCCGTGAAATGATTTCTGAATGATCTTCCACCCAATTAAAAATCCAATAATTATGCCAATAATTATGTAAAAAAATACATAGGTATATTGTTAAAAGACTTTGCACTGTGATCTACTAGGTTAGTGGGACAGTGCTATAGAGTTGTCTTTTCAAATATATGTTTCCAAAATTGCAGTGGTTTATGGGTACATGGCTTTTCCGGTGAGCATTAGTACCGTATAAAGCTGCCCTGGTGTGGGTAACTCTTTAGAGGCATATAACAGCTTTTTAGTTTTCATTTGCAGTACCTGGTTCCTGGTTGCATCACTGCGTCCATAATAAATATCTATTGGCTTTCTTTTGTGCAGGAGGTCGTAACGAAGTTGTCATCACTGAGAATAACAACAGCATAACTGAGCAAATCACTGATGTTGTCAAACAGCCTGCCTTTATAGCTGGCATCGGTGGGGCCTGTTGGGTAATTCTGATGGGCTTCAGCATCTGGCTCTACTGGCGCAGAAAGAAGAGGAAGGGGCTTAGCAATTATGCGGGTAAGAACAGTAACTATTTATTACCATTTCGTCAGGTTCTGTCACGAAGAGCACAGGTGCTGTTAAACCTAAAACCACGATGACCTTACGACTGAGGTGGACTGGGTGAATTGCGTATGCTTGTTTTAAGTGTATGCTGTGAAAATGCCGGTGTATGAGAAGCTTTAAATGCATTGCTCTGAACCGCATTTCATCATTGTCATAAGACAGTCTTTATTTTTACATCTCCGACACATTCAGCATTAAAAAAGGTACAAAGAGAGTTAACTGTACCTCCTATTCCTTGCTTGGAAGGCACTCTGTTCGTGGTCCAGCTTGAGCGCAGGAGGGTGTTAAGACTAAATCCTTACATGAAAAGTTAGAAAGAGTATTTAGTCTTCTCCTTTTTCATTCCTGTGCATTTCCATATTTTTTAAACCACATGCATGGGAAACAAACTTACTTAGCCACCAACTCCATACATGAAACTGGAGGAGGAGAAAATGATATATTAGCTAAAAAGGGATGGTCAAGTTTACCAGTGACAGAGCTGTAGGAAGCTGTGTCTTGGAGATGAAACTGCCTTACAGTGGGATGCCTTTTTACATAAAGCAGGTTGCTCCAAATTAGGTTTAGAAAAACACAGTTGGAAAAGCAAGTGCATCCACTATATGAAAATTTTTCTTCCTCACTCTCCAAAACTTCTTGTTTTATGTTTATTCTGTGCTTCAGGATTCCTATGGATATTTAAGCAGTCAGATGAATATAGCATTACCAGAAAAATGGGATGCTCTGAAACCTAATTTAAACATGAAAAAACTCTTCTTCAAACATTGGCAGAGTTTCTCATGTAGTTCTTATTGAACAATACATTTAATAAGAGAAACAATTTTCTGTTTGAGCAAGACTTGCACATTTGAGTTTTCAGTGTGTTTGCTTTTGGCACTATATCAGTCTACGTCATACCAATATTCTGCTGCTTTGCAAATTACTGCATGAACGGAAAGACACAGTTTCCCCCTGTTGCTGAGCATCTCTAATTAATCCTTCTATAGCCAAAACCCAATAGTCAGTCCCTGTACTAATCCACACAGACCTGACTCTTCCTATCCCTGGCTTTAGCCACTATCAGACCTCTCAATGTCCTCATTGGGTTCACTAACCCTGAAGAAAATGGTTCACAATTTTAGAGGCTTTTTGTTGTTGTTCTTGTTTTTTTTTAATCCTAGTCTGTCCCCTGCTGTATTAGTTTTCTGACAGTTTAGTGAAATGAGGCCCCAAGCCAGCACAGTGGAAGAATTGAGAAAATAGACTTTCCAAAGGCAACAGGCTCTTAGATTGACACAGTTCACTGTGGAGCATCATCCTGAGTGACCATGTAGTTTATATCATTCATAGGGTCTGCTTTTTGATGAGGTATTCTTTTATTTCCTTTAACAGCAGTGACAACTTTTACTCTGAGATGATGCCCAGATTCTTCATATTAAGAGTTAGGCTAGTATTCCTCTCAAACACTATCATATGCATTGGATACAAACTAAGATTACTCTCCCCACCTCCCCTCTTTTTTTTTTTAACAAGCAGAATTGTTAGTCCTGTATGTGAGTTGGCTTAGCCTTTTTTTTTTTTTTAACTTTGAGAGGAAAGTCTTTAACAGATTAAAATGCATCACTGTAAATGGTAATAATAGTTGTAAATGGTTGTAATAGTCATTATAAACAGTGTGTCTCCTGCAACTCATTACTTCTCATGATGTCTGCTGCATCTACTTGTAGTGTGAACATTGCATCATGACAGACTTTCCATTATCAGAATTACAAAATAATGAATGCTTTCTGCAAAGAAAGTTTGTAAGAGATTTTGTTTCAGGATTCATCCTTATGTTTATGGTTTGGAGAAGAGCATGTCCTCAGCTGTGACTGTCATAATTCACTGCTCATCTTTCCAACTGTCATTTCTCATTGGCTGCTGGCTGGTTAGTACTCAAAGCTCAAATGTTATGTCCTGCTTATGGCATTAAACCATGACTGAGAGAGTTCCAGAGGAAACTCCTGCCCTGCAATTAGCGCTTGTTGTCAGGGTCTGTAACTCACAATGTGCTTTCTTGTTTTGCAGTTCAGTCCTTCACCTTCACCCCTGCAGGTACTGTCCATTAGTCTGTCTGTTACGTCACCAGTGCATCGTTGCAAACATGAGCTACCTAAGTGTTTATAAACATGTGAGGTATGCAGAATTGAAACCAAATTAAAGGAGAAACACCACGCCTACCTGGCTGTGACAGTAATGTAGCATGGATTCTCCTAGTGATACCAAGGGAAAGTACAATCATCTGCCATGCTTAACTCCTCTGTCATTATAATTCTGCATACTTCTTACTCTTCTAACTCTTCCAAACAGTGCAGTTTTGAAAATAATTTGCAGGACAAAATGCTTGAACTAACATAACATGAACAAGCATCAGCCACATATGGTCAAATTTTCATCTTGAGGCTCCAAGAAGTATCATAATTATTTCTGAAGATTTGCTAATTAGAGTAGTGGAACTTATCGCTACCTAAGCTGTTAGCTGTGTGTACATCTGCCTTACTTTCAGGTATCCAGCTCTGCACTCAATCCAGCGATTAAGCTATGCACACATTCCCTTTACAGTATTTTTAATTTGAACTATTGGCTTTTATTCTGTTTCTCCATTTCAAAGCTAATTTCCTAGTTATCGTTTCTTTAGTAAACATAGCATACGGCACACCATTATCGTTAGCATGATTAAAAATATGTGAAGAATAAACAAGTATGGCTTGAGCAGCAGGTTGCAAGCAGCCTAGTCAACATATGCGTAGCCAACAGAAATAGTGTATACAATTAGTAGAAATAATTAATACAAATAATGAGCTTCAGTTCTCATACCTAAGCTTGAGAGTCAAAAACTTAAAAAATAATTATACCTCAGTGTTACACTGTAACCAAGTGATAAATTTCAGCTTTTTCCAGGGAAAATCTGTAGTATTTTTGGGTGTGAAGTGTCCTCTCAATTCCACTTGCCAAAGCTGTCTCTTCTGTCCCCTCTGACATCCATATGGTGGAAGCCAATCCTCCTATTGCGTAGTGGAACCAGTTCTCATGCTCAACTAGCTGCTTTCCAGCTGTCTTATTTTTAGCCACGGCTTGTGCATTTTAGCTTGGCAGAAAAGAGCAGCCGACTGTTGAGGATGTTGAGTGAAGGTGGCATTGTCTGCCTGAGGGGCCTGTGAAAATGCTGAGGAGAACTGCTCTCACGGGGGGATTTTGGGGGCTTCTGAATTGCTCGTTCTGGGTTCTTGGCATGTTTGTTCAAGTCAGACTTAGCTGTGGCACAACACATCACGGTCTAAAAGCTTCACTTGCTTTGCTTTGGGACACACCATACAGATTTTCCAAAATGGTATAATAAGGCTTTGCATTTGGTTCCTATGATTGTGCCACTGTCAGCCGCCTGTTGCTGTAGTGTGGTAAGTTTTTTCCATTGTTCTTGTGGCTGACATTGGCACAACACCGAGTTGAGTTGGAGCCACAGGGAATGTGCATGATTCAGTGAAGTTGTTCCACGCATGCTGGGCAACTAGGATATGTCAGAGGCACTGCCAAAAATTCACATTTTGTACAAGAGTTTCAGCATTTTGTGGATTTTCAGGCACTATATCAATATGACACTCTATTCCCTGGTCAATGATAATTTCTGGAGGTGGCTGAGAATCTAAGTCATACAGTATTAAGTCTACCAAATTACAGTGTCTCAAAAATCATGACTTGTAAAAAAATTTTGGAGGAACATAGTCCGTATTTTTATTTTCATTCCCAAAATTCTCTAAGATACGTCCTTAGTTCTCTAGTATTCAAATTTGTGATTGGTGATCTCATTTAGATAAACACATCCATGCTTGTGGAGATTTGATGATATTCAAAACTGTATGTTTTCCCCTTCATTGTTATGATTTGCAAACACTACATTAGTTTCAGATCTAAATATTTAGACAGTGGTATGTAGCTTTTAGAATCTCATCAGAGATAGCTGTCAGTAAAGTTATAACAGAGACAAATTTTTACCAATAGACAGACATTTTAGAAGGTGCACACGTTTTGTTAAAATATATGCTTTAAATTCTTTCTTCAGAAAAAAAGCATAATGTGCAAATTTGACTGTATTACTAATTTGATTGAATGTATTTGTGGAACATTTACATGCTCACTCTGTTTTAGAAACAGATCTGGCTGAATAAAACCTGCATAACTTTTTTTTTCAGTTATTGGTGAGATAGATTTCTTTGCAGTTCTGTTTGCAGTTATTTTTTAGTTGCTTAGAAACATTCTCCCTGATCAATTTCAGATTATGGGTCATTCATTAAGTCTTTACTGGGGCTATTTGTTATGTATCCTATGATTAGACACCTAAGTGACTGAGACTATTTGTTATTTATATTCTATGATAAGACACCTAAGTGGCATAATTTCTGCTTTATGACTAAGCTATGATAGCATTCTGTGCAGAAGAACAAACAGCAAGGATTGTGTTCTTGGTAAAGATTTGTGCCAGGGAAGAGTAATTTGCTGAGTTAAAATTAAGCTTTCTGTATTTGTGAACATTTTCATAAGCACTGACTGATTGTTCAGATGCTCACAAAGAAAATGTGACATTGAAAATCATAGCTTTTACATGTTCACAGTTGAACTGACTCTAGTAGGTACTAAGCTATTAGTACATGCATTGCTTTTCCTCCACTTTTCCTTTCCCCATCATGCCTCATCATAAGGCATTGAATCTGAGTAGTTATAGCACTGCTGAACGTATAGTTTTCAACTATTTTAGTTAGATGAGTGTCTCACCCGGTAAGTAGTAGTGCTGTGTTCTGCAAATGTACAAGATTGTACATTTTGGGGAACATGACACATTTTCAGCAAAAACAAATATTGCAGAGAAACTAAATCCATGTGTTATTCTTTTTTAAGTGATCAGTTCTGTGATACAGAGGATGGTCTTTATGGTCATTGGTTATGATCCCAGAAAGAAAGGCACTCAGGCTCTGAAAAATATCACTTTAAATGATATTACAGGTAACACTAAAAGAACAAGGAGGATTAGTGTAGTGTAGTGAAGTGGATCCCTTCAAATGTTGGGAACCTCAGAATGTGAGCACTGCGCAGGTCTCCAATGAGGGCACAGCCTGCGTGATGGATCCTGGGAATGGTTACTCCGTTTTTACCTTTTGGGTTCTAACATGATTTCCCTAATACAAAACTATTCATCATCTCTACTGTCAAATAAGAGGTTGCTGCTGCGCTTTCAGATAAAGACAAGGACTTGCGGGTGGTGTAATGCCAAGTGGGAGCTACCTGCAGGCTCCCTCGTTAAAATTAGCCAAGGGGTAGGTGCAGCGCAACGTGGGCCCAGAGGCCAGGCTGTTGTGCCACGCTGCACAGCATGGCATGGGCCTGCTCACGCTGACTGTCCCGAGTGTGCCTCACTCTTCAGTCTGCAGAGGTCTTCCAGCTAGGAGCACTGCAGCAGTCAACCATAACTCAGATGATTGCCACATACAACTGCTTTTATGGGATTCCACCTGGTACAAAAAAAAGGAGGCCGGAAAAGGCACCAGCACAGATATCTGACCATTTGCAGTGTAACGTAGGAATTGTTTCCTTCCCATCCGTTGCAATGGTAGAACAAAATTTGTTTATTTAGTACTGAAAGTTGTAATTCTCTTTTCACCTTTCAGTATGAAAACCAAATGCACAGAACCCATTTGTAGAAGTAAGAGGAATATCATTTATCTGCTTATCTTTCCTGTGCCCTCAAGCTCGTGGTCTGCCAGTAACCACTCACTTGAATACTCAGGTGTTTTCAAGATTGTCTAGGTCATCAGTCATGCAAGGAAAGTAAATATGTATTTTCATTTATGAGTAGGTAAGATTATTGAGAGACCAGTGCTCCTTGGGATTAAAGATTTCATGAAACTGAGTAAATAAAAACAAATTAAAGATAGATGGAGAAAGACTTATGGGATGTAACACATTTTATGCACAACTCCTAAAACTGTTAAATGAGGATAAATTATTTGACAGATTCTAAAGGCAGGCAGAAGTTTGATGGCATTTTTATATGCTGATTATCTCTTCTGAGTTAATTCTTATTAAAAGAGGATTAATCTACATTCATATTCGAGGAATGGCTTATCAGAAAAAGAAATGAGGCTTGGCTGGCAACATTAAAGTTTTCATTTGTGCTAGGAAAATGTGGCCTACTAGAGATAGGCATACAGAAAGCTTTCTAAAGCTTTCTTGCCTCAGAATGTCGACTTACTATACATTTGTATTTTTCCAGTTATAGCAGGCATGAAGATTAAGTTTAACCTTGTCAGATAATATTAGTAAATAGTGTGGGTACATCCTTATATATTTAAAAAAGAAAAGCATGTAAAAAGATCTTTAGCATGTGTTGTTTTTCATACAAATATATAAAATATAATTTCCTTAAACATTTATACATTTAAAATGCACTTTGCCTTATACTCTGCATTTTCACAGTGCTTGAAGTATTCCTTAAAAATGTCTTTGTACAGAGGTTATTTTTTTCATCTTTTGAAAACCAATCTCATCCCTGCTGGTCTTCAGCCTTTCTGAGAACATATATCGGATGCAAAGAATGCTGAAAGAGCTTTTTTGCTTCCTCAGTGATAAAAAAACAAGGGAGATGGGTGGGTCAGGGAGACGGACATCCTTCCCTTCCTCCTCTTACATTGCCCCTTGAAATTGCTCTGCATCTTTTTGAAGTGGAGACAGGCTGAATGAAGCCAGCTGTCTGTGTGTTTTATTTTTACAGTGACATCTACATGTCTGCATTGCATTAAGCATGCTCCTATTCAGGCCGTTAGGCTTGCTTCGTAATTGCAGAAATCAAACTGCAGGCAAAAATGCTGACAAAACGTACAGCGGGAATGATAAACATAGTGCTTATGTTGGCAGCCTGACCATATCTTCTGTCGTTAGCTATCTTTCCTTTCACAATATTGATGCTAAAAGAAAGACACCTTCTATCTCCAACTTCAGGTAGCCTGTTTACAGGAGGTATCAGGAATATGATTATTTTTTTCTATGATGTCCAAATGACATCTTCACTTTTAAAAGGGATTTTGGTTAGCCTAGCTGGTAGGCCAGAGCTTTTTTCAACAAGAGCAATACCTGCAATATTTCCTTGTTTCTTTTCTTATGAAGATTATAACCTTGCACTGTTGTAGGATCGAGCAGAAGGAGGAAGAACCTGTATTCTCTCTCAATCTCGTTATGTAAATAGGTACAGTCTTGTCCAGAAAAAAAAGGAGCAATGTAGCAGCAAAGCTCATTTCTTTTTGATAGTCTTTTTTGAATTCAGTGCTAAGCTGAACTTTTTATTTTCTAAAATGCATGGTTTATATTGGGAGAAAAAAGTAGTTATAGAAAGAAGCAGGAAATGGTTTACCACCACCAATACCACCAAACCGTTTATCAACACACAGATAGCGGTAAAGAGAGTATATGCTGTGATATCGGTCTCTTCACAACTAGGTGATATGCCACAGCCAATCTGCAACAATTATGACTCCATAGATGAGTTTTCAAAGCCAAGTCTTCTCAACATGTATCTCACAGCATGTCCTAAAGTTTTTTCCATACTTCACTGCAGAGAAAATAAAACACGTCTGGCAGGTGTTGTGGCTGCAGCCTCACACAAGCTCCTCTATTTTAGCTTTGCTTTATAAAGGTACACTAGGGATATAAATGCTTTGGAGGTCATAAATATTGATTTTGTTTTCCATTTCACATAGTTAAAATCTCACACACTTGTACATACTATGCAAGTTGATGACAATATTACTTTAAAATTATTTCTGGTAGTCTGTAGCCTAAACAAAGGCATTAGTCTCAGGAAGTTTTCAGAAAATATGTTGCACAGGAATTCGCTTAGAATAGTAAAACTGTTGCTGAATACATATCTGGTTTTGGTTTTACTTATTTCTGGAAGGATCAGCTGTTGAGAAGGGGAGGAGGAGGAAGAAAACAGTATCTGTATTAAAGTGCTAGTGTACTTCGGAGCAGCATATTGGGAAACATAGCGAGTCAGTACCCACCTCTTTTAGCACGTGATATCCACAACATCTCAAATTATTCACTTTTAAGCAAAAGGTGATACAATTAGCTGCAACGTTTTTAACATGTCTTCTTTTTAAAGCAGGCTTGAATTTAGTACTTCCCATACTTGCATTTGATTTTCTTTTCATTAATTGGCTTGATTACATCTTTTCCTAATTCAGTTTTAAATATTTTGATATGATACCTGGCAACATTGATTTTCTGATACTGATACTAACATGTTCTGTGGTGATAGGTAATTAATCAATCAACCCAAGCACTCTTCCAGCCGGAGTTCCAAAGGGGTCTGTTTTGTCCCATATTTTTATGTGTATAATATGAATTACCCTAGAAACTGATCAAGTTACAAGTGCGCTATGAAGTATCATCAGAAGTATTTTGCCAGTCAGTGGATTATGTCTTTGATATTTTTAAAAATATCACAGTATTTCCATGAGATGTAGTACTTTTGTCTGCTTAGAATGACCCTGTATTACACAAAGCCTAATCCTGATTTAGTGTCACTTAGACTAATTTTAGCAAAACCTTACAAATAGTCTAGTAGATGTAATTTATTGAAGGGGATAGCTGTCTTAAAAATGTGAAAGAATTCCTGAATGGGGGCCTGTTTTAAATGAAGCTGATCCTGGGCTCTTCTGTTCCTCACTGCAATTCTAACCCGCATCTTCTCAGACATCTTTAAGGATGCAGGTGTCTAGGATCTTGAAATAATCTACTCCTCTGCTTTATCTGCTCTTGACAATAAATAATGGAATGTTGCCACTGAGAAACAGAGTAGCTTTTTGGCTTTAATACAAAATACTTACCCATGATTCAAAAAGGAGCATCGAGCGTTGTCAATTAGCATCTCATTAGTATACAGGTTTACCTATATTGTCCTGAAATGTAATCCTGTTAATATAATTAAGAGACAGATCCTTTTCTTTCTTTTTTTTTTTTTTTTTTTTTTTTGGCAAATACGGCTGAATGGAGCAATGAAAAGATTTTTATGCCTCTGAACATATCCTTGGCATCCCCGATGGCAAGACACAAAACACTTTCTTCTTCTCTCTGGCACTGGTGTGGGTGTATTTATGTGTGCGTGCTCTTTCTTCTACTGAGTTTTTACTCAAAACAGAGTAACTTTATGCTTTTTTTTTGCCACCCTTGAGCTCCGGTAGAGCTACCACCTCTCTGTATTTGTCCTTGGAGGCTGCGTATTTGTGGGGTGACATTATCCTACGGCATTGTGGCGTGATGCTTTTAACTCACTGGAGCAATGCCATTATGGACAGAAGCAGGAGCATGCCAGGAACACGATCCCATCACAGGGCACAGTCTTACACCACAAAGTCGTATGAAGGGCCCTGTGGGAAATGCAGGGCTCTTTACCCGTGCTGCCAGTTTGCCTTGCAAGCTACGGAGCAAAATGATGTTAGTCAATTATGTGCAGTTAAATCCCAAACAGACTGTAATCCTAAGTGAGTTTGATCATTTTTGATAATTTCTGTACTTTATTACGTGATGATGCCAAGAGGCCTCCAATGTTGGACGTGAAGCAATTTGAATTGTTATTTATAATTATCACTAATGGATTTCTCCCTGTCTTATATGTGTGTGTGTGTGTGTATGTACGTTTGTTTTGTTTTTTTTTTTTCCGACCAAAATACAGTCACTTTCCAAAGAGGAGATGGAGGACTAATGAGCAATGGAAGGTATGTTTCACTGTAAAAAGGTCTGTTTCCATCATGTGTATTTCTAAAATTAGGAGTCTGGAAAATTCTATAGGTGATGCTCTTTGGTAATAAACGATCATTTATAAGATTGACAATTCTAGAAGGAGTTAAATAGCCTACCACAAGGTTTAATGATCTATCTGCTCTGCACTTTGGAGGAATCAAGTCCAGATGTTTCATATCTCCCAGATGCCCTGGAAGAAATTAGTAGTAAATATCACAAGGAATGTGTTCATTTGTTACTAAGATGTTTATTGCATTAATTAGACATTAGCAAATGAAGTTGCTGTTGTTTAAGGCTCCTTATTGGCTCCCACTAAATTGCTGTGAGTGAACAATTACACATAATCGATCACAAAATAAATGATTCATGGATGATGAATAGGTTGGAGATTGATAGGACTGAATTCCACAACTTTGGCTACTCAATTGAAATTGATAAAAGCTGATAACAGACCCATACATCCTCATCTATTTTCCCCGTGCCAATATGGAGATTGTAATTAGGCTCTGGCAATAACCTCCAATCTCCCATTTAATCAATATTTTAGCAAAAAGAGATTAGGCCTAATGAGAGCTAGTGGATGTGGCAAGAAGGCTGCTGGGTCTCCTTATTGCGGTTTCCATAGCAACCTCGATGTTTCTCTTAGGCATTTGTATCAGGCCCGCCTGGGGTCAGGCAGAAATAAAGTCAAGTCACTATAGGTGTTGGCGCCAACTTCACGAGCGCTTCCGAACTCTAGAGCGTGGGCGGAGGGTTTTCGCTTGTTTTTCTTTTTTTTTTTTTTGCATGAAATTATTTGTTTTCCTTGTTTAGCACAAACATGGACAATCTCAATGCCTTGCCAAATTTCAGACTGTTTATTCTGGGGTGAGAGACACACAGTGCCTTATGGGCCAAGTTTACTTTTTCCTTCCAACATACCTGCTGTTTAAGACTGCTCTCCAAGTCTGACACTACCAGAATATGAAAGCATGTGGTAGTCACAGATAAAGATGGCTGTGGACTTTCCATTAATCCTGCTCAAACCTGTTTGCCTCTAAACCATACAAGAGTGCTCAGAGGAAGAGTTACCAGCCTGTGGATGACAGAGGAGCATTTGGGATGCAAGGGAAGGAAGAAATAGTAGCCCAAAGTCCTGGAAATGGCTGATACAGAGCAATCAGTTTGAGTGATTGCTCCCTTGAGGTAGCGATTTATCATGCAGCCCTGGTTGGGGATCCCACGATGGCACTGCCTACCTCCTGTTTCACACAGACAACGGAGTTCATTGGGATTCCGGCAGAATCACGACTGATGCCTAGTCCCAGTTCTACTGACAAAGATGATTTGTACATACCCTTAATTAACTGCTCAAGGTCTTTAAATCATCAAAGCCTACACAATTTTAATTTGAAATACATTGAACTCTCCTAAACTATTTGCTTCACGGGGTTTGTGGGAGAAGAGTTGCAGCTGTGTCCATGTTATCTCATGGATATTTTACTGTCTAATAAATTAATAAATATTTGATATATATATATATATATTTACACATATATATTTGTATCTTTTTTTTCATTCTGCTTCAGTCGACCAGGTCTGTTGAATGCAAGTGACCCCAGTTATCCTTGGCTTGCAGACTCTTGGCCTGCCACAAGTCTGCCAGTAAACAACAGCACTAGCGGACCCAATGACCTTGGAAATTTTGGTCGTGGAGGTAGGTTTTAATTTATTAGGTTACCATATAGTGTACAATAGGCTTCTGTTACTTAGCATCTATGATAAAAAATATATGTTTTTTTTATTTTGTTATCATTATAAAGTCCAAACAAATCTGTTAAAAAACTATCCTGAGTCTCAACCATAATGCATAAAGAAAATCTCAAAGATCTTCATTAACTTTCCCTCTTTTTGGAGGGAAGAGCAGACAAAGGGAATGATTTAGATTTTTTAGGATTTTTCTTTTTTCACAGTTGAATTGAGAGAGACCCTCTGGTGAGGGGAGATAATGTTTTATAACTAGGGTGATTAATCTTTAAAGAGGTTACTTTCAAACGTTCTACTCAAATGGGAGTAAAAATGAATAATTGGAGCTTTAAAAAATCAAAGTAATATTCAAAGCTTTTTGTAACGTTCTTGATTTCTGTTATGTTATAGTACAAGTAATGCCCCAGAGTGACATTCACAGGGAAACTTCTTAAAATAAATAAGTATATAAATAAGTTTAAAACATAAATAAGGAAATAAAAATCAGAACAATTTTATATATGAAAAATACATTAAAATGCAAAAAAAAAGCAGTAAAAGCATGAAATGAATAAATGTAAAAAGATTTTAGTTTTGAACTGTATCAAAATCCTACTCTTCAGTTATGCATTCCATGCAAAATTTCTTCCCTTTGGTTTTACTGACTTCAAATTGTTTTAAAACACTTTAGATGTATTTTCCATATAAAAATGTTTTAAAGCTCTTGTCTTGCAAAAATGTTATTGTACAGTAAACAAATCTTTTGATAATATTTAGAAGAGAGTTGAATGTCTGCCAGCTTCTTTGCTGTAAATATCTTGAAAATGTGACTCTCTAGTACTTTTCCATCTTTTCATGAGCTCACATAATATAGATAAATTAACATTTTATTTTAGCATTTGGCTCTATAAGGCTCCTGTATAAGACTTCCAGTTTGAACTGGAAGCATAGTTTAAAGCCTTTGGCTTCTGCGTGGATGAGGCATAGGTCCAATATTCATTCAAGAGATGCTACATCTATATCTGGAATTTCAGCAGCTAGATTCCACCCATAATCTTTATAGTCAAGCTTGCACTTGTATTGTGGCTCTTTTGGAACTTGCCACTGTCTATTTCAACAGTTCCATTTTAGATACTTCTGTTATCTCTCTGTCTAATATGAATGAACTGTAAAGGTTGAACTTGAGACTTTCATTGGTAAAATATCTGAGATGATGCAAAAAGTCTGTTAAGAGTCTTGTAATCAGTAAAGCATCAATCACTCTGGAGCAGAAACTGAGGAAGGCAATTTTCACACTGCCTTTCAAAAACAACATCCACATTATGTCCTGGCAGCTTAACAAGACTATGGGTGGGAAGCACTGGTTAAGTTTGCGGTCACACAGTACCCCAAAGTTGTACTATGACTCTGAGGCAGCCAGGAGGAGTCCCTCAGGAAATCCCTTCAGAACTGTTTGAATTATTGCAGGAGCTACAAAACAAGACAGGTTTGGGAGAGACTTGCAGGAAAAGGAGTCAAAAATGATGCTCATCTTTGATCTAAAATAAACAGAGGTT
The DNA here is from genome assembly GCA_034781795.1 of Crypturellus tataupa. Taxonomy (NCBI): domain Eukaryota; kingdom Metazoa; phylum Chordata; class Aves; order Tinamiformes; family Tinamidae; genus Crypturellus; species Crypturellus tataupa. Next base: position 476,407 of record JAWLRI010001111.1, read on the forward strand.
TTCTGCTATGTTGGTAAAATCACACTTATTTTTACTAGATGATTATGGCACATTGTAAAAGGGCACTCTTTGAGTGCTTAGTGTATACATCTCATCGAGCTAAAAATACTTATCTGGATTCTGTTGAATATTCCCAATATGTCTAGAAAATTTCAGTTTATTAGCAAAGCAGACTGAGAATTCCTGGCTGGTGGAAAGTGCTGTAGGTTTCCTTTCAAATATGTGCAAACATCTAACCCTTTGTTAAAAAAAAAAAAAAAAAAGACTATACAGAGGCGACACCTCTTCATTTAACTGAGATGTACTCAAAAGGATAGATGTATATCCGATTACTAGAGAAATGAATAATATACTGATTTTTATTTCTGTCAGTTTGCAGTTCCCACATATGTTGATCTGGATTTACTTTATTTCATACATTGAGCAAAAATTAATTCACAGAAAAGCAGAATCTTGTGGATGAAATGCAAAGATATGACTCTGCTTGACTCTCACATCTCATGCTGCATTTGCACATAAATGTTTTTACAGTTGCTTACTGACCCTGGAAAGCACATTATGTATGTTCAAATAGGTAGTAATAACCTGATTTTGAAAGATGACTTGTGGTTTGCATTAATTGTAACATTTTGTTATACTTAAATCTATCTGTAGATAGAGGCACTTAAGTATTTGATTGTGCCCATCTTCCTGGGTGGCTGTTGGTTGTGGCCTGCAAAAATATATGATACTGATGGACCCAAATTTAATCTCTGTTTCTGCAGTCTCTTTACTGAGCCTTTGCTGTTGTCATACTTAGTATTATATAGCTGCCTTGAGACTACAAGTGGTATTAGGGTCCATATTAAAATGTTCACTGTTGGACAGATGCATGCAAATAGCTCTGAAAACAAAAACGAGAATAAAACTGTGGTACCACATCCTATTGCTAGAAAAGCCATGAGAACAATGGAATTCCTTGAAGTTGCACAAACCCATGTCCAACCCTGTAACTAGCCTAAGTCCTTTTCCAGGTGCACAGATCATCTTTTCTCTTGGGAGGCTATGGTCCATAAGCTTCTTTGAAGGAATCTAAGCATTCTGTCTATAGGTCATAATTATGATTATTTGAATTATTATTGTTATCTGAATTATAACCTCACAGTCCATATCTGTCATCATGCTATATAGAGCAAATGATGCATTTTTATAACAACCATATTCCAGAATATATTCTGCTTTTCAGGGCCTAAATAAATTGTAAAAGTAGCAGCATTTGAAATACTAACGTCAGAGAAAGCATGAGAAGGGTTATCTGGGCAGCTGTGGTTCTTCTTGGGACATTGTGCCAGTCATCATTAGATTCGTCACACCCCGATAGTCTCAGCCTCTAAATCTACTCTTCTACTAGCAAATGTCACTAGCGTGTTCAGTAAGGGGAGAGCATGCCAATCAAGGGGATTAAAGTTATAAATTGCAGTGTGTGATAGGATTCAGAAGATGAGAAATGTCAACAGATACCTAGTTATATATGCTGTACTGTTTTTCAGGTAAGTGTACTGAGTATTTGAAGAAGTTGTTCTCCATTATGAACACTGCTTTGCCATTTTAAGAGACTGATCACTTAAATCCCTTCAGAATAGCATTTTTTTTCACATTCCAAGAACAACTTTTGTCAGATTTTTCCTTTATTGTCAAGGAGAAATGTACTAGTTAGTGTCTAAAGGGAAATTAGATAAACTGATGCATCAAACATCAAAGAAGTGAAAGTGGTGCCTTCAAAAAATTACTCCAAGAACTTCAGTATCCACTTAAAAGTTTTTCTAGGCATATGCTGGGAAAGTTTCCTCTGTAATTTGTAGATTCTCTTGTTTCGTCATTTCCCTGAAGCCCAGACAGGTTCTGACTTAGAGTGAACAATGGAAAATATTCCTCAGTAGAGAAATTTTCGAGACCTCAGTTTCACAGTTGAAGATATGGAAAGAAAAGATGGTTTTAGGCAGCGAGACGTGAAGGACAAGTGGTAGGCCTGTCACAGATGCTGATAGCTTGGCGATGGTTGTACATCATCTTCCCTTCGTTGGCTCGTGGACCTGTCTCAGCTGAAATGCAAAAGCACACAATGACACATTTATTTTTCATCTTAAACCTTGATATTTTCAGGCTTCCTGTGCATCAGTGGTTTGTTTCATTCCCCTATGTTCACCACAGATGTGCTGCCGCCAGTGCCAGGACAAGGAGATAAAACAGCTACTATGCTTTCGGATGGAGCCATTTACAGCAGCATTGACTTCACCACCAAAACTAGTTACAACAGTTCCAACCAAATAACGCAAGCTACACCATATGCCACCACCCAGATCCTGCATTCCAACAGTATCCATGAGCTGGCAGTCGACTTACCTGATCCTCAGTGGAAAAGCTCAATTCAGCAAAAAAATGACCTGATGGGATTTGGTTACTCACTCCCAGACCAAGGGAAAGGCAACAACGGTAAGTCCAGATATTCCTTTCCAGAGACCTCCTCTTCCTGCTGCACGCATGCGTTAGAAAAGTGTTTTTAGCGCGTGAGGCACCGCTCATATTTACCGTAACTAATACTTACACACCTTGCATGCCTGCTGAACTGGACCCTCTTGCAGAATATATTGCTGTGTGCTTTTGGTCCTCTCTGTCCTATGATAACTACCAACCCATCTACCTTCCATTAGGCTAGGACAGGCATACACCAAAGAAGAAATCCCCCAAAAAGGCAATTGAAATAAAAATCGTAGCCCCGCTGCCTCTGCCATTGACTTGCTAACTGCATGTGTTGCATGTGCTTGCGCTGTCGACTAATCCCGCGACGCCACTGTGACCTGTCCCCTTTAACCCTTAGCCTTGCTTTACATCCCTGACTACCGCGTGGCTGAGGGCTTGGCTAATAGATTGCCACACAACCAGTCGCAGGATTTCAGCACCACCAGCTCCCACAACAGCTCCGAAAGGAGTGGCAGCCTCTCAGGTTGGTTCCAGCGGCGCGGCGAGGGGGTGGACACACGACCTCTGGGCACGGTCTCCTGCCGAGCAGGAGGGCATCCGGCCCTGGGAATACCAGCAAGCCCTGGCTGCCACTTCAAAAAGAGAAGAGAGAAAAGTAGGTCCCCAAACCAAAAAAACTCTTGCAAAACCTATTAGAAAATCCTCTCAACCACTGCACCCCACACGTTGCAGCAAGTGCAAACTGCGCTGTGACGTTCTTGCCCTGGTAGCATTCTGTGAGTTGCTATTGCCATATCACAGTGCAGTTTGCAGGCCTCCCCTCACTAGGCTTCATGAGGTCAATATTTGTGTTGAGTTGCTACCTGGTTCTGCACTCACGTGAGCCGTTTCCAAAGCTGTTCATCAATCAGGCAGCTCGCTCAGAAGTAAATGTAGGCCCTGCAAGATGATTGGGGTTGCAAAAATTGTGCCAGGTCTGCATATAAACAGAATGTAAATTTTATGTGTGTGCTGCATGTTAGATTTGAAACACGACACATTTTCATGGAATGAAAGAGACTGAATACTTGTGATCATGCATTATATTTAAATATATCTCTTTTATTGATTTCTTTAGTTTTGCTTACTTGTTGCTTATGCTACTTTATGTATAATTATGCCCTTGTTTCAAGAAGAAAACTAAAAAGCCTACAATTAAAATAGAAGCCTGCTATTATACTTAACCAAAATGGGAGAGAGCTGAAGGGACTTACATTTCAAATTTGTACTATATCCATAGCCTTTTGAAGTGCAATTACAAGTTGGGACAATCATAACAGTAGAGATCAACCCCAGAAAGGGCTTCTGTGTGTCAATTTTAATGACTTTTCAAAGAGAATGTTGAGATTACAAGCTTATAAACATTGCCCCATAATTCAAATAGCAAATGTATTTGCAAGCCTTGCATGGAAATCTCTTTTTATGGAAATACTAGCTGCTTTGAGTGCAATAGAAAAATAGCACTGACAGAGAGGGATCTGAGAGTTAAGTTCATGTGATAGTTTAGGAAAGGTGCTTGCTCCTTGTACATGAGATGCATTGGCAAGTAACTGAGAACATCAGCTTGCTCGTCTGACTGCAGGAAGACACAGAAATTGTTATGCTGAGGTACACACGTGCAGTTATCAAAGGGCAGTATCACACTTTAAATGTGTTGACAGTTACCGTTGGCTAAGAACTTTCTGAGAAAATACAATGAGCATTTTTCACTGGAAAAGGCTAGTTCATCAAAGCTGAACTTCGAAAAGTGTTTCAAGGGAAACGTGTTTTGTGCAGTGTCTCTCAGTCCAAAGTAAAATTTCTGATGAGCTCTGGAAATTTCAGGTTGACAAGCTTTCCTTGGCCAGGGCGCTCCCTGTAGTCACCAAGACAGCTCGCACCTGGGTGTCCCGTGGCTCTGATGTGTGTCTCACTGTTGGGCTGCAGATTCAACCCTTTGCTTTCCCTTACCTGCTGGTCGTGTATATAGTGCAGACCGGCTGCAATGTTAGAAATTGAAAAAGACCTTCAAATAGCCCAATAATTAGAGTGTCACTGGAGCCAGAGGCCAGCTTTGATTAGCTAGTCCTCATTAGCGGCAGCAGGGACTTTTTATCACTGCCTTGGTTAGTATTTTAATTATTTATAATTCTAAGTCTCTCTCTCTCTTTCAAACAAATGCCGTGAGAAATCTTATCCCACTCTGGAATGGAAAATAGCTAAAACCACAACTGCTTTGTGAAGCAGTGATATTTTGTGACTGTGCTTTTCACAGCACCCAGCTTATGCCAGTGCTCTGATCATCAGCCCGACTGGCAGATTCTTTTTCCGGAGTCTGACTCATCCAGAGATTATAGCAATATAATTGAACTCCAATGTGAGGAGACATTGAAATATCTAAACACACTCATAAGGAGAAATTAGGCTTCTATGCAAATTTTCAAATGCAGATCAGGCACCATGTATGTAAAAGCTGTCAGTTCCACTAGACAGTGGAGTAACTGTACCCACAGTGAAAGGAGAAGAGAATCTCCTGCTCAACTGTGTAGTGTAGGTTGCCTCCCCTGCTAACAGTGTCCTTGGGCTGCTTTGCTTTTATTTCTTCAATTGAACAGTTTCTCAGCTCTTTGCTTCATTCTTTCTAAGAATTCCCTTATCTTTGCCCTATCTGCCCCAAACCCTGCTATTTACACCATAGTTGTGTCCCACACATCCATTTCTCTGGTCTCCTAAGCATACCAAGATGCTCTAAGTTCAGAATCTGCCCCTCCACCTCAAGGAATCTCTACGAATAAGGTCTCCTCTGCATTGCTCTACTTTGAGTACTGCTGGTTTAATCCCCTCTTGCACAAAAGCACGCACATGTGCAATGCACACACACTCACATACCTGTACACTTCCACCCCAAAGCAGCCCCTCCTGCAGTCCTTTGCGGTTCCTATCCTGGCAGGCTTTTCCAAATTTTCCCCATGTCTTACTAGTTAAATTCATATACTTCCTTTGTACCTTTCCATGACCTTATTTCTATCTCTGCTTTTGCCTCTCTGTCTACCTTGAAAGCTTTACTTTCCCTCGGGATGTTTCAAGCATTTGCTCCTCCACTGCCACTACTAGTGGTTTCCTTTTTGTTGATAAAAATGTTCTTTCCCTTTTTAAGAACACTACTCCCTCTCTACCAACTGCAAAAGAAGGGAAGAGTCTGGCTTGTAGCCTGATAGATGGAATATTGCAGCCTAATAGATGGGATATCAGCTCAGTTCCCACATGGCGAATGCTGGGATCTTTCCTGGACTTACTCTGAATATCCCAGGTCAAGGAAGAGCCCTGGTCTGGAGCTGGGTTGTGGGCAGAAAGGGAGCTTGCAACCTGCTGACTGCCGGCCCCCTACTGCCAGGCAGCAAGTCCGACTCCAGCAGTCAGAACAAGGGGTGGAAAGAAAAGGCTTGGCTGGGCCTAAATCGCACGACCACATTGTTCCCTCCCTCCCTATTCTTTCCTTTTTGGGTCCAGCAGACAGCTGGAGACAGGATAAAAAAAAGGAGCTGTCTGAGCACAGATCCCATGGCACGAGCTTGTCTGTGTCCCCAAAACTGCAGCTCCTCCGGGGTGTCTCTGTGCCTGCAGTGAGAGCCGTGGCAAGCAGTGCACACCACCTCCCTTTCCTCACAAGTCACCTGTGGCTCTTTTGATTCGTTGCTGTGGAGAACTTTGTACATGGTTTTCTTTTGGCTGGCACTTATAAGTCAGCATGAGGTGGCAGTGGGTAAGCTGAATTAGACAAAGTGGCCAAAAACAGACAGGTCTGAACGCGGTCAAGGGTCTTTCTCTAAAACCTTTTTGTCCCATACTTCTCAATAAATTGTTGACTAGAAAAACAGAGGGTGAGCATTAAAAAAAAAAAAAAAAAAAGAGAGAGAGAGAGAATGAGAAGAAGAAACAAGTGGGGAAAGAGTATTTTCTTTCCCAACACATGAAATAATTGCCTCAAATGCAGAAGTGGCTACAAGGACAATAAGAAAGAGAAGAGGGCTAAAGCAAGATGCGTTGCTCACCTCTTGTCCACTGCAACCTTCCATTAGGGATATTCATCAGGCTTAGCATTCTGGCCATTTTGGCAGAAGATACTTGAATCCTGTTCTAAAACATTGCAAAAAGCTTCTTGATATTTTGGAAAATGGAGCTTACTAAATTCATTTGATCAAGAAATTATTTTTTTGTTTTGTTTTGACAACTTACACCTGTCTTTTTTACAGAAAGAAATTTAGAACCATGGCATTTTTTTAGATTTTGAAAACACCTCTGTGTTTTCCACAGGAAGAGATGATGCAAAACAGTGTTATAAGCACACTAGATTCTGCCATTTGAAAGAATTTGCCACGGTCTATTATATTGTTATATGATGAATGCAAGAAGTCCTAAAGCAGACATGAATAAATCAATAAATACATTTTTGATACAGAGAAATGTCTTTGGTCATGTGCTATTGTGGTGCAACTGTAGCAAGTTCATTTTTTAAGAAGCCTTTTTCCACAATTATATTTTTCCATTCCAGTCTGTTATTATTTATAACCTTGTAACAACATTAACACGTTGATCCTGATTCTGCCAAGCTATAAATACATCTTCTGTTTTGAGCACGCCATCTGGAATCAGAATTCTTTCAAAGAAATGTAAATAGCCTGCTTCCTTTCCACATTATACCTCTAACTTTTTCTTCTTCTTTTTGGATTTGCAGGTGGCAAAGGAGGGAAAAAGAAGAAAAACAAAAATACTGCCAAGCCCCAGAAAAATAATGGTTCAAACTGGGCCAATGTTCCCCTCCCACCCCCTCCCGTGCAACCGCTTCCAGGCACAGAGCTGGAACACTATGGGGTGGATCAGCAAGAAGCAGGGTAATTTTTCTCTTTTTTTGTTGAAGAAGATTCCATGATTTGCAGAGATGTGGCCGTTTCTACGAAATAAAAATATTATTCTATTTTTTTATTTTTTTAAAAAAGAGGGGCTTATCTTATAGCCCTTTTCAAGGCTATAAAAGAGGAATGTTTGAATAGCTGCTCTTGATGATGACTGACGATGGAAATAAAAGTGACCTTGCTTCATCATCATGTAGGGCTTCTGTGCTGTCTCATGCTGAGAAGTATCTCGCTTCACAGGTAGCTTAATTGAATTCTATTGGACTGCTTGAAGATGATGAGACTCAGAGTGAGTAAGGATGACATAATCTGGCTCTTTGTATTTTTACCAGTTTGATGTTTAGAAATATGAGAGCCAGCAGAACGAAAAAAAAACCTCACTAAATTGGATTAATTTTAGAAGATCAACCAGTGGATAATGATCTTCTCATCGGCTTTTAGAAGAAATTTCATGGTTGAAAAAGGCGTGCTATTTGTAGGCATTTCTTGAGTTTAAACAGCTCTTGAATTTCTGGAACCTTATGCTTGTATTTGGATAGTGTTAACTTGTTCTCAAGGACACAAAATGACATAAAAAGCATTCACTAAAGAGGAAAGAGACATTTCTTGCACAGAGAGCAATTATGGAATGATTTTTATAATATGAAATTATATGAATTACTTTTTTTATCAAGCTCTAGAGAAAAATCCAAATAGAGAGAAATAGTTTATTGCGATCATCTCTGTAGGAGTCTTTGAGAAATACTGGAGTTCTGTCTGGGACAAATATGTACCTGTTTGAATTCATGGATTAATCAATATTTCCTAAGAATGAAAGACATGTTTTAAAAATCACTGTAATAGCTTCTTGAATAAAAACATTTCAAATATTGTCTCTTATAAGGATAGACTAGTCATTACCACATTTATGATGAAAATTTGAAGAAATGAATGTTAATATTTGAATTTATACCAATTCCTTCCACTCAGTTTTAATAATAACTGATTGTGTAAGTAAGTCAGTGGACTTCCTTTTAAAATGAAATTCTGTTCAGGCTGTATATGAATTAGATTTCCAAAGAATATGTGAGGGACACTGTATAACCTTACTGATTATAGATATTGCTTAAACTTCAAGGCAAATGCAACATAAAATCATTATATTTCTTATCTTGTTAAAAAAAAAAAAAAGAAAAAAAAAGAGTGTAGTTGTGTGATATTTCTCAATATTAATTTACATCCTTAAAAATTCCCATGCAACTATTTCACATAAACTAATTATGCTATTGTAAGCAAAAACTTGTATTTTCCTTAAGGACAATGTAATAGTATAAAAGACTATCAGGTAAAATGATGTATCTTCTTGTGAAAGCCTTTGTGACACAGGGTTTGACTCCTATGGTTACATAAGGTGTCTGTTACCTACCTATTACCTAGCTGTTATCTAGTTGTTACCTGGCTGGGTGACTAATGGTATCAGTCACCAGGACAGCGCTAGTTATTAGGATAAATAGCTTTCCAGATTCTCCAAAATCCAGAATTAGGCTTTCCTCTGTTTATTTTTCAAATTACTTTTTTAAAATGCTATTTTTAATTCATTAGTAGCAATTGTAACTTAGATCTTCTAATGAGCATCTTAGCCATTAAAGACCAAACAAAAAGAAATTGCAAATTGGCTTACAGTGTCAGCCCTGAGCTACAGTAATTTTCAACTAGCTCTGCTGAACCCAGTGAAGCTCCAATGACTATTCTTCTTGAGGATCTATGCAGTCTTAAGGGTATTTCTCTATTCAGGGATCGATCTTGTTCTGTGTTTCTTAACATGCTAAAATTGAAAGAATAATCGCCTTGAATTGAAAGAATAATCGTATTCCCTATGTTGCCTTTAATGTTGACATATTGGTTAGAAAACTTGGCAATTGTTCATATTTTAAAGTTGTTTTTTTCTTGATTTTTTTTTCTCATGTGTATACTCTGTATTGAAAGTACCGTATATGTTTTAATTTTAGCATTCATTATATTCAGGTATAATTATATTGTGAATAGTAATTGAAAATGATCTTGCAATCAGAAAAACACACATGAGGAAAGATAATTGATAATTTTAGTGCAAGTTATGGCCGTTTTATGTAAAATGGTAGAGTTTTTGATATCTTGAATTAATTACTATTTAACCTCCCCAGAAAAAAATGCTTAGATTGTTGTTTCCCAAGCAAGCTCTTTCCAGTGGAAGTTTGCATGTCTTCCACAAACTCTGTGTTTGTTCCTTGCTGTCTTCATCAATATTCACTTAAATGTATGGCAGGGACTTTGTGGTTTCTTTCTCTGTAGTACGATATTCCAGTTAAGCATATTCCCTTTTCCTCCGCTTTCAGAGATGATATTTTTACTTGGTTTTATCTAATAAATTTGAGAGTAACAAAATGATGATTGTTTATTTAGTATCATCTGTTTTTACTTTTTTCACCACTCATATGCATGACCTTGAGCCAATCCCAGTAACAAGAGTCTTCAAAAAATCCTTCCTAACAGGGGCTAAAAGAGGGAAATTTTATTTGTTGCAACAATGTGTGTAATGAAAGAGAAACATGGTACCTGTTTCACTTGTCTATTACCTCTTTTTTATTTTAAAGAAGCAAGCCTATCAGTATGTTAAACTAAGATTGTTCGTAGCAAAAGATCAATACAGAATAAAATAAACTCGGGGAAAGTAAAACTTAAAATCATGAAGATCTGTGTTTTTTTAACAGAACTTAGAGACTTAAATGATCATGATTAATCATCATGAAATTACTGGAAGAGATACCTAGTGAAGTCAAGGTTTTTAAATTTTGATTAAAAGTATTTTAAAGATATTACATCTATTTCTGAGTTATGTTTACTCAGGAAAGCAAAAGGGACACAGCATGCTATGGTTCTAGAGGTTCCAATAACTGAATAATTGTATGAGAGGATGTTAATATGTAGCCCATTGGGTCCACTTTATTTTTCTTGCAGAATTCTTTTCAGTAAAATGTGTGTTAGAACTTATGCCTTCACAAACATTTTACATTATAAAGACAAAGATCCTCATACCTGAAATCTTGAATCTCAATGTCTTGAACTTCACCCTCCGCCCCTTTTCTTTTTCGAACAAAATGTAGTAAAGATAAGGTACTTGTACAGAATCTTTTCATTAAGAAATAAACTAGGAAGCTGTTCATTTGGGGATTTGGAGCAAGTAGGGTCAAAAACCAAGCGCATCTGAAGGTCATCCAGGCATTACTGAAAAATCACTGTTTTTTGTCTTTTACAGAAGAAGTTTTCCTAAAGCATAGAATGGAGAAAAAGGAAGCAACAGAGCTGTTGCACTGTAAACTTTTCTTAGCAAGATTTAGGATGGTCCCTTCACCCTTTAGGTTGCTGTTTCTTGTGTGAGTGTTGCAAGGAGTGACAATCAGTAAACATCTTTTAAAGAATTACATACATGTCATACAACATTTTCTTAAGGCTTTGTGCTATAGGAATAGTAATGATAAAAAGTCAATTACCCCAAAACTCCTAAATGCCTATGGTAATATAGGTTTATTTGCCCCCCTACACACAAATACCTGTTTGTCTACCTATAAACATATCTAGATATGAAGTAATAGCAACTTTAATTAATTGCAAGATATTCTTCCAAAGACTTCCTGCTAATTGAGATTATTCTAGTATTTTGAATTTGAACTTTTGAATACAGAGTACAAACAGTATCATTACTTTTAGAAATATTTTGGGTTTGCTCAAAGTAGATATTGCATTCAGAATACAGTCTTAAAAGTCCTCTGTTTTCCTAGCCTTTCTGTAACCCAACTTCACTTGAGAAATTTGTTAGTGATTTACCGGTCTTACTCTGGTAAATTGGTGATGGGAATGGCTTCCAAGTAAAGAGACTTGAAAGGAGTATTCTTTAAAATGTTTTGAGAAATTACCTTTATAACTTGGTACATTACCTGCCTATATTGCAAACAAAAGTTATATATCGTTACAAGAGACGTCTATACAGTTCTTGATGGTGGGTAGAAGATAGACAATGCTTGGGGAACGGTCTTTAAAGCATGAGATGATGCAGATGGTGGAGTAGCTGTGATGATTGATTGATAGTCTGTGATAGTCTGGCTGCCTTTTGAAAGGTACTATCTATCCCTAAAGTATTTTGGAATATACTGAGAGTGAAGAAGAAATGTATGCAGATGCTCACTGTGGATTGCCAAGCATGTTTTGAAGGTCAGAAGAGTAGAAAGTGTTGAGATTTGGCTGGTGTGACTGCCAGCGCAACTGTGCACAACTGGAGCGATGTTCAGATTGGAAAATAATTCTGGCAAGGTAGTGCTCAGATTATGGCCATAGTCTGTAGGGGCCACAGGTCCTGGTGACACAGGTATCATTGTGGGACAGGGTATGATACTTTGATATAAAAGTCATTTGAAAGTTCTGAGATGCGGGCAGAGAGAAGGAAGGATTGGATCATTTGCAAAGCATAAGAAGTTGTAGTAGGTTATAAAATTTCTGCTTCTGAAGTTGGTCAGATATAACATATAATCTCTTAACTGTCGGTGTAAGATTAAAAATTCTTCCATACGAATGGACTATCAGAACATTTCTGATATGTGAGGATATATATATTACTAACTTTTAATAATTTAATTTATTGTGGGGTATGTGTTTAGAAAATATTCTGAAATTTAGCATTGTCTAGGTAAATCCCCTTAAAGACTGGTTATGAGGTGAGGTGCTGGCAGAGTTTTCAAGGTGTATGCTGCATGCATACCAGCTAGCGCTGTGACACAGCATACACCTATGGTGAGTGTTGCTACATGAATGCATTAATGAACATGCATGTTATGATAGATAGGTATGTAACACATTCATGCTATATGTGTGAACATCATGTAAGAAATGCTTGCGCAGTGTGGGAAAATCATAATCAATGTGGAAAGTATAGCCTCTTATTTAAGCTGCAAAATATAATATGCAGTAAATATATAAATAAACAGGGGGAAGGATGGGAAGAAGGAAGCACGTAAGTGCAAGTGCGTAAACCTCACTCTGAATTTTAAGAATGCTTTTATTTTCATGTCTAGGTAATTCTGCAATGCATTCTTCTAGGTTAATGGGCCAGAAAGCGAGTTAGTTTATTTTTGTTAGTGAGTGCAGAGTACCATTATCTTATCAGCGTTAACAAATGTGGTAACAGACCTGTAATTTTTTTTGTTGCGCTACTCGTTCAAGTTGCTTAGCAGTTGTTGGAAAAATTAAACGAAATCAGTAAAGGCAATTTGAGCAATAATGACCCGATTTCCAATAACTGTTAAATCTCACACTGCCTACAAGTGTTTTAATTGTAGCAAAACCCCTGTATACTCTCTGCTGCGTGTCTGAGATGAGATTTGATACGGACTAAGGTCACTTGGTTTTTATTTCAGATACGACAGTGATGGGTGGTGTCCGCCTTTGCCGGTTCAGACCTACTTACATCAGGGCATGGAGGATGAGCTTGAGGAAGACGACGATCGCGTTCCCACGCCTCCTGTCCGGGGGGTGGCTTCGTCGCCCGCCATCTCCTTTGGCCAGCAGTCAACTGCAACGCTCACACCGTCGCCACGCGAGGAGATGCAGCCGATGCTTCAAGCCCACCTGGACGAGTTAACGAGGGCCTACCAGTTTGACATAGCAAAGCAGACATGGTAAATGTTTGAAGGGGGCGCCTGTAGCCTGGGGGAAGAAAGCGTAATGGCAATTTGTTACTAACTGACATAACTGTTAACTGCATGCCACAACATTTCAGTAATGTTCACAAAACCATGAAATGGAAGACAGAATAGCAAGTGTGCATCGCCAGTGCAAAGGCCTTATACGTTAATGGATGCTTTCTAATACTTAACTCTTAATAATATATGAAACCTTGACTAAAACTGTGTAACAGTCTTATTAATTTGGAGTCTTGGCAAATACTCAGCTGCCTGGTTAGCTCCCATCTACTGACGGTTTTCATTGATACAGTTCCAAATATTATCTTTTCAGGAAATGAAATTAATTTATTAGAATTTCCAAAAATACTGGGGTTCTAAATCTCTAAGCATAGGGCCAGTCACTTACAATAGCAGTACAGCAGCTCTTACCCAGTGTAGTGGGAGAAGGAAGCATTTGTATATCCAACAGTATTCTGAAATACCAGGAAAATTTCTGATTCAGAGAGACAAACTAGAAATAGCAGGAAGGAAGTTGTTAGAATTTACAGAATGGATCTAGTGTTTTCGAATGCTTCTTGCCTATTTAGAATGAGGAGCAGGCAAATATCACAGTAACATTTTCAGTGTAAAACAAACAGAAGCAACCTCTTCGGGGACTGGAAAAGAACTTGTCAACTGCAGCGGGCTGGGGATACGGTGAAGGTCAGTTGCTTTCTGGATATTCCCTAAGTGGCAGTTGTCCTTTTAAAACTTTTCAACCCAGGCAAAAAGAGAAAAAAAAAAAAGAGAGAGAGAGAGGGAGTGAGAGAGGGAAAGGGAGAATCTCAGAGGACGAGCGCACAGCTAGTTACCGAATGGCGCTCTGCCAGGGAAGGCGCTCGCTCGCTTTCCCTGCTGGTCAGCGAAGCCGGGCGATACCCAGCCCGAGCTGCCGTCCCCAGAGGCGGCAGGTAGGCTGGTGCGCCCAGGCCCAGCCAGCTGTTCTCCCCGGGCGCCGCGGGGCTTGCCTGCAATCTGCGCCGCGTCGGGGGACGCTGCAGGACCCGCTGCAGGACCCGCTGCCAGCGGGGCCGGGCCCGGGGAAGGGGCTGCGGGCGCGCTGCGGCGTCCTGCAGCTGCCGCGCGTCGCCGGCCGGCGGCTGGCAGCGCCAGCGGAGCAGCTTGCAGCTGGCGGCCGAGGGCCGGCTGCCTTTCTGGAGCTTTGGAAGTCGACCGGGAACTTGCACAAGGTGCCTGGAGCGGAGATTTTGTAAGTCGCTTTTCCGTAAGGTCACGGCAACTGAGCAGCGACTGAAACTCTGGAAAAAAATATTGAAGACAGAACAGTTCTTCACGCTGGCACCTTATACCTGTTTGGGGGATAAATCTAGATGGCTGCAAATACAACGGATTTTTGCAGCAGCTGTAACATGGGCTTGTTTCCTGATTTGGTACTGCTTGGCTCTTCACTTCTGATCCCTGCAAAGGACCTAGCAGATGCTGTTCAAAGCCAAAGTGAAAAAAACACCTCTATCTTAAGTGGGGAGGAAGATTTCTTGCTTTGTTTTCCTGCTACCAATTAACCTGTCCAGAGTAAAGGGAGGGAAACAAAATAACAAGATGAGACTGATCAAATAAATTATTGTAGGAGTAACAAAAGATAAATTTAGAGACCCACGAACTGGAGATTTAAGAGAATGCATTAGAGATTACTGGAAAAGTGTATAATCATTATGGCCTTCATCCAGCAAATCACTTAAGTATATGCTTAACTACAAATATGTGAGAAATTGACTTCAACTGTTCTATCGCATGCTTAACATCAAGCATACATTTAAGTATTCTTGATAAGGAGCTAATCACACTGTTTACCGAAGGATAGCTAGATCTTAGTGTGCTTTTCTGCAGAGTTGTGAACACTGTGCACCTAAAAACCCAGTGTCCAGATAGAAAAGTATTCAAGAGCTGCTAATCAGAAAGGGACTGGATGTTAGAATGGAAGTATTTGCTTTGGAAATTATCTTCAAAACATGCAGTAATTAAAACAGACGAACACCAAACACCAAAATATAGAGATTCCATTGGTATATGACATTTACCATGACATTCTCAGATCCACTAGTTCTGAGACAAAACTACCTGTATATGAGAATCGCTGTATTTATAGGTAATATTAGAGCACAAAGTTCTCATGAAAGTTAAAAACGTTAGATGTGTACAGCCAAACAAACAGGAGGCGATTGTATTTTGTTTCCGTGATAGCAGTGTCTAAGCGAAGGACCAGCAGAATCCTGCATCCGCTCCAGGATCCTGCCAATCTAAATTAGCCATGGCACCTCATGAGTAACCAGCCATAGATTCCCACATGCCTACATTAGCAAATTCAGGAGGGGTACACTGTCTTGTGGCAAGGCCAGGGATGTGGGGGTCCCCTGGGACAGCTTGCTGTGCACCTGCAGTGCCCTGGGGAGTGCTGCACCAAGAGCTGGCAGTTCTTTTTCTGTGTAGTGTCTCAGAAACCTCTTACAGGAAGATCCAAGTGCACTGATCGCCTGTTGGCCATTTAGCTGTCCTGTGTGTGCTTTTAAACTCTGTTTTTTGTGTTTTGATTGTGATTGTTGCATGCAATAATTTCATACATGCATGCCCTTAGTATGGCTGCAGTTAAAACAGTAAAAGTACTTCGCATAAAGCAAAAGGCCGCTCTGATGATGGGTGCATTGTACTTGAACATTTATTTTGTTCTTCAGGTCATTTTTTCCTCTTTAGGGTGAGGTTTACCTAGCAGCGCTGAGTCTTTCTAAGCAGGTTGGCTCAAAGACATGAAATGCAAGTTGGAACACTGAGGCCTTCATATGCCAGTTTGGGATTTAAGTTGTGCTTTTTCATGATTTCTCAGTTCTCCATGTACCTCAATTCCTCATCTGTAAAAGAATAATCTTGTCCTGTTTTACAGGAGGGGAAGTGTGTTTATGTGCTCAGGTATTATGGTGATGACATATTACAGCGATGGTAAATAACTGTCTTTTCTTGAGTCTGACCTAACAAACACATTCTCTAAAAATATTCTGAGATATACTGAGAGGCTTATACTTTACCAACCGTGGAGTACAAAGTCTCATCCATTCTGATGATGTTTTTGTGTTTGTTTGTACAGGCACATCCAAAGCAATACACAACCTCCTCAGGCTCCTGTGCCACCTTTAGGATATGTATCTGGAAACATTATTTCAGATTTGGAAACAGATGTTCCAGATGATGATGAGGACGATATTGAAGAGGAAGCTATAGAAATCACTAGGCCACTAAGAGGTCTAGAGCATACTCCAGGCTCCAGTATGGACAATCTGGACAGCTCTGTGACAGGTAACTAAACACAGTAAACACCAAGACAAACTTTGTTTGTAACAGTAAAATGCATCATCAATCAAACACTTTATAAGTGAAAATTTATTCCACTCCATTTCTGTAACATTTAAAATGTGTTAATATTAAACACTGAAGTTAAAGAAGGATTTGAAAATACTTTGCTGCAAAATGATAAGAAAATCCATGAATTTTAAAAAGCTTTAAAGACTTGAAAGAAAACTCAATTATATCCTAGCTTTCATGAAAAGTTCACTCTACTGGAGAAGCAAGTCAGTTGCATAGAAAGGAGGGGGAAGACTTTTGCTTAGAAATATATTTTTCATAAATGAGAAGTAGCATAAAAAGGGTTATCTTAAAACACTTTTAGATATTTTGCTGGGTAAATGCTTTCACAGGTGAACTCATGGAAGTTAAAAGACTTCAGAATAAGTGTAGTTAGATCAGCACAACACTTTTTTTGTAGCATAAATAAAACATTCTTGTAAGGAAATGTGTATTTTGAATGTACTTCATATTGATGAATTTAGTAATTGTTCGCTTTTGGTGACGATATTTAATTATTTTGTCCCTTTTTCCTTCACTGCTGCTAACCTATTGCAGGCCTAAAGGGCTACAATAGCAATCAACAAAGAGGACCTAGAAAAGCACACTACCCTAGTGCGAAAAGTCTGAATTAATAAATTTGCTGTTAATGAAATATAGGCAGTGAAACATATTTTTGAAAAAATACAGTTTTCATATGGATGTAATGAACTTTTATAGGCATAAGCACATTTCACTTTAGCTTGAACTTGGGCCTCTGTTTTGCACTAGGTATTCATAAGATGCGGCTTTATTGGAGACCTGAATGTAGCTGATATCTGTAGCTCTTAGGAGTTGGTGTGTGCTCCTTCAGTGTTTGATCCTTATGGAAGAGCAGTAATTGTTGCTTGTTCCTTGAGGGAGGCTTACTCTATGCAGCTCCCTACTGCAGCACAGCTTGTTTTCATCTGATCATTCCGGACTTGGGAAATTGTAAAAGAATCGCACCTTTATTTAAACATTGCTGTCCTGAAAACACTGCAGGACTATGACAGTGATGGAGCATCAATACCTTTAATTTTCTTCCTTTTCTCTTGCTGAATTAAATAGTGTGTTGCTTTATCCCACTTTCCAGGTTTTCTCGACCCCTAGGGCCAGACTGCTTGCCAATCTAATTAAGATTTAAGAACTGTAGCTCTACTGCTGCGATTTGAAATCCAGATCCAACTGAAAGCTGTAGAGTTAAAGTTTAAATCCCTAAATTCAGAAGGTTAACGTATTAGTGCATGAGTATGTTAAGTCACTTTCCTTGAATTTCCAGTGTAATCTCCTTCAGGCTATAATTCTGCATATTTTTGCATATCTCACTAATGGCTCAGAAGCCTTTCCATTAGGAATGCAGTAAAGGTTTTACACTGGTAACACAGGAATAAATAAAGAAAGCAGGTTGATATATATTTTTCCTTTGGTATGTATTAATGTGTCAGTGTTGATGTATCTATAAATCAGAAAATGGATGTTTTGCACATTTACATTTTCAACTGAATTGTTCACCGGCCTATCTATGCGAAGTAAGGTGTTGCTGTGTTTGTGCTCCAATTTATAGCCTTTGTTCTTGCTTCAGTTTATCCTTTTATGAAGTACGTGTTTCTAGTTAAGAAGTGTTCTTTATTTCTTGGAATGTTAAAAGCCCGTTGGCACACTTTCCGGAAGCTGTGCAGAACCTGGCAATGTACACTGGGTTGGGGCTTAAGGTGATCGTTCCCACTCGTACCCACCACCGTCTTAGTGTTGTCTTATCCCGCTGTTTTCTGTGTGCTATTGCTTCTTTCATTCTTGGCTGGATCGGTTTCTTAGTCTGCTTCACTGCATGTCGCTGCAGGAGGGGAACATGCAACTGCATGGAAAGGAAAGGGACAGGCTGCCCCTATGGCTTGTAGCCTACATCTTGACTGGCTTGTAACGATTAAGAAACTGTAGCCTTGCAAAAATCCATCCTGTGTGCTAAACAATCTATAAAATCACAAAGTCTCAAAATAACAAAATCTACTTTCTAAGTAGATTCTACTTAGATTTCTTAGATTCTAAGTAAATTCTGCTTTATTCCATCACTATATGGGCAAAGCTTCAATTTTCTGAGTTAAGTGGTTTTTTGTTTTGTTTTGTTTTTTACAAGGGGTTGGGAGGAAATTGCTTCTTATATGTATGGGAATAGTTTCAAAAGAAAATTTTAGTATTTTGTGTATGTTTTTTGTTATACTTCCACGTTGCATTTTTAATGTTCAGGAGGGTATATATAACATATTGTATCTATTGTTTCTAAACTGTTTCTCATTCTTTAATTTGTTTTCCTTTAGGATACCATTACTTTCCAAATTTCTAACTCATTCACTGGTTCTTGCCGCTGCAAAAATTTAAGCTATTTGGTCTCACCACTGCAAAAATTTAAGCTACTTCTTTTTATTGGGCTTTGGGTGCCTTGAATCACCATTTTCCTAGAAATTCATATTTTATATTTTCAATTCTTTAAACTTTATATAAGAAAAGTGAGGCAAAACAAACCAGCTGGCCTGGAAGAAGCCCTGTTCCCTTTCATTCTCAAGTGCATTCTGTGAGTTCAGTATTTGAGGGAAGATTAAACGGCCGTTCCCAGATGCAGTCTTCCTCGGAGCAGATCAGCTGTAGTGTGAGCAGGAGGAGTTTCCTCGCTGGCCAGCACGTCTCGGGGGTGGCTCCAGGACACCCATGCCAGGAGTGAAGTGCCATTTTGTTCTTCATGGCTGAGCTGCGACTGGGGTTTTCATCCCATGCCAAATACAGCATTCTCTTTGGGGAAACACTGCATCTGCGTGAGCTGAACTCAAACTGCTAGATTCCTCTGAAACCCAAGTGTTGCTCCTTTAAACTGCTTAAAAGTCAGGTTGTCTTCCAGGCCCTTGGGTTTTAGTTACGCCTAACTGAGGATTCAGACAGGGATTTAATCTGTGCTTTTAAGCTTTTCTTTTTGCAGGTGGCAGAAACATAACGTTGACGTGTATAATCAAGTGAAAAGAAAGGGGGTGTTCGCAGTAACTATATCATAACGTTTCTCCAGATATAGCAAAGGAAAATCCAGGAGGGAGATGTAGATTGGAACATTTGGGAAATGGAATATGAAATGAAAGCTGAAGTTTTAATTTGTTTCCAGCATGGTTCATTAGGATACTAAGAAGTTGTTGATTCTGATTAAAAAAAAAAAAAAAAGAGGAAAGCATCTCTACCGCTTCTTGACTTCTAGTTAACAATCATTTAGGTTTCTTCTTGCTTTCACAGACACTCTGAAATATGGCTTTTCTTTTGCCTATGTTTAATGTTTGCATTTATCATGAATTGCAGTGCAGAGTGATGGCTTAAATGGTCATGGAGTGTCTGTTATGTTATTCTACAGTAATAGACTTAATTAATTGCATAAGATGACTATATAAGGAAAGGACTTTCTTGTCACTGGAAAGACTCCTTGGTTTTGTGGGGCCAAATTATTGTTGTTTGGGGGATTTCTTTGCCCTGTCCTTGTCCTGCCATCCCCCAGCTTCACAGCTTTGCAGCTCCACCAGTAAAATTGGTAGAGGGAGCTCCTGGATCTTCAGTCCTGGTGCATTATTACTGAGGGAAGAGATACACCCATTAAGTTGCATGGAAATTCTAACAAGTCCTTCTTCTGCTCAGTAAACAAACAGAACCCTGAAGTTATTCTTATAAATAGTACTCCTGCATGTAGAAACCAAAACTGATTTTTAAAACTTATATAGAGCTGATATTGTAAAGATTTCCATAGGATGTGTGGGAAAAAAATACCCTGGTCTGCCATCTTTGGACTTGGTTTAAAAAAATCACTCTGATCACTGCCTGATATAGTAAAAGTTGTTCATTCATTGTGACTGAGACCAAATAGAATAATTTTTGAATATTACACAGAGTCATTTTCATGAGCCATATTTTACCAAGGCAGAGTTCACTATTTGTATTGATTTGCTTAGGGATACCTATTGCAAAAGGTTCTATTTTATAAGCAGTTAGACAGATTGCATTCAATAGGAAGAATGTGTTTCATCGATTAAATATGTGCTCTGAAAATAGGAAACTGCTAGTTTTTGTATCTCATAAAAATGGTAATGTAACAATTAGCAGGGTCATATTATAAAGCACAGACTTTACTCTAGCTTAATGGATCTAGGGATATGCATTCATCAGCAAGGATGGATTTAGCATAAAATGACATGTAAATGAATTGATGACTGATCATAAATTAATTTTAGTGCTGAAGATGTAATAGAGACACAGCAAGATGCCACTTTATCATAGTATTTTACTGCTCAGCAACATTTGAGCAACTACTTAATGTTCTGTGTGCATTTCTTCTCTAACAGCTTGAATAAATTTCAGAAATTTTTGTTCCTTTCAGCAATATGGAAACCAAAAAATCTGGAAAGATTGAAAATGCAAACACAAATAAATTTGACTAAGTGGCATAAATTCATTTTTCATTAAATGTTTATGAGGACATTAATTATGGTTGGACCTATGAAGTGCCAAATACATATATTTGTTTTGCCTTATTTTTGGAGGATTTCCTGCCCCCAAATTGCAATTTTTAAACATCTATTTCAGGTATACGCATAGAAATGTTTGCAGCGTGGTGGTAGTATAAAGTAAAGTGAAAGCCTAGGTATAATTTATGAAGTGTTATCATGTTTGTAGTCTTCATGCAACACCTTCCATTATTCATTTGTATTCTAATGATACTGGAGCTATTGTCCCTTTTTCTTTCATCACTTCCACTGAAGTGTGTTCATTTCTTCTTTATAATCATGTCAGTAGTCAGATACACTCCAAAGAGAATAGAGTTTTTCCCTTGTACAAAGACTAGAAGAACTGTGAAACTAAATTCAACTGAAGTATCCTCAGTTCCTCAGTCCATGCTTCACAAATCTTGATGTTCTAGCTCCTATTCACCAAAAAAAAAGAGTAGGGATTTAATATTAACACGTATATAATGGTCTGGTGATGGAAAGCACATAGACATATTGACATAGACCACTGACATCAGTAGTTAAAGCATGCACACTGAGTTGCATACAGAAAAGTATCTAATGGAATTTTCAGAAGTGTTAGGTTTGTTGAGAGCAGGTTTTATTACACAAGTGCATTACATTTTTTTAACAGTAGACAAGTGTATGCTTTACATAGAAAAATGGCATCTTTATTGCTTGTGAAATGCCACTAGAAGTGGTAGCATGCCATCTACAAGAAACTAACAACACCTCTATTCCCCTCACCTTTTCCTAAGAGCAAAAAAGCTTTCGGTTTGCATTAGCACCCAGAAATATTTTATGGCGCAAGAAAACAGAGTTCAACTTTTCACAGAGTTGGTTTTGTGCTGCATAAAGCATTTACTGCTGCTGTCAGCAAGAGTAAAATTTACAGTTGCCAGAAAGCGTAAAAACTCAAATGTGCTCTTGGAAAACACAGTGAGCTGCATGTAAAGGAGACGCTAAAAGCCTGTTTCATTCCATTTGAAAAATGCACAGTTGATCTGAAAAGGATGTCAGCATCTCTTATTCTGCCTTTATTCAGAGAGAGACAAATGTGCATCTGATTTGGAAAACAAGAGGCCAGTGGATGCTGCTGAGCAGGCAGTCACCATGTGTGCTGCATTAGCGCAGCTGCGCCACGGCCTGCGGTGCCCAGGCTGGACTCCAGCTCTGTGGTGCTTACCAGGGAGTGTCCTCACCTCTGGAGGGCAACCAAAGACGTGCTTTGACTTACGCAAGCCTTAGTGGGGGGAAAGGTGTTTACGCAGAGAAACTGCATAGCTCAGGAAGCCGTAGAAATCCTGTAGAAGTCGCACGTGTAGGGGTGGTCGCTACACACTGGTGGTAGCTTGCCAGCTTAGGCAGTTACAACACTTTGCTTCAGCTTCCAGGTTGCAGGTGGCCCAGTATCCAGGAATGACATAATTATTTGTGCTGGATGTCATCTGCTTTGGCTCTGTGAGCAAGCAGAGCTCGCGTCCATGCGGGAATGGAGCCATTTCCACACTGGCACACGGCTGGCGAGCGCGAGGTGAAGGTGGTGGAAGTGATGCCTATGCAGAGTACAGGAATAGAGACAAGCTTAGGGGACGGGTCTTTCTGAGAAAATTAACTAGTGCATACCTGAAAAATTAATTGGCAACTGGATAACAGCACTCTATTAATAATTTATGTTTAGATCTTGTTGAGAAAACTCAGCATGTCTGTGCATGACCAGAATGATCGGTATACCCATGCATGCTGGAGAGGACATTATCCACTTCTGCAGATCTCTGGTATATTAAAATGTGCATTATATTTTGAGGTAGGATGACAGTGCTTTTAAGAGCAGAGGAAAATAGCAACTGTTCCCTAGATATCCTCTGAAAGTATCCCATCCAAGTGGGTTGAGTAACTAGCCAGCAAGTGGAAGAAATGTGGACAAGTGGAAACTGAGACTAAGTATTAGAACATATCCATATTCTTGTACCTGTGACCTGGAAAAACATACACATTTTGTTCAATATATATTTATATATATGTATATAGAAAGAATAGAATAAATAATATAAAAAGCTTGGGTCCTGATTCAGGGAGCTAGCCAAATAATACACAGTAAACTTTCCATTCCTAGGAATCTTCTTTTGATACCTATAGCTGTAGCATTTTTACCTTTTAAGTTGTGCTTACATATTTTGCAGAATGTATGTGTTGATAAGCAATTGTTTGAAAAAGTCCTTTGTTATTGTATTTCTTTTTCTTATATCTTCTTGAAGTGTTCTATCTCTGGTGTCTGTTTTCACGCATCATCAGTAACTTTTGCCAAGCCTTTTTATTCTTCTTTCTGTATGGTATCGAATCACACTTTGTTAGTTCAGAAATTATCTTCTCAGAGGATACTCATTTTCAGCTTTCCTTTGCCTCCTTGCTTCTTTCTGCATCAGGTCAAGTCTCTTTGGAAAATAACAATTTTATGTGTGCTCTTGGCAAGCAGAACCAAACTCTGTCACTCTCTGTTGCACTTGCCACACTTTCTGCCTGTCAGACCTCTACAGACCTCTTCAGTTTCTTTTCTTATATCTTAGGAGTGCATGGACATGTGTTATTATAGCCTGCCACTTTGCTGACATTAAAAGATTTGGTATCTATCTGCAGCATCACAAAATAATGCATGTTCTTGTTTTTTGGTTTAGGGTGCTGCTAACTAAATTCATGCTTTCATTTGTGGTAACTTTTGACTTATTTGGTAGGATATTTTAAAGCTTTTACACCACCACTTGTTACTTTAGCCTCTCAATTTGGTACTGATAAGCAGATCACAATTTATAACAAAGTAATGCTTTCTTGGGCATGTAATAGAAAGAACTTGAAAGGAAAATTCTTAAAGTGCTAGACATCTTCCAAGCTTGTGTGTAAATTCATCTGTGCTAGCTCAATAATAAATCCAGGGCCACAATGTCTGACTCCTTCCACACGTGTCTTTTCACGCCTTGGAAAGTCAGTTCTGTGTAGGTTCTCATGTCCTTACTCTTTGTTTGTTTGTTTCCTTGCATTTCCAACACATGCTTTGCCTAGAGAGTATCATAGAGGGCCGTGCAGTGGTAGAATCTGGGTCCCAAAAGCAGTCTGTGCTTCAGCAGGGCTTAGTAACTAATTATCCTGGTAACTAATTGCCATGGTTGTCCTGTTCCTGGAGCAAAGCTGGGTATTTGGGGCTAGCATATGTTTTTTTGCCTCCATTCGGCTCCATTATGCAGTATAGCCTAATACCAGGGACATTTATTCATCCTTTTCAGAAGCGCAGAACACTCTCCACTACGCTTGAAGCCAATGAAAACAGTAGGATTTCAACACTTTGAAAAAAAATATAAACTCAATGATAGCTTTGGAAATTATGTTGTTCTGTACATAGGGTAGTTGATCAATGTTCCACGTGTTAAAAAATTAACAAGGAAAATACAAATGAAGAGCAAAGGTGAATCCTTCCTTCAATATTTTACTTTTTACATTTCAATCATGTCAAGCCTTCTGTGTTGCTTTCATGTATTACCTGCTTTTCTCATTCCATTTTCCTGATGTTAATTGTCATTCTCCTGTCCTGCAGTGGTGGTAATAAATACATGGCTGGAAGGTATCATCGTGAGGCCTGTATTGGTTCACTGAGTGATTCAGTATTTAATTTGAGTGTATATTTACTCTGCTCTTGAAAGTCTACTTCTAACCTTTCAAGAAAAAAACTTTAATCCTCCAGAATGAACTGCTTTAGGTCAGCTTTGTTTTGGACATTAAGATGGCTCATCTATTTAAAGTTTCTGTTGAGAGAATTGTGCAAGCCCAGCCTTGTTCAAGATAGCTCTTGGTGCCCATGTCTGACTATCTGAGATTTACCTTTGTGCTGCCCTAAATTAAGGTTTTATATTGCAAATATCAAACTAGATACTGGTTTATATTAAGTAGCAAAATCACATTGCTTTCGATGCTAAGGAAATTTATTGACTTTCAATAGAATTTATTATTGATCCTTCACACCTGTGAAAGATATGTATCATTTTGTTTTCAGGGTCAAAACAACACGAAATAACAGCTAGTTTTGAAAAATACTGTTCTTTTATATTGTTTGGTCAGAGAAACTTTGGGTTTCCTGTTGAGACAGGGCATATTAAGTGGGCCTTTAAGCTTTAGATGATCGAAAGATATCAAATATAAACAACTCACTAGAGCCCTACATTTGTTTTTAGGTTCAATGGTAAATGGATGGGGTTCTGCGTCTGATGAGGACCGTAACTTTTCTAGTCATAGATCTAGTGTAGGTAGCTCCTCAGATGACTCGATCTTTACCAGCGGCAGTTTTGCACAAGCACTGGTTGCAGCAGCAGATAAAGCTGGTTTTAGGCTGGATGGAACCAGCCTGACAAAAACAGGTTTGTAGACTCAAAATTGCTGCTTTCTGCATGAAGGGTGTCTCTGCCTATTCTCCTCTTTTCAGTGAACCTGAGTCTTACTTCACGTTTGTCTAACATGCATGGAATAAGGTGGATGGAGATATTTTTAAGTGCATATTCTAAATAAAATCTTCTACTCTATTTCACTTTTTAATGATTTGAAGTAGTGCATTGCACAAGCTTTTAATCAGCACCTACAGTCCACTCTTTGTCTTTATGCTGACTCTACTATAGATTTACTGACATATCCTCCATATAATATTTCACTGAAGAGATCACTAATTCTACCATGCAGTTTTTGATGATTTAATTTTTGCAAAGTCTTCTTACAATCAATAACATTTGTAGTGATGAAAATCATGTTTAAAATATTATCTCCATCCCTGCTCTTCTGTTGCATCTCCTCTTGCAAAAATATTTATTTTTCTATTTTTTCTAAGCATGGGGTGAAATTGTATATTTTTATTATTAATAATACAAACTGTTTAAGAGTCTTATTAATCAGCTGACTTCTTTAAAAATAATTTGTTTGCTAAGTTACTGTATTTTTATTAAATTTAATTTTAACCGTGTCACTAGAATTGCAAGTTAAATGCAACAAAGGTAGAATGACTGTTGCTTCTGAAAACAAATTATTCTATCTTTTAGAATGAATTAACATGAATAAAAGTAAATATAATTTAGTTCATAATTTAAAAACTTATATTTTATTTCCAGCACAAAATACAATAAGTAACATTTATTTTTTAAAATTCTGAACAGAGAACATATTTGAACTTGCTTAGTCTTAGCAAAATTGCAAGATAGTTTATTAACTCCATAAAACCAAATAGGAAAGTATGAATTTGGGTTGTATTTTTGTTACAATATCTCTTCGTATTTCTACTCATAGTTCCCGTAGTGTTCTTATCATTTAAATTTTTTTATTAGCCTTGTATTAACCTTATCCTTCAGTAAAGTAGGTGCATTTATGAAAAATGTGTGCAAATGTTAGGCTTAATATTTCAGGCTTTTTGAATGCAATGACTTCATTGCAAACACTGCATTTTTAAACCTTAGCAATCCTGAGCTGCCGACAAACTACAGGGTGAAATTTCAACTTCTCTGAAATTATTGGGGCTTTGCAGTTAGAGAGTATTTCACTTTTAAAACTAATTAAAACCTTCACTTTCTTTTTTGCCAGTGGAACATTGCCTGAGAAAGTGTTTCTTATCATTAAGCTGCTCTAGTTCTTCACTCATCTGCTATAGGACCAATTTGGCCAAACTGTAATTTTAAAAATATTAGTTTCCTTGAAGGGTCTCCTAAACAGCCTTGAATGAAAGGAGTGAATCCTTCCCACCCTTTTTATTTTTGTGTTCTTGGCCTGAATAAAAGCTAATGTGAAGACTCATTTTAGTTCAATGCCATTTATATCAAGTCCTTTAAGAAATATAGTTTCCACCAAAAACAAATGCGTAACAAAAAAAAATGAGCACCTAAACACTTTTAAATAAATATAAATTTCCCGTCATAGCTATGTAAATGGGGTGTCCAAAGATGGGGTGGGAGCTCTAATGTCAAGTATACTTTTTTAGCTTCATTAGGGCGCAATGTACTTGAGTACTTACATGTAATTCCTTGGATATTCTAGTAGAGTTTGGGTTACATCAAATTATTCTACTGTTGCTGTAGCGACATTCTAATTATTACCTTTTAATGATCCAGTTAGGCGCAAGTGCAGCAAAACAAAAACCCCACACAAACAAACAACCCTCCCCTCCTTTCTGAACAAAAACAGCAGCAGAGGGAAGCAACTCCCCAGTGCTCGCTGCAGTTCCCTCCTGACACGATGCCTCCTGGGGCAGCATGATCAATCAGACATGCCTATTGTGGTACCTGCTGCACCACACGGAATCCCAGATGGTGCTAAGTGGCGTTTTGTGGCTCTTTTTTCTTTTTTTTTTTAAAAAAAGCTCATTTTTTCTGGAGGCAATCCGAAAGGCTTGGCTCTTCTCCCTTGCTCCCTGGACAGTTATTTTCACCTGTCCAGAAGAGGTGTAAAATATTCTCCCTGTAGTGAAGAAGAAGTCCGGTTTGGTCACCTTGTGTAGGTGTGCTCAACCGCCAAGCACCATAGACGTGGTAAATTCAGGTGCAAGGTGTCTCTCCTGCAAGACACCTGGATTCCAGTTTCCAGAGACCATAGTGTGATTTACCACGCCGTTCAGCCAGTTTCCTTTCTGACACCCTTGGGAAATTAAGCCGTGAATTAGTGGATTCATCCTTGTCTCCGCTTATACGCACTAAATCTACTATAGAGAGTCTGACACTGCTCAGCAGTTTTTACTGGAAGGGCTGCAGATGACAGTAAAATAGATGCTGCAAGCAGATCTGAGGTACTCTCAAAGATGTGTTTTGGAAGCCTGCACATCATCTGTTTGCCCCCTAAGTCAAATCAGTGAGTCAGTGCTATTTATTACTCACCCTCAGTTTTAGGAAGTGATAAGGAATTTTTTTTTTTTTTTTTTCAGATCAGCATTCTGAAGTGAAAATCAGTGAAGAGAGTGTGAGGAATATTCATCCTGCACTCACCAGTTGCACTTGAATATTGAGAGTTTATTTTTACAAAACATCTGTGAATATGGTGTGAGTTAGGGTGGAACTTCAGCCTCTTCTCTGAATTTCTTTGCATTAGTGGTCTTTTTAAATAAAATCCTTAGTATTTTGTCTGTGTTCATCTGCTGTAAAATCCTTACCCATGAAACAAGGGCTTGATCAGTTGTCTTTGTCTGGCTGCAGCTGTGCCAGCAATAGAGGTTGATGTTCCCAGCTTTCCAGCTTTCGCCCATCTCCAGACTTGGCGCTTGGCTGGGTGTTCTGTAACCCATTTCAGCCCAAATGAACCAGGTTAGCAACAGCATACTACTCAAACTGTTCAAGCTTATTCTGGTTTATTTTGATGAAGAAGAATTAAGGAATGTCCACATAAGTGATTCAAACCTGTTAACTTCTAATAGCTGGCAATGACATGCAGCTGGGAGACAAGCTCACCTAGGAGTAGTGTCCTTTTTGTGGTGCACAGCAGACAGAAGAAGACAAACGATCAAGCCTGAGAGAGCCAGAAAAATTCAAAACTGAAATGCTGAGGGGTTTCTAACACATATGCATTAGTGCATTGACAGCATTTTCAAGAGCCTATGGCCACATTTTTTCACTTGTCCTCTTTTTGCTTTGAGGACATTTCAAAACGTGTAGTAGATAACATATTAACCCCCGATTAGGCTTATCCTGATCAGATTGTATATGATGGCATGTTGGAAATAAGTGCATCTGTTATCATACATTAAGAGCAGTGCAGTACTCAAGCACTCCACATCCAAAACTTTGGCTCTGATAAAACCCCAGAAGAGTTTTACTGCAAAACACTGGTCATAACAGTGTGCTGCACGCTGTAAGTTAACCAGAAGACAAAACAGCTTCTGATAAGCTCAGGGGGTCAGGTCACCAGAAAATTCAAAAACAACAACTTTGTCCCTTTCCATCAACTTTTATACCATTTGGCCCAAATCTGTCCTGAAAAAAACAGCAGCTGATTGGCTTATAATCTTTCCACTGTGGATAATTTAAAAACAAGTATAAGTTTTATGTATCAGATCTAAACAGAGCGGTAACATAAGTAAGCTACTTGATAAAGATGAAAAAAAGAAAGTAAAAGACAATGATATTGTTTTCATCAAATATCATTAAGCAACAAACAAGCCTAGTTAAGTTATTTAGTTGAAAAGAGTATCAGAATAAAAAGAAGTGAATAAAGTAACCAAACTGTGCTCATATAGTCTCTGTTGTGATGCTTATAATCATCTGCTCCAGAGAGTAGGATCAAAGATTCTTTTTAAAGACAAACCACGTCACTTGATCAAACAATATATAACAAATTTCTCAAGAATGTTTTTGTTTGGAATACAGTATTTTTTAACATATGAAAACACTCAAAGTGATTTGAAAAATGTTACCAAATAAATATACTTCCATTTTTATTTCCTGTAGAAAAGGGAACCCTTAAGTATGCACACCCACAGTGCTATGTCCCTTGCAAAATCACTTATGTTTCTCTCACTGGAGTTACTCCAGATCTGCAGTGCAGAGCCCCTAAAATGAGAATCTGGCTTAGCAAACCTGAAGGTGGAAACCATGAGGAAGTAAATTTAATATGATTGCAGAACTATTTTCCTTCACTGTGCAAGGCTCAGGAGTTGTTATGACACATCTGTTCAAAACACAGAGCAGGTAGGAGCTATACAACATGCAGTAGGTTTATCACAACAGATGGAATGATTTTAATTACAAAAGTTAAAGACAAAAGAATGCCAAGTTTCTCACTTTGCTTGTTGTGGTGTGTCTTAAAGCAGTTGTCATCGCTGGGTACCTCCAGGGGACACTTGCTTGCCTCTGAGAATTAGAACAGATTTAATGTTTCAGAACAGACATTAATAAAACAGGCACTAACATTTCAAGGCGATAACATTTTTTTCCCGTTTGGTTTCTCTTTCTTTTAGGCAAAGCATACCCTTCCTCTCAGAGACCTCGGCCAAGCAGCCCATTTTCTACTGACAGCAACACCAGTGCCGCTGTCAATCAGAGCCAGAGGCCGAGGCCTACTAAAAAACACAAGGGAGGCCGGTTGGACCAACCCCCCTTGCCTCATCGTAGGGAGGGAATAACAGACGGTAAGTTGTGCGGTGGGAAGTCCCCTCCCTGGTGATAAGTCACGGTGAGCAGGTGTGCAGCCTGAAAGGATGGAAAATATTCTCCTAAGAAGTGCACATTACCGTGAATTATTGGCTTGAGGAAGCAGGATCCCCAAGTTGTCAAGTGAGCAATACTGTAATGCTTGCAAGTGTGAAGCTTTCTTACGTGGTTCTCCAAGAAACCTACCTCTGCTCAGATCCAGGCATGCTAGTGTCTCTTGGGTTTTCTCAATACAAATCTTACCGAAAACTAGCAGCTTCACCTTGGTTCACATTAAAAAATGACCTTTGAGCAATGTTACATTAAATGTAAGTAGCCACCACACAGCAGTCGCAGTATTCAAGGAAGTCCTAAGGAGAAATGCAGAGCAAGTCCCTCAGTGTTTATGCTCTTTTTGACAACTGCCCCATATTACAGTAACACATGCCATGCTTTTCTCATGATTCTGCTTCCCGTCTTTATGGTGCCGCTTCATTCCTGAAATCCACTGACTCCAGTGACTTTGTTTCTCTCTTTGACATTCCTCTTTGCTCTGGCCACCGCTCCCATCTGGAAATTTCAAGTGTATTTATTCTGCTATTCTCATCATTGAGATCAACTCCGTCTTCCATTATCTTTGTCCATCCACTCTTGAGTTTGGCCAGAGATACAGTTGCTGCATTTTACTCTTTGAGGAGGACAGGATAGGAAGACAACTGGCTTACTACCTCTCTCTCTTTTCTTCTGATTTCCTAGCTGGCCACCCCAGGTGTTGAAATGATTAGAGGGGACAGGCAGTCCAACATAAAGACGGCATCAGTGGAACCGCCAAGGATAACGTTAATGCGGTGCAGATGGCATGCGAGCACTTTCCTCATGCCACTCTCTTTCAGTGTTCAAGACAGGGCAGTCCCGAGAGCTAGATCCTTCTATCTGTTACAACATAACAGTGTTTATTTCATAATCATAAGTAAACCTCAAGAAATCTTCCAGGATATGGAAAGAACATAAAAAAAATATATATTTGACTTTAGTATAACTATCTTCTGCACTCTAGTAAACATTACTTGAGAATCCCTTTATTATGTTTGCTGGTCAGGTAACGCATTATAAATTAAATTGAAAGAGATTATTCATTTGGTTTGGTTATAGTATAATATTCATACTCTAGGTGTATGTATGAAATATATAAACAGCATACAAACTGGACCATAACCCCTGAAATACTAAAGCTCTCCTCTCAGTCATGTCCTTCAGAAGTACAGATACAGTTTTACAGCATATTCTGGCATTCACTGTTTGCCAGGCCATAAAGGCAGAAAATAGCTTCCAGAAGTAAAAACTCTTCATAGAATCGCCAGAAAGGTCGTCTTTATATCTCATGCTCTATATCCACCCTCACTATGATGTTATTTTGGGAATGAGCTCTGAACAGCTTAGAGCCCAGTTATCTAGATCTGTATTGGTTTAAATGCTAATATACTTCTGAATATATTCCAAAGGCCTCCCTTCTTCAACAACTGTTGCACTCAGATCAGATAAATAGAGGTAGCTGTGGGAATAGTAAGTGAAAATTGTGTACATTGCTTTTAGTGGAGGATATATGTCAGTGATGTAACATTAGTTCCATCGTCTGTCACCCCAACCCATAAACCTTATGGGCCACAGCTCGTGTCTGTCTGTGTGTCTAGTGCATCCAGTATAGTGTGGCCTTAATCCTCCTGCTTTTGAGCACTACTCCTGTAGAAATGCTTAGAAATACTGCAGGTACCATAAAAATAATGGGAAGTTGGTTTAGATCATAAGACAAATAGAACTGTGACTCCTCAGGGAGTGTTTTCTCCATAAATTTTGAGGGTTTCTTTTAAATATGTGATAGAGAACAGCTTTTAAAGTTTGTCTATAAAGAGAAATCTTTCATGGTCTTTAATTTTCTTTTCAAAATAAACTAAACTTATAGGAGTTTCTTTCATATATTTGTGTCAGAGCACCAATAATATATTATTTTGTTCAGCCTCTGGTAACAGTACTCTGCATTTAGAGAACATTAAGTGCTACAAACTTTGTTAAAAATACTTGCTTAATGTTCCAAAAAATTATAACATCCTGAAGTAATAGAGGATCTTTCCCCATCCTCTCTTGCCACAGAAACAAACAAACGCAAACTTTATGACTTTCCCATTTCAAGTATTACTCATTATGATTCATTAAAGTATAAAGGCGGGTCTGAGTCAAAGTCAAATTTGCAAAGCAAATTGTCAATTTGTCAATTAAAGAAGCTAGAGATTGCTGCTGCCACCTGTATGTAAGTAAGCAAACTGAATTTAGTAACTCTCCTATTTATGATAGGAATACATAAAGTTAAATAACTTTATTCTTGGCAATAACTTTCCAAACATTTTACCATGAGAAATAATACCACTCTTCTTAAGATACCAAGTAGGAGAACCTGGGGTAGATCCAGTTCTTCTGAGCCTAATCCAAACCAATCTATTCAGCCCTGGGACTTAATGAGTTCAGTGGGGATTGTCACTGTAAATTTGATATCTCACCAATCCAGACCTATGCAATTGGATTTGTTTGTAAGAACATACCCAGTTTGTCAGTTTTCTTCAAATCCCTAAGCTGCATTCAGCGAATCTTAGCATTCTGTGTTTAAGTTCATCACATGCTTGACATCTGCTGCTTTAAATTTTCATTGGCTATGTGAACTCCAGCCACATCCTTTCTCTGCCCTTTCTGATACGCTTCCTGAGTGCTTCCTCCTTATTAAACATGACCAAGTGGGATAGTGCAAAAAATCCAAAGAACTGTAATGACTGTAGTGCATAGCACAGAGATAACAGCCTGTGTAAACATATAAAAATAAAATGGCATGCTTACTTTGGACAGAGATCCACACAAAGAAGTCCTCCCCTTTGCGGGGGGGGGGGGGGGGGGGGGGGGGGG